>JAHLJT010000631.1:12196430-12274953 GCA_031308135.1 Acheta domesticus | reverse complement strand
TAGCTAATTGTGATTTGTTAATTACGTCGGATGTTTCATCTAAAATAATCGCAACATGCTGGGCCGTGGCAATATCATCTTTGATAGATTTGCTCAAGAAATGGCAGAAATCAAATCATTTTGAATTCTGTTGGAAGTGCCTTTAAATGTTTTGGCAAATTCTAGGTGTTGTTACAATGTAATATCATACGTATTCAACAAATTTAGAAGTTCAATGTAATTGCCTTTGTTAACCGACTCTTCATTTTCACGATGCCCTCTGAAAGGCAATTCCTGCATTGCTAAAAAACAAGTTGCGTCAATAGGCGTTTTAATATGTCTCTATTTTTTTCTGTCTCATTATGTCGCATTACGTCTGATCTCAACTGAAGATCAAGTTCAGTTTCGATGCGGACACTTCCAAAACTGGCCAGCTAAACGATAGTGAACGCAAATGACTTTGTGAACGTTCGTGTTTTGCTATTGCATTGGAAGGTTGTTCAATTTGTTATATCCTTCTTTGTTCCATAGAGTATTATCATAGGAAAACAATAAACATGGCTAGCAAAATAATTTATTAAGTTTTCTACTACCTTAGCTTAATCATACCATTAGTGAGACCATACTTTTTAGTATTAAAATAGCGAAAATATTCTTCCCTTTTCTTTGTGCAAACATCTAAAGTCAGGAAGTTCCGGACAGGCCTCCCTACTCGAATAACATCACTTTTCTCCACAAAAGTACGACAACTGAACGGATTTTTTAAAATTATACATGTATCATTATACATGTATTTTCTTCCATAGCTCAGTGCCTTACCACTACGAAGCACAAAGGCAGCACACGGGAAGAACACACATAGAAATAATACGCACAGATGAAAAAAAAATCACGAGTTCGTATTATCACTTACAACACCAGACTCACTATGCGGCGCTTGCCACTGTGTCATTTGCGAACACGTCTGCAAGCTCATTTCAGGGCCACCCTGGGTGGTGCTGTAGGCGGCGGGCCTGGGTAGCTGCGCTTACCAGAGAGCTACATACAATCAAATGGAGCTTCCTAAAAGTCAAGAGCGCACGCGCGAACTCCCTAATGCATTTAGATGGAGAACATCGCAATGCTCACTTCGGGCCGGGTGGCGGCGCTTACTACCTCCATCTCTTTCACCCGCTTTCCGTCTCCGCATTGTATGCTCGATGTAGGGCCACGCTCTGGCCGGGCGCTTTCGCAAGGCAGTGTACCCTTCCTTGACAGAAATTTAAACTCCTAGTTGAGTTCTCATTATTGTGTAAGTCGCAATTTCACTCTATAATAATACATTTAACGGATTTTTTCAGGGTAAGCGCAGCTTACTTAGCTTACCTGGAATGCACGCCACTGCTGACAGAAGTTCTCGTCTTCAACGCAAATAGTTTTTATTTCGCGCCAGTGAAGACGAGTTGGAATGTTGTCATCAGTGCTCGCTGCGGACTGTTGCTTTCAACTGTTTATTGTGCCAGATAGGGAGAAGCAAGGTCATCGTTCAAGAAAAGTTGCGCGATTAATAGACCAATCTGTCGATCAAGCATTGTATTTCTGTATTATGTAGCTCTTTCTCCGTGAAATCGATTGTATGCCTGAGCTAACTCGTGGCGTTGTGCTGGCCTGGAGAAAGGGCTTTGTCTCCCGGGACAAGAAGGACGCCCGACCCCACGATCACTAATGAGTGAACGCACTCAACTGATTGTATCGAATATCGAACAATGACGTAAGAGTGCAGTCGACAATTTCAGTATTTCACTCTCAAACTTTACCATGATCTCCCACGAAAGTAATGCATCGCATCCTTGAAGGTTTTCATTCTTTTTGTGATGTTACAAAGACATCTCTTCTGCGAAACAATAATTGAGATTCGCCTATGTCTTCTTTCTTATTACTGTTATCTTTATTGCTGGTTTCAGTCAGCTCTGAGCCCATGATACAAGTATGTATCGCTGATGTTAAGGCCTGGACGGTTTTTTTAGAGCGCATTCGAAAAACTCCTGAAATCCGATAGCGGAAAACGGCTTTCGGAGCATTATCTATGTTTTAAAAGCACGACTGTAAGCCGTGGAGGTGAAATATGGAATATGGCTTGTTCGTTTTACAAATACAGTGAAAAGAACACAAATATTTAAGACTTTAAGGTCTCAAACCTTCAGTTCTAGTAAACCAGTTTGTTATCGCATTTTTGCTTTTGTCGTCTCAGCTGCTGGGCCTCGACCATGTATAATTACGAAATTATTATTATTAAAGTTTCTTTGATCCTTATTAGGGGAACACAATTCAAAGTTCACAAGACATTTATTTACAGAGAAATACGGACAGACAAATACAAAACGCTGAACAGAACAAATTCGCCGTCGAAGCGATATGAAAGCGGCACTGAGAACTTTCAGCCACAATGTAAAGAGAAATCCTTAAACACTATTGATCACGTAACCAACGATGTTATACGGTCGTGAGGAAAAACGTTCAGATGAACTGTAGCAATTTGCGTCATTCCATTACGTATTGTACTACGTAACAAAAGAAGCCAAAGTGTTGACAAAGAAGTTGTATAATATATCAAACGGTGTAGTAATTTAGTGAGACATTTCAACCACGATAAGATTCAAGTGTAAAGAAATCTCCATTATGCAAGAAGTTTTAGATTTTCTGACCCTACGCGATAGTATGCAGTCTGAGATTTTGAATCGGCTTTTCTTGAAGATGTAGGGAATAATAGCGTTCGTTACGCGCATAAGACATAATCTAGCACGAATATATGATTTCAAGTTCTTTTTTGCGAACTTCTTACCTGTCACCTTTCCAACATTTCACGCTAATTCTTACCAGGGATGTTGGTAAGAATTATTTGTAGATGCTGCATATATAAGAATCAATTAAACACAGTTGGAAAAATGCAACATTTCCTGTTTACTAGTGGATATTTTACCGTTTGTAAGGGGACCATAGAGACTTCTTTGTCTATTTATGAAGGTACAAGGTCACGCCTAGGTCTAAGGTGAGACGTCATGTCTTGAAGGTCCGTCACGTAACTGCTAGTGCATAACGTGGCTCTAAAACTCTGTATGGGGTAGGCCAGCGGGCGGTGGCTCGTCCTGTCCTGTCCTGTCCTATGGCTCGACAGCCCGCTACGGGACTACCAGTGGTGACCCAGCCTCTCGGTCATGAGATGTGGGGTTCATATGGTTAGCACGAAGACATCCCTTCACTGGTCTTCATAACCTTAGAGAGGGCATTGTCATCGTCACACAGCAATGGTTACTGGGAGTTTTTAAGGAAAGTGCACAGAGGTTATTTTGCCCGGTTGGGAATCAAACCCGGGGTTCCGCCGCGGAAAGCGAGCCCTCTAAACAACGAGGCACCGAGAGCCACCGAGGGCGAGACTACTACACACGTTTCGAGATCGGTCGAGAGCTTAGAGCATACGCCCGCTGAAGTGACCCTCTGCTGAAGGTGATACGTGGAGAGGGGAAATCTCTCGCAAGGCGAGATGTAGGTCGGCGCCGGATCCCACCAGCCAGCGGGAAGGGGACACCGGCAACACATTCACTACTCTAACAGGGATAATGACAATAGGAGTTGACGTGTGCGGAGTCATCAATCAATGAATCTTGAGGATAACATTGGGATTCCTTTCCCAGAGGAGCGAGCTATTCCGCGTTAGTTATTCCTTCGCGAGTGGCGAGCGAGTTATTCCTTCATTTCACGGGTGCCTAATTTCTGAAGAAGTGTGCGGAGCGGAACGCCGAGGATTTCTCGTTGCGAGGAAGGCGAAAGGAAGGCCGTTGTCCCAGTGCCAGAACGCGCTGCGCGGATCGGAACGACTCGTGCGAAAGGGAGCGTCTCGCGCTCCGGAGCGAAGCCGAGGGGTCGGGTGAAAGGGAGGAGAAAAGGAGAGAGGCAGTGGGAGAGGGTGGGGAGGGACGGGTGGAGGGAGGGTGAGGTGGTGGGAGGGAAGGGCGGGGTGGCGGAGGGGGAGGGAGGGGGAGAGAGTGGGAGGCGGAGAAGGGGTAGAGGACGGAGGAAGGGGTAGGGAGGCGGAGGAAGGGGAAGGGGCGGAGGAAGGGGTAGGGAGTGGTGGGAGAGGGAGGGGGCGGGATGTCCCCCTCCTCCTCCTCCCATTGGCCCACTTGGCAGCGGTTCGCCGCCGCCAACACAGTCCCCATGGCGGGTCAAATCTTTTGTGACGGCGGCAGCGCGGCGGTGGCGACGACGTTATTGGCGGCAGAGCTAGACGAAGATATCTGTGGGGGTTGCAGGGCAATGATGTTGCAGGCAATGGGCATTATAAAAAACTCTGCATCAATCCAACTTTTAATTTCTATGTTGACTACAGAGAGCCCAAAAAGGCTATGTTAAGTTACAACCCTGCCGAAGCTTTGTGAGCCAAATCGGTGGAAGCAACATATGTACCTGAATATTGAATAAATTCTTGCCTCTAGGGCTACTGGAGAGGGGAAATCGAAAAAAGTGGTGCAGGCCATAAGGGAGGCAGTCCCAATAACCACAGAGATTGCCAACGGTGTTGACACCAGGAAAAGGATAATTGGATCATTCCACGGAAAACAGGGGGACATCAAAACTCGGCCTCCCAAAATTAGCTAATTTTTTGTTTGCTTCTTCTTAGAGTAAATATGCTTTCTGTGAAATGTTACTCAATTTTTGTCCATTGTTACATCACAATGGAGGTTTTAAGTTTTACGCATTTGCATTACACGTCTGTATTATTATTTTTCCTGATTCTGTTAAAAGAAATAATTTGATTTTCAAAACTCTGTTTGTTAGAGTATAGATAGAGGAATGTTTTCACTTCATATTAATATTTAGCATACATTTGTTGTTAATAATTGAACTCAAGACATTATTAATAAATTAATAATTGAAAATGCAATATTTTAATTCAAACGAGAAAAAATCAGTGAACAACGATGGATATTTGTAGGCAATCCTAAAAGTTTCAAGACGGAACAATGAAAACTAAGACCGTTAAAAAATTAAAACTTACCGCGACATTAGCGCGCCGCCCCGTCGTTCAACAGTGCAGCGCGCCGCATCACTTGCACGCTCGCCGATGAGTCCTCGTGCTGACATTTGCGTCGAATCACAACTTGTCTGGGAGATTCACATGAAGATGAAAAATTTTTCAGAGAAATGCAGGTTTCACTAACTGGTAAAACACAATGAATGATTCGTGTTCCCGGAATAGTCCTTAGTCCCGCAAACCTCTCTAACATTTGAGCTTTCTCTTCATGTTCATCTTTCGTTGAGAAACGAAACACAACTCCTTGAATATGGCATTTTTCCCATTCATATAGTTCTTTGGAGAGGAGATATGAGTCCCTTGGAAGCTAGCGTACGCAGCGAATCTCTTCACTGTACCACCTACGCCGTCACACGGGTCTTTGCCATGGCTGGTAGCAAAAAAATGCCATTCTGTCAAGATGCTGAAATCTTTCTTGTGATTCGCAATTCTTGAAAAATTGTTTTTGTTTTTTATTGCCCTGCGGCTCCATCACTGAAATAATACATTTTTTTTAATTTCAGAAAAATTTTCTTGCAAATATTCAAGGAGTTTCTTTTGAAATACTCCTGCACTGTCATGAATTAAATATTATTGACAAACAAAAATTTGATAAATCACCGTTTTCGGAATTTTTATAATAAACAAGAAATGGGTGAATTGTAGCCTCCATATTACTCCAGTGACAGCCGTTGATAGCATCTTGGGTTACAAAACTGAAATTTTCTGCATAATCACCAAGAATAGTACGTTCTCCTTGTTGGATGACAGTTTTCAGATGCTGCAAATAGCTTTTCTGCGCTTTGCTATAAAATTATGAGATTTGAATTTTTTAAGATTGGTGATGTAGTTTTTCAGAAAGAACTCTGATGAATTTTTTACTAAAATCATCTGGGCCCTGACAGTTGTAGTCCGCTTCTTGTAAATTATTTCTTCGATGAGATTAGTCTGTAGACATGACTTTAACATTTCACGAACATTTGAAAAATCTGGGCAATACCTACTCACAAGTGTTTACGTAGCACTTTGATGAAGGATTGCTAGACACAATTTTCAAAACAAGATCACTAATGCTGCCGATGATTGGTTGTAAACTTGCATGCATTAATTTCGTGTTTTCGCAAATAACGCACAAACAAACATTATGCGTACCTGCAGTTCCTACAAGTAGACAATTCTCTAGCCTTAGAGATGCGAAAGTTGGAAAACCTATTTTATTATTTGGATGCTTTTTCTTGAATTGCTTATGAAGTTCTCTCGAATTACCTCTTTTGCTTTTTAACCTTCTTTATTTATTTCTTTAACACATTTCGTATCTTTCATACCAGCCATGATTCTGCTTATATAATCTTCTTAAAAATCTGTTACAAGTTTTATCACATTATCTGAGAGATGCCGTTGATATTTTCAATCTGGAATTACCATAATGCCATTTTGCATTTGATCTTAATTTGGCATCATCAGCTACATGAGTAGAAACTCCGAATTCAGTCTGTATTTCGTCTTCTCTCCAGCTTTTTGGTAGGCAAGTTAGAATAATGTACATTTCATTTGCTGTTTTGACATTTGAAAATTTATCTTTAAATTGGCAAATCATTTCTTCTCCATCATTTTTCTCATCAACATTAACAAATCTCATTTACCACTTCACTAACAGCACTATCTTTTCCTCTAGCATATGATTTGACCTGTTAAAGTATACATTTTAAAATGGGGAAATGACCAGAAGGAGTTAAAAATTGATTTAAACTACTAACACTCAGACAAAGACTTTTATTGCCATACGCCTCATCAGCCCTTCCTGAAAGTTCCCCTTGTACCCGACCTTCAGTGATCCCAAAGTGCCGAGCACACACTCAGGCCTAGTGTTGGACAGAGCAGCTAGAGTGCGAGCGATTATGACCCTTAAAGACAAACAAGTCCGGTATTAATTAATTTATAACATAAAAACTGAAAGTAGTTCCGTGATCAAATTTGAACCATGAATAAATCATTAGATGATCTTTATGTGGGAAAAATTCATTTTATTCAAAACATTGCATTTTTAATTATTAATATTTGTTGTAATTTTACATATATTACTGCGAATATTATTAACAATAATATCCATTAATTTACCTCCATTTCAACGTGTATGTACCAACTTTAAATTGGTTCTTCGTTTGTTCTATTACGAATAAAACTGTATTTATTATGAATAATTTTTGAAAGTCTTGCAAGTGCGAAACCTAAATATTTTTCTCATTATTGGAGCCAATCCTTTCAAGCTAGGAGTCTTAAAATTTGCCATGTAACTACCTATCACTACGTTAATCAAATACTGAAATATGAAAAACATTCGAGAACCCACCCTTCAAATCCTAAAATTTTGGATGGAATGACCCAATTGGCAAACGGTACCAGAGGTACAGTCGGCGGACAGGACTGTTATTCCGGTAATACGAACATTTTGACAGTTAGATTCAACACAATTTATACTGAGCAGTTTTTTTGTGTTCTAAATTATTTGTTATTCTGTAATTGCTTGAACGATTGTTCTCATAATTAAGGCGAAGCAAAACTTTGTGCTCTGGATGTAAAGCCTATTGAATTTATAAGTCAACAAAAATTTTATTTTTGTTAAATATCCGAGGCCTCTTAATACACTAGTTTCCTCGTAAATAGAGTCAAATAATTAGTAATGGCATAGGTTGTAGCAGTAGTTGAGTCTAGGCCACAGTGTGAAGTAATTCTGTTGCATTACTTGTAATTGAAATGTTTCACTATGTTTCATCACTCTATATTGCAAATTAAAATTTGTCATTTCCTTTCACTTTTTCGTCTTACTACGTATCTACTTTCTAAAGAAAAAAGTAATTAATTGCTGCAGCGGAAATACGCAATTTTTCGACAGCTAAGCTCGTATTGTCAGACCCTACTAACAAAAAGCTTGGATAGATCTGGTTCCTGCCGATAGTAAATTACTTCCTTTATCAGATTGTGTAGTCGCAATTGTAGTGGTCGAATAATAACATTACTTTTATTGATTTAACTTTAACTAAAAATTAATCATGTTTTTAAATTTGAATTTTTTGATATAAAAAATCTGTGTGGCATTTTGGTCTGTTTATTGCTTCTGCGCTCACTCTAAGAAATTACGTTTAATGATTGTGAGCAAACTAACTTCAATACCGATTGTGGAATTCTTTGAATTTTCAGAAGATCAAAATTCTAGAAAACACGTGTAAGAAGTATGGTTGCAAAATGTAATAGTCTATTCCTATTGCAATAGATGTCTTCGTGTCATCATCAACAAGTTACAAGGACAATCTTTTGACAAAAAGATTGGGACTTTTTATGAAATGAACTTTGTCCATGACGTGTACTTTGTCCATGTCCATGAAATGTACTTTGTCTACGAAGCTCTCTTACAATTAAAAATACAAGTTCTTAAATGTCGGCTGTGTGGCCCAGATCGCTAAGCAGAAGTGAGGTCGGCACGGCAGGACGCATGTTCTAGTCCCATGAATGCGTGTTTCTTTACATGTGCTTTATCAAGGAGGGCTGTCACAATGCAACTCCATAGACATAACACTACGTTCCTGCTCCGTTCGAGTGATTGATTAGTGATTCCGGGCGCGTCAACTGCTAAGGTTGTACTATTCTCGTTAGAGTAGGGATGTTTTTATCGCGGGAGGGGACGGTTATCTTCCCCCATCCTGGATGGTGAGATCCCAACCTGTCAGCTACCGGGGATTTTCCCCAACCAGGTATCTCCCACCAGCGTGACACCGTTCCAGCCAGGACAAGTCCTGTGCTGTCAACTGACCTCTCGACAAGTGTGTAAGTGTGAGTGTGTGTAAGTAGTGAGTGTGTGTAAGAGTGAGTGTGTGTAAGAGTGAGTGTGTGTAAGAGTGAGTGTGTGTAAGCGTGAGTGAGTGTGTGTAAGCGTGAGTGAGTGTGTGTAAGCGTGAGTGAGTGTGTGTAAGCGTGAGTGAGTGTGTGTAAGCGTGAGTGAGTGTGTGTAAGCGTGAGTGAGTGTGTGTAAGCGTGAGTGAGTGTGTGTAAGTGTGAGTGAGTGTGTGTAAGTGTGAGTGAGTGTGTGTAAGTGTGAGTGAGTGTGTGTAAGTGTGAGTGTGTGTATAAGTAAGGGATTAGGGTAGGACAAGGAACAGAAAGGAAATATCGTGCGCCGTCCGTGGCTCGTTTGTTAGGGTCCTGTCACGGAAACTTACCGATCAGAGCAGCCGGCTGGTAGAATTCACCTTCATGGTCCATTCAGGAGACATAGGAACGTGTCATCTATTCGCCGTACTCGGACGCTGTCATTTGCCAGTCTTTACTCTTCCTCCACCATTAATGGACTGCTTGCTGCCAGGAGAAAACGGTATGGGTTTACGAGACACAGCATTGCTGACTCGTAAACCTCGTAAACGACAGCAGAGACTCCTGGGTACGGTTATGTAGTGTAGATGGAGCTTCTTATCGAAGCCAATCACAACCTGTAACGTATGAGTAAAAACAAAGTTTTTTTATACTGACACTGTGCGTAAAATCAATTAAAAGACAAAAAGAAATATTATTTGTAGTAAACAATTTTAAATGAAAACCCTGACACATTTGTTACGTAAGAAATGTAATTATGACGCCCACTTATTCATTATTAATGTGCAAGTTTTATTTTGCTCCATCATTATGATATGTTCGGCCTAGATATTCAATAAAATTTCGGTATTCAGCTGCCTCCGTCCGTTACACATTTACATGAGCAATATTTTTCCGGGATCCTTCCTCCTAGCCCTGATACTCCTCGTGGACCTGCGGCTCACACATTCCTGTCCTCAGCGTCCTCGCCGTCCCCGTGGCGAGACGTTTCAATCAGCCCCCAAGCGCTCCCCGCGGCCGCTTCGTGGCTTTTATCCCGCGCTCCGCGCGCGGCCATTTCCATTTTGATGGAGGCCATCTTGTAGCGCCGGCGCGGAGGGGATTGCGGCTCGCACGGGGCCTCGGAGGTGAAAGCGGTCGGGATATGCGACGATACCACATAATGTGGGCCTTCCCGAATGGAAGCAAGGAATGCCACTGTGATTTCTTTTCCTCTTCTTCCTGTTTCTACCCTTATTTTATCTTCTCCACGCCATCTGCTCCTTTGGCTGTTTCTGCTCTTTCCCCACCTTCTCCTTCGGAATTTCTAGAGGTTTCAAACGATATGGACCGATCGGAATAAGAGTAGACGCAAAATACGCGACTGTTTTTTTTCTTTCTTTCTCTTCTGTTTCAAACCTTACTTGTTCTGCTGTTTCCCCGACCTTCTACTCCTTTAGCTTCTTCTGCTCTTTCACAATCTTCTCCTTCGGAATGTGAAGATATTTCGAACTATTTGGACCATTCAAATTCTGTCAGCCTTCATGTAGCTCGTTGCGTTTATTTTGCAAATGTACATTCTTGCCTGAGATATGGCATAATATTCTGGGGAAGCTCATCGTGTAGTACTAAGACCTTCAGATTGCAAAAGAAAATTATTCGAATAATGAAAAAATGCCTTCCACGTGATCCCTGCAAGCCACTTTTCATTGAGCTTGGAATCTTACCATTGCTTTGTCTATTAATTTACGGATCTGTAATATATGTCAAAAATGACCTACTTAACGGAGGGAATATATTTTCATGCAATATTGATATTTATAATTACAATACACGCCGTAGAAATCACGTGCATCAAGTGTCAGTATCCACAGCTCAGTACAAGAAATCAACATATAACACATGTACGTTACTTTACAACGCATTGACAGATGACATAAAACAATTAATGTCGGTACACAAATTTAAGTTTAAAGTAAAATCTTTTCTGCTGCAAAACTGTTTCTATACAATTAGAGACTATACTGATCGTGAAAAAGAAAAATAATGTTTAATGTAACAAAACAAAGATATATAATGAATTAGTTTACGTTTGCATTGTATACATTTTCAAAAAATATTTAATACGCCTGTAACAAGTAATGTACTTCAGCTCCGGGTCAATGACCCCCATCTCGATCAGGTTTTTGTCCAGTTTCCCTGATCCATCGAGCAAATGCTGAGATGGCCCTTGTTTTGCTTCTGGACGTAAATGTAACTTCACTGTGCGCACGTTTTATTGAGCACTCCTTTTGCTTGTAATGGTAGGAGTAGAACTGACGTGCATTACTATTTTGTTAGAAATGCAGAAAAATCAAATCAGCAGTTCATTTACCGTTGAAATTGATTTTCTTTAACTTGGGAACAAACATTTAAGTTTTATTTTTCTAAAATAATAATAATACTTTTCTAAATTCTTGTTTCTAGTTCTTCGAATTATTTTTTAATTTTTTTTTATTCTGGGCCTCAAGAAAATATGCGCTGATAATTTCTTTCCGCACACGTCATATACAGTTTTTACTGCTTTTTACCAAACAAATAAACAATTTTTTCTGCAACAAAACATTCATCAAATTAAAATCCCTATTTGGGTTCAAACCCGGCACCTTTTGAAGTTAGGCGTTGCGCCCCAAGACGCTTTAATCGCCTTCACCATTGGAGTGAAATGCGGAATGAGTATTTATAAATTAATCAAAACGTACATTCCCCGTTTTCCGGCGCACGATTTCATAACTTTCTCTTCTTACGAAGTATTCGTTGGGCGAGAAAGCAAAATAATTCGGAACCGTAAGTTGATCGCATGTGTACTGGTTAAAATGTATTTCTATTTAATGTTGAACTCATAATTTTACTTAAATCGGTTCATACAGATACACACAAGGCAACGATTTTTTTGACATGACCCACATTTCATAAACCGAATAACGGCTGAAAAAAAAGTTTAAAAGATGCAATTTGTGAAAACAGAGAAGTCCTGTATATTTATCTGCATAGATTCTATTCCGAGTTTGTCAGAGGCAAAAATCTCTATCTTCAGTTTTGCAGTTTTAAAATATTTCTTTCCAATTTTCTAAAAATTGGGGATGCCAACGAAAATGATACCTACATCATTCCCTTAAATGTTCTTCGCACTATTCAACAACAAAATTTAATCAAAAAATTTGGAGCCATTTTCTTTTAACTCTGAAAATCTCCGACGGGCTTCATGTAAAGTACCCTCAAAAATTAAAATATCGGTTTCAAATTACAAGAGCCTTGACACTAGTAAAAACGATTGGGGAATACCAATGTTGAAGAAAATTGGATGAACGGTTTAGGCGCTAGCGTTGACCACAGACGGACAGACAGACGGACGGTCGTTTTGCCGTCAGTCGATTTTACAGTATCAAGAAGCAACAAAACATAGATTTTGACTACACCACGAGGTAGAGAATTTTTTTTCCTAAATATAGCAACCGGTTTTATCGACTTTTTCCTCACCAGACTCCAGCTATAAGAGAATTTCTGGCGCAAATTAGCCGTTTTCCGGCCCACGATTACATAACTTTCTCTTCTTACGAAGTATTCGTAAAGCTAGAAAGTAAAAATCAACCGAAATTTATTAATAGCGTTCTTCTGAAAAATGAGATTTTAGAGACGTGGAATTTTTTCTTTTGCATCGAACATGTATTTTCCCATTTCTAATAGTTTGTATACGTGTCTGC
Organism: Acheta domesticus; assembly: GCA_031308135.1. Taxonomy (NCBI): domain Eukaryota; kingdom Metazoa; phylum Arthropoda; class Insecta; order Orthoptera; family Gryllidae; genus Acheta; species Acheta domesticus. The sequence continues at coordinate 12,262,338 of JAHLJT010000631.1, read as the reverse complement.
AAATATTGTATGTACCTTGGTTTTGATGACAATTGAAAATCTGTCTTAGTATTTCCATAGATACGTGATGAGGTGTTGGTAAATAGAGGAGATAGTTGATTTTTATAAACTTTTATTATTTTGCTAGGACTAATTTACCTTATAATATATGATTTCTAAAACACGTGTTCGTGAAAACAACGCAGGATATTTCGCCGCAGGAATATGTACGGCAGATCCAGTTCAACTTCGTCACGAGGCAGTTCTCTTCTAAGCTCGTACGACAACAGAAAAAGAGCCACGATAACTATGAAACTGAACGCTATAGATCGGCAGACCCTTGAGCTAGCACCTCCCCGCAAAGAAAACGAATTGTCTATATTCATATCAAGCGTATTGAAGAAATGGGTCAAATCAGTGTACGCAGTCGCGGAGAAGAAGAGACTGTCAGAAAGATGCCTCCAGGTGAAGTCGTCTGCCTCGTTGCGAGGCGTGAAGAAGGCGTTGCCCTCCTTGCAGCGGCTGTCATATATAGAAGCTGCAAGGCGCAGAGGACCACCGACGACCACTTTATCAACCCAGCTTTCTGAACTTGAAGCAGTAGCCATTATCACAGTTTTGAAGACGTTCATCCTATGATTGGAATTCTAGAAACATCTATTCTTGATGAGGAGGATGAAACGTCAAGAATTCTTACATATCGAACTCCAATTGAAAGGTGAAGTTGTTATTTTTGTTTTGTTGTTGTATTATTGTATTAATTGAGGTGTACAGTGTTGGAGGCAGCTAACCCACAAAATTCAGAATATCGATTTATGAACGTACTCGATTATGAACATACTGAATTTGTGAATAAATCGATCTTTTGAATTTTGGGCGATAGACCCCTCTCTCTGGACGCCTCGATTAAACTTCTTCCCAATTTAATAATAATTATGGTAATAATAATAATAATAATAATAATATATGGCTACAATAGTCCAATTGCCAGGCGGTAACCGTGGCCTATAAGATTTACAATACATCTACATTCACAATACAAAACAATTTACATTACAACACAATAAAATAAATTACAACTACATATGTTACTGTATCAAAATACAGTACATGAGCTGCCTTTAGGGACCCCTGCAAAGCCAACAGTTATCATTGATAATACTTTTAAATGCTCTTATACACACGTACATTTCGTACTGACTTTGATATACAAATTTCCATCTCATTAGTTACGTGCCTGCCTACTTGTATACATACGAGTATACGCGCCATTATACATAAATACACATACATACACACATTCTTATGCATGAATGCTCACTCACACACATATAGGACACATACATACATATCCTACATTGTCATAAACACACAGATAATTAGTAAAAACACAATCATACATTTTTTTTAAAATAAAGATATTTACGTTCGAAATATCAAGCTCCATTTCGTAGAAACACGAAAACCTATACTTGAGTGAATGAGTGAGTGAGTGGTGATCAGTGCTGGTGGTCAAGCAAAATTTTGAAACCAGTTCGTGGAATACCAGCTACGTGTGCATGTGTGTCAATGAAACTCGAAAAGAATCAGCGCAAGTCGAGCTGGCAGACTTCAAAGACCAGACCATCAGTTTGTAGGATCCAAGAGCCTAGCTCAAAGTTAATTTAAATTTAGTATCTATGTAGTGTATTTTTTAAAATTTCTTTACTTGTTATTTTTATTTCTTTTTTACTTTAAACAATATTAATATTTTATTATTATTATTTTTATTTTATTATTATGACAATATATTTTTAAAATTGTTTTATTTATTTATTTTGTACCAATATTTTTACTTATATGTAATCCTTTTGCTCTTCTTATTGTTTAATTTTCTCTTTTTAACATTATTATTATTATCATTATCATTATTATTATTATCATCATTATTATTATTATTATTATTATTATTGTTCTTTTAAAATATCGTGCTAGAATTAACCGTAGAAATAGTAATAGTTGTAAGTTTATAGCTTATATATAAGCTAGATTTTAAGCACCCCTGTGTACCCAATATAAAGCAATAAATTTTACAGTAAGTCTACAAAAAACATTTCATCAATCATTTATAGTATTCAACATCAAACATTTCTTCAATGTGCTAAAAAATTACATTTTAGAGGGGTCCCGTTCCTTTGACATCGGCGAGAAAATAACTATTTCCTGTTTCGACGATGTATAAAGAACACTACTCATGAAGTAATGTCACCAACACCGTTAGCTGTAACTCCATCATCGCAGGAAAAGAACATTGACGCACAAGGAAACACACATTGCAGTCATTGTAACTGTTTTATCATGATCGGAAGAATTTATTTCACTTCCAAATACAAACATTTCTCCTACACATTGGTTGTTTTATGTACTATATTTATGAACTTTTCCTACTCAATATATTCTCTTTTCTAGCTATCCATTCGCTTGGCTAAAACTTTACAGATTTTTGGATGTCATGCACGCCGATGAGGTATTGTACTTTTTATGTGATCAGAACCAATCAAGCAAAACAATAATTATCAAAATATGATGACTGGGACTGTCAAATTAGGAAGCAGAGACACTGAGGTGATTACGACAACTTGACGAACTTGAGTGCTGGTAACTGAAAGGCCGAAGATCAGGATGGAGCCGAAAGTTCGTTGGATGTTCTTCCCAATCCTTTTCCCGCTCTCATACTTCCAACGCAGTGGTGTCAAGGTCTTCTACTGGTAGCAGTGGCACGCGTCGTGGCACCGTGGCATGCCACGAGCTTCTTTGAACAACTAGCGTCGGGAAAGGAAACTATTAGAAGTAACCCCCGTCGTTTTACAATAGGGATGGCGCTGTCTCTGGTGGCAGAGTAATGAATTGCGTGGAGAGACGACTTCATCGTGGCACTCGTTCCACGGACTCTCGCTCGTAGCATCGACCTTGGCAACACTGTTCCAACGGAATGGACGTTCGTGACTTTATTTTCTTCTCGAATGTAGTGAAGGTCACGCGTGGTTCGTGCCGAAACGAGTTGGATGCTACTCTCAAAAGCTCGCCTCACGGCTAACTCTCGGCCAGCGTGCTCGCTTTCCATTACGCGGCCCCGGGTTCGATTCCCGGGCGACGCAAGACTGTAGTGTGCGTTTTCCTTGCAACATCCCAGAATATGTTGCTGTGTGATGATGAGAAAATTCATTTCTCAGGGTGAGAAGAGCGGAGTACGGCATGGGGATGTGTACATGTTAACCACACGTACCCCCTTAACCCATGGTCGCGAGGCAGGAACGTCGCCGATAAGCCTGAGCCCCTTTTGTTAACGGGCTGTCGCGCCAAGTACACTGAAGTACACCAAGTACACGGAAGTACAGTAAAATGTGTCTAAACCGGAACCTGTACAAACCGGAAACCTGTCTTAACCGGAAAATTTCTCCGGCCCGTGAACGTAAATGGCAATTTACACTGCATAAAACGGAATCTCTCCAACGCGGAAGCGGAACGGATTTTCATGTCCTGCAGGGTGGGGAATCTTTATAAAACGGAATTCTTGTGAATTTAATGCAATTGGCAGTGAGACGTGACATGCTCTTAATGAAATGAAAGCGTCTGCAAGCTTGTTTTAAAATTCTCTATCCCTGTGACACGTGATTTAGCGGTGTACGGGCATCGCTTCTATTCACGCGTCTCCGTGCCCCGCGTTGAAAATCATAACCCCTCGAGCAGATACGCAATGCGCAAGGCCACGCCAGGCTATCAGAACATCATAGTTCTGGGTTGTGACGCATTGTGCGTTGGAAGAGTCAGGAAGCAATCCGATTACAGCCAGTAAGGTGTGTATTTTTGTCAATGAAGAGGTTTAATATTCATTTATTGGTGATTTCTTCCATAAATACGTTAAATGTTAACGTATTTTGATAATTATAATAAAGTCAGTGTAATTTACTACTTTCATGAGAGAAAATTCGATATCACAAATGTCATAAAATGAACAACCTTGTATAAAACGGAAACCTCCCTAACCTGAAATTTTTTGTGTGTCCCGATCGATTCCGGCTTAGACAATTTTACTGTATTTGAAGTGGTGCGAAGAGCGAGGAATAGAACAGCCTTTAGAAGATATCCTCAGTTAGTGGCGAATCCAAAGAGGGGGGTGTGAGGGCCACTGGCTCTCGTTAAAAGGCCTAGAGAAAAAAATTAAATTGGGAAAGTGCAGGAAAAATGCAAATAAAAAGCAAGAAAAAATTGTAGAAATGTCTAAAACACTACGCTACAAAAATAATACACAATACAATAACAATATATGTTTATTATTTAACAAACATCTATGTCCTCTGTCTCCAAAATGATCGGCTGGATCCCCTGTCCTCCGTCTACTTCTCCTTGGTGCAAAAGAACTTTGCATTTCTGCTCCGAATCTCATTTGGCGGCCAGACCAGGGCTGTAACATTGGAAGTTTCGTGAGAAAAATTATATGGTAACTTATAGGTATAATTATTTGTAGTAGTTTAGTAGTTAGTTAGTAGCAAAAAAAAATATCGCTCATTTCGACTTTACGCCACTGATCATTATCTGGTTAGTACTAAGCAAATGGTAATGGTAAACATCCATACTCCTTTCCACCGGTTGATCTGAGAAAATTTCCGACACGCTTCACAGTGGTATAGAAATAAACTGCAAAATTGGCCATTGTGTATCTGATGTTAGGGTTTTCGAGAGTAAAGTAATATTGTGGTAAAGGTACAGAAAACAAATGCTTTAAAATCATAGTTAACAGTATTTACAAAATTTATTATTTCAACAAAACTACAATAAATTGTTTTATTGGTAATTTGACGTTTTCTTGTAGTATATCTACTTTTGATGTAATATTTAACAATCATATTGCACAGCTCATAACTTAACTGTGATCAGATTTGAGAAACTAATGTTTTCGTGTCATTGTGCACAGATTTTACCGGAAACCCCTTCGATCTTCCTTTAGTGGCCGGGCGCTACGAAGTGTATGAAGACGGTGAAAAAGAGGCAAGACGCAGAGAATGGTAAACATTTCATGCATTTAGACAAGCGCGTATTCTCACGTAGCAATACTTTTTCCGTAACTCCCACCTGTTGCAGTGTAAAAATTACAAGAATTTTAAATGATACGGCAAAGGAATTACTGAAGGAAGGTTCATATACTACACTTCAGCACGCCGCACTCATACCGTTTCTCGAAGAGAGGGAAGAAAGTGATTTAATTGACGATTATAAGGAGAATATGAGAAATATTAACTCGCTCCGAGAAACAATAAAAAATTTTCGGGCAGTTAGTCGAGCCAAATCAGAGAGTCACAATACTCAACGTTGCAGAGTGAAGGTAATGTGTTCATAACTGCTGCGGAAAAAACTTCCATTTACTATAGCGTTCATTTTAACTGAAGTGAATTATCAGACATTACACGTAATGCCTTTTACTTCCTCGTATGTGTACTCACACACACACACACCACGAGTCTATGTGTCTGTCTCTGTATGACTGTAGTCTTGGAACAACACTAGTGCCTAAATTATGCGTAGAATTGTTTCCAAACTGAATGCTCTCCTGTCCAACTGTCCTTACTCAAAGTTCTGCAATTTGGAATAAAGTTATTCCAAATCTTACAGCCCCTCCCCCCGAAAAAATTTAATTTTTGAATGTTGTATCAAGAAACTGAATTATTAATATATTTTCCACAGTGATCTTAAAACGCTAAACATTTTGTGTTTAGTGTTTAATAAAATCATTTGTTGTTGAACAAATGAAATAATAATATGAAATTCAGTGGAGTCTATTTTAATGTTAGAGCTATTTATGTCATTTTATAGAAGATACTTATAAGAAGTGACTATAATTGAATATTAAAGGTGAAAAATGAAGTGAAAATTGTATGAGATATTGTACCGCGACTTATAAAATTACGTTAACAATTTTCTCGAGTTCTTGTATCTTTTTCAATTTTTTACTAATTTATCCCTCATCGGACACCTTGATTTGCGGAGCCTCCGGCGATCTCCCGGTCTGCCCATGCCTAGCGCCGGCACTGCACAGACGTTATGAAGAGATCTTGATAAACATAAATCGTTTCAATTACATTTTCATAAATATGTTCAGGTAAATCGTGTTCCCTGTCAATAGTTTTTAAATTGTTCAGAATTTGTGAACCTCTCAATTCATTAGCCTTCAAAAATAATTACGGAACATGAAACACTATTTTTGAGATTTTTAATTTTCCACATCGCGCATGTATAGTTCTGGTCTGATGTAACTTTTTCTATACGGCATTTTTGTGCGATGTAATTGCACGTGTTCAGCTACTTCATCACAACTTGTCTAAAATGTATTAAACGTTAACTGGCGACGTGCCTTCAAACTTCTCTTACCGGTGACGCGCGGTCTATGGGACCCCAGAAGTTTTAGACTATTTTCGGTGTTCCATTTCATGTTGACTTGACAATTTTTTCACGTTTTAAATGCTATAATAAAGAAGAAAATAAAAGGTTGTTAATATGTAAAACGAAAAGAATATAATTATTTATTACTCACCGAGTAAATTTCTGGCTATAATTGGTTCCATACTGTTTCTTCACTATTAATTATCTTAAGAACTCGTAGAAAAGTTTGAAACATTATTAACAACATTAAGAAGTCTAAATTTAGAAAACGATAATGCATTGTCGGACGAATATTATCCAATAATAAAAAAATGCTGTGCACATTCATTGTGGGAAGAAAAGTCCCACTACTGGTGATGTGAGGTCTGCAAGACAGCTACGAAATTTCAACTGGCCCTCAAAGGCGAACGGCTGTCACTGGATCCGCTGCTCCCGCGTGAGAGTATATAAAGAGGTAGGGAAGGTACTATACAGAAAAAACTTATTGCGACATACGAGAAAGGCGGACTTCGCGTTTATTTTTCCTACGCTGTCTCAGAGACCTCACGTCACCAGTTAAGGGTTAATTGTTGACGGAGAAGAGTCATTAACATTTAATAACATAACTATAAAGCATAAATGCAATCAATTCAAAATGATTTCTTAATGAAAGCTTCGAGACTATTAGATACAGATATACAAGTGTCGTTATATTTTTAATTATATTGCAAAAAAGGGGATATGTTGATATAAAAACATATTTAAGCACTTCCCATTGCTTCCGTTGGATATTCACAGACATTTCTCTTTTGTTTTAGTATTTTTCGTTCAAAACGTCGTAGTTCATAAATATTTCAATTATTTTCATATTCAGTTTTTAAACTGAAAATGTTATAGCTTATTTTCGTAATTGTATTGCATTTATATACTCTTTTTTTCAGTATTTTTAATGTACCAGATCAACCAGGATCGCAGTTTCTTAAGATCTAGCCTTGTAAGATCTAGCCCTAAACGGCAAAGAGTGCTTGCAACTGTGTAATCATGCCTATACTGATTTTGCTCGTCAGCTAGTTATATTTTCTCAGCATGTTAATAACATCTTTAGGGATATTGCCGGCGAATGCTGTACTTTAATGGTATAGAAAACGAATATATGGATAAATGGATTGATTCTCGAAAGTTTCAAAACACATATCGTCTGAAGCGCGAAGAAGTACAGATGGAAAACACTGTCGAAGAGCTTCATAAAGACATTAAACACACAATTTATGCTCACGAGAATATTATGACATACTATCGGGAAGTTTTACGTGTAAGTAACGTTCTTCGTGTAATAATTCCAACATCCCATTGATAAAATTACCTCAAAACTCGCAGACGAAGTTTTTTTTCTAGGATATTATAAGAAGATAGATTTTTTTTGATCAAAGGCATGAAAAGGACAAAGACACTGTGGATTGTATTGCAGAAGGATTGAGAATGGAAATAAAATCGACGGAGTATTTGAAAGAAGATGCACAAATCGCTGTGAGTATGTCTTCTTTCCCCCACGGTCAAATTGAGTGCTCTAGGACATCGCCACCACTCAGTGTTCGTTAATTGATTGATTACTAGGGATTCTGGGCGCTTCAACTAACAAGGTCATTAGTCTCGTAAGTACAGTGCGCGTTTTAACCTCGGGAGGTGGCGGTGATCTTTTCCCCACTGAATAACGGGATCCGGCTCCAACCTACCGTCGACTAGCGGGGTTTTCCCAACCAGATGTTTCCTACCAGAGGGGCATCCCCCCAGCCGGGACAAACTCTAAACCCCCCACCGGTCTCCCGGCATGTGTGGTGTTGTAGCACATGAAAGTGTAACTAAGGGGTAGGATAGGACAAGAAATGAAGGAAGGATCGCGCGCTGTCCGTGGCCCGTTTGTTAGGATACTGCTCCAGCATTCGCCTGGTATTGGTTCTCTCGGACCCCCTTGAACAATTTGTGTCATCTGCACGAATGGGACTTTGGCAAAGAAGCATTAGATACGTCTCACTTTACTCGAGTCTTCCCATGTGTGGTAAAGAATTTGGTTAGTTTTTCGTGGTTTCTCCTATCAACACTAGGCGAATGCTGGAGCAGTACCCTAACAAATTACCGCGATTTGCGCACGATCTTTCCTTGTACTTCCTTGTCCTTTCTTCACCAGTTGCTTACGCACACGAACTACACTACCACATCAGGCTGGGGCGATGCCCCGCTGCTGGGAGATACCTGGTGCGGGATAACTCGCCAATTAACGTGAAGGTCGGCGTCGGATCTCGCCATTCAGGAGGTAAATCACCACCACCACCTCTCGGAATAAAAAATCATTTATACATATAGGACTAATGACCTTAGCAGTTGATGCGCCCGGAATCACTGATTCAATAAAAATAGGAACAAAAAACATTAAAAATGTATTTGTATGCCTTTTTCATGTAAGTTCGAGTATAAGCGATCAAGGCAACTGTATTTAGATTAATTTTCTTTTTATAATGGACTTGCATGGCACAATAATAAACAGCATGAAAACAGAAATCGTTCTAAACGCCATTCTAAGCAAGAAAATAAAATCCTTCTTTTAAGAATAGACTTCCTGTGGTGTAATGCACTAATTTGATGTAATGTATTGTTTCATGAACGTTGCGAGACATCTGTAATGTTACTTCATTTGTTAAGATTAATTCGTCATTTTACCGAATAGGAATACTTAATTAATACTTATAAGTGTGGACGGTTTTTCACCAGATCTTTTTACTCTGAGTCCTATCCACAGTATGACCGGGTTCACGAAAAAGATACTCGAATGAGGGAAAGGCGAGCAAGGGTTATTGCCGAAGAAAGATTATATCGACGACAGGTGGAGGCTGTACGAAAAATAGCAAGGTGGTGGCGAAGAATTTATCCCTTGGTGCTGGCAGCAAGGAAGAAAAAGAAAGGCAAGGGAAAGAAGAAATAAAATGGCTTGAACTAAGATGGATTGGCAGATAAGGAAAAGGCTCAGATACAAGGCATACTGGAACAATGAAACTTCTGATTATGCCTGTGGCAATTCACAACACGGGTCTCTTTGAGGTTCAGCTTTAAGTTTTTGAAATATGTTCTTGGAATCAAACTTTGTACTTTCACTTTTACACAGATTTTTTTATTGTTTCTTCTTATAGTAATATTGTATTGTACAGAATGTTATGTTTATAAGTACGTTGTGTATAATATGGTATACTACTTTATACTAATTTTTAATTATATTTTTCTTAATTGATGTGGAGTTTCATTTTTGCATGGTAATCTCGAGCGTGTGAATCCGTTAAGTACAATTATATAGGATGAGTCACGTAACATTAGCACCTCCTGTCGTTTCTGAATGGTTGAAGATATGGCAATGCAGTTTTCACAAAAGTTACTGAGTAAATCCTAACTAATTGTTACACGTATATTTTTCTTTTTTCATATTTTTTTTCAAATGGAACTATACTTCTCATATCTGGTTTCGCTCTGTCTCTCATAGAGGGTGCAGAAATGCAAATTCAGTGATATAAATTCTTCTGTAACATTTTTGACTAGCGTACCCGTGCGAGAACTCTCACATGCTGAAACCTACACTCCTTATTTTTCTATTTCCATATTAAGCCTGTAATATATATTTTTCTTCAAGACCCCCTTATCCTTCGTCACTTGTTCTATATGTTACATTGAAATTGATAATAATATAATACACCCTTGTCAATGCAAACTATTCTATTTAACATTATTATACAGCAAAGACAGCAAAGAGGTATACCCGTGTGATTCAATCGCATAGAATATCAAGTAATTTGTAATTTACAGTAACTGATAATTTCACATACAGTTGCAGATTCTACAGACTCTCAGCAGGTGGGGTAGAATCCAGAAGTGTCGAACCAGCAAAATATTATAGAATGGTCAAGCCTTTCATCCTGATCTCATCTTGTACATAACGGTGTGAGGAACGTTTCTTTGAGGCCTTTGACCACACACACACACACACACACACACACACACATATATATATATATTGTAACACCCCCCCCGTACACACGACCACTCATCGGTGTCGGCGGTGTTAATCTCTCTCAGGGCGTGACCCGACTCACCTGTGGATTCCCGTCTGCTGCAGGTTGCCTCATGTGCTCGGCTGGAATCTATTTAGGACGCATGCGTGACTGGGCATATTCATGCACTACACAGTAAAACGCTCTTTCATGATTTCTGAGTTTAATTCACAGCAAAAATAATCGGGTGAAGCCCCCTACAGTTCTTAATACTATCTTAACCTAACTTATAACTAGCTTAACTTAACAGTCCAACCCTTCCGGGTCATCGCACGGGCGCTCCGTTCCTCCGGGCGTCGGCATCGGCCCGGGTGTCGGGCGGCAGGGTAGCGGCGCTTCCCCCCGTTTCCTGGACCGGTCGGGCAGCTGGTGGCCGCGGCGGCGGTGTCGCGGCACGCGAGCAGGCGTGCGCGGCAGGCGCAGGGCTGCACGCGGGCGGCGTGCGCGACAGCGCAGCGGCGGCGGCGCGGCGCGTGGGCTGGCGCGGCGGCGACGACGGCGTGGCGGCGGCCCGGCGCGCGGCACTGTTGACTGCGGCGGCGGCGGCCAGGGATCGCCACACCAAAGCGTCTTTTAGCGGCGGCCGGCCCTCAGGCCGCGTCCGAACGCTTCTTCGTTCATTCGAGTATCGGCACTCACACGGTGTTCCGCCTCTCCCTTCGGCGGCACCTGAGCGGGCGGTGAGGTGGCGACGATGCGTTGCCGGCGGCGATCTAGCGTCTCGCGGCGGTCGTTGCCATCGGACCCAACACCTCGGTCGTCGCTTACATCGGAAGGTAACACTCGCGGCCGTCGTTCGTATCGGAATGGCCGAGTCTCGCGTTCGCAGCAACCTCCCTTGCTCGCGAGATCACATGTCTCACCCCCGCCTAGTGTTCGACTATTGGCGCAGCCAAACCGCGTGATGCACGCCGTCCAATTGCCATGGGTCCATCGACGGTTGGAACCCGATTTCGAGTGGGCGTTCACGTCACCACGATTTCCGAGAAGACGCTGGGTGCTCTGACGCAGCGCTCGGAAATACCAGAGGTGTGGCAAACGGTCTTTGAACAAAGGGAGGCGCTCCCATCGGCGGCTGGCGGCGACCCTTCGCGCACTCAGGTAGCGGAGAAACGCACATTTTCAGCCAGCTAAGTTTTCCCGGACTCCCTGTTATATAAAATATTCATCTCGCACACGCCGAAATTAGTTCGTGTGCGACCGTCCCATTACAATATATATAGATATATTGTAATATACAAAATTTTACAGAACAAACGCCGCGCCTTGATCTGGACGGACGGAGCTGTAATATACAAAATATTATAAAACAAACGCCGCGCTTAATCTGGACGGTCGCGGTTACTAGGTAACGAAGGTTGTTGTCGGGCTGAAGGGGGCTCTGGACTAGAGAGAGTTGGTGGTTGACTGGCATCCTGGTGGTAGCGGCGCGTATGTAAGCTGAATTATTTAAGTTGGACATCGACGCGAATAGGGAGGACAAATTGTGGAATAATAGTGCAAGAAGTGAGCAGCAAGAAAGAAGTAGGCGACTTCGGCGACGACCGGCGCGAAGACGGATTTTCGGCGCGGAAGTCAAGGGGCTACGAACTGCGGGGCCATTGTTTCACAACGCCAGACAATTCGGTACCGTGAACCTAATGCATGAAATCAAGCAAGAGAATTTTTATATTGTTAATCTCAAATTCCATTCTTAATAAACAAAATTATTGTTGTGCCACGTTGTATGTAATTCCTTCGGAATATAAATAATTTCAGACTTCCATTCTTCTCTGTATAGAGAGCTTGAGAACCAAAGAACTGAGCTAGTAAATTAAATTAGATAAAATAAATCATTCATTATTTTATCACAGTGGCGTTCCCAACGTGGGGCAGGAAGTAATAAAACTTCGTATAAAATCGTGTGAGACTATTAAAACACGAAATTTTATTAAACATTACGAAGTCTGAAATATGTGCACAACAATAATTTTAAAGTAGAAAATAGTAAATGCCAACCATTTCAAATATCATAATATTTATTTAGTGAGAGAAATTGGTGTTGAATTAAGATATTGTAAATACATTGTGTCAGCATGGAAACTCGGGGGAGAAGTGCTGGAGTCCCAGAAGGGGAAAATGGCGGCGAAGGGCAGGACGGGGTGGCTGCAAATATAAATATTGTATCGGAAGTTGAAGTTGAACGAAATTTAGAGGAAGAAGTACAACTAGTGCAGAAGGATGTTGTCCCGAACTTACCAGTAGAGAATGTGGATACTAATAGCCTTATACTTCAGATGCTCGCGCAAATGAAGACAGATATGAATTCCAGATTTGACAGTCAAGACGCGAATTATGAAAATTTAACGCGGGAATTGCGTAACACCAGGGAGCAACTGAGGGACGAAATGGCTCAGCAGAATTCGCAAAGCGAGACGAGGCCGAACGAAACTCAGCCAACAGCTGTGCGGGGTACAGCGCGAGGTACCGCGACTCGCCTGCTGGGTGCAAGGTCACGCTGCTGCCGGCATCGCAAAGGGAAGTCGGACGAATTTCGTTCATAAATTTTATATATAATCTTTTGCTAACTCCCAATTGAATCTGTGTGAGCTACATTTTGAATCACTTCTTGTTATTTGTGAAACTGACGATATAATTTATTGATGAAAGCATAAGCTTTACGTTAGAAAGGAAAAGGTTTCTAAATTTTGTCGTTTTGCATTTTTTTCTTGTTAATAAGAATTAGTAAATTAAGAGAGTACAGAACCAAAAGAAATTGTACTTTTCATCTCTACCATTTTCGATTTTGGAACAGTGCACTGCGCGGTAGCATGTAGATTAATGCAGAAAGAGATATTCTTTTTTTTTTGTTTTGATGAGATCGTGTAAGGTTTTTGTTATTTTATGTACGCGCCAGTACAATACTGTGGTATTAATCTGCTATAATTTGACAAATTCACATCCTGAGGGAAATCAAGGACAATTGATTATAAACAGTTTAAAATAATTTATTCTATGAAGGCAAGTATTTCTATCAGTGCTTTATCCTGTAATTGTGTTTATTTCTATAGAAAATTATATTGTCAGTTCGTTACACATACAAATACAAGGTGTTTCTTTCTGTTAGTCACAAATCCGAGAATTCCCCAGTCCCCACTAGGAAGTAAAATTTATTGCAACGCTGAAGAACCAGGGACCTTTTCCATCCGAAATTTGAGGATAAGAACCCGTACATTGGTTACAATATATATATATATATATATATATATATATATATATATCGGTATTAAGAAGGGAAGTTTTTAAACGTCCAAAGTTCTAATAGAATTTAAAATAAAAACAAAGAACAATGAAATTGATGCTCGAAACATTTTGAATAAAAATATATTTAGTATTATAGGCATGTTATTGGAATAATTCACAACATTTCCTTAAAAACAACATTTGAAGTAATTGTACAAACTTCCTTGACAGTTAGCTTTATGCTTTCCTTGATAGTCACAAAAACATTACAGAAAAGCTTTTTACTGACATGAATACTACTTAAAGTTGTCCATACAAAAATACAGGATCAGGCGAGTACAATCCTACTCTTTGGAATATTATTTAACTTGATGACCGATCTGAGAAGTACACCGGTGCAATTTAATCACCTAGAATATCAATTAATTTCATTTCACATACAGTTGCAGATTCTTGCTGATGAGAGCACGTCTCTGACGAGGTGGGATAGTATTGAGAAGCGCCGGAACAGCAATATGTAATAGAATGTCCAAGAAGTTCTCGTTTTATAGGAACATTTCTTTGTGACGTTCGACTTGAAACTTCCACATTTTAAAGCTCTACAACGCTTCGTCTAATAGTTATTCAACTAAATAGATTTTAATAATGCTGCCCCAGTGTTGCGTGATGCATTTGACATGAATTTTTAGGTTCATTTTTTCAACGAATCCTTCATATTTTCGAAGTCAAAAGTGCAAATCGTCATGTCTCTGTGAAGTTTTCTTCCTTTAGAGACATCATTTATGAAGATCGGTTGCGTGTGCGCCTAACTGAACTTTACTACTGAAATAATATAGAAGAGGATTTTATATAATATAAACAATAACACAGATTAAGTAGCAGCATCTGTACTATCATATGCTGTCCCAACTATTTTTCCACCTTCTTTCAATGATTAATAAATCGATCTGTTCAATAATAAATTTAACTTTGTGGGTTATAACATCTGAAATAAAATATCTAAAATATTAAACAAAAATTTAAAAAAGAAAATACCTGACACAACGCACCGCGCTAATCAGCACCTTCTCATATTGTTTCCCTTCGCAGAACTGATAAGAACGATGAACGGATGCAGAGCTGAATCGTGCGGGAAAGCATTGCTCAAGCGTTATCTCCGAGCGTTGAAAGATATCAATGTTATTGAAACAAATCCAAAATTGTTAGATTTTTCTAACAGCGCGAGTAACGGCGGGTTAATTTAGGGTTTCATTGCAAAAATGATAGTAGTCTGTCAGATTTCATCTTTGTAATACTGTGTGGTACAGGTCGCTTTTGTAATCCAGGGCTAATGCGTAATTTTTTACACTGGTACCTTCTGACTGAATTCTTATACAAAGTTCAGCTCTGCTTACAACCCATGTGACGTCAGCAAAGCTTCAAGAAGAGGCCGCCTGTTATTCAATATTTCCCATTTATGTATTGCGTTAAGAGAGCAGAAACGCTTATATTCTTGTTATGTAAAGATCTGCTATACTATGTATCCGTATATTCTATAGCGTTTATTCCAGAAGTAGTTAAGACTGTTTTTGTTAAAATATTTAATTTATTGTACTGTTAGAAGAGAGTATTTTTATTTGTTGTTTTGACCAGTGTGTGTGCTATGTTTTACAAAACCATTTTGTGTAGTTTTGTTCATTCAGCATTTTCGTTGCTGCAGACTATTAGTTATTATAGTTCGACCAAGCTAAGAATAAAGGAGGCGATTGCGTCGCGTCGTGGAATTAACAGTGTAAACACGGGTCTGTACAGTCAGTTCCGCTAACAAAAGTCGCGAGGAGCGTGAAAGCGAGTTGTTTATCGGTGTAGCTTTGGGAAATACGAGTTCTTCTCGAGGTGTGACACTTCGCGGGCAGGCAAGACGTTTGGCATATAATGTTATTAAATTTTGTGATAGTGAAAGAGAAGGACCGTAGAATACCTCTAGGAAGCGCAATCAAACGTGCAGCACGAAGCTTAAAGTTAAATGAAAACACAGTTTGCAAAATTCAAAAGAAGGATTTAAGCTGAAGGCCATATGTTTTTGATAACATCACCTAAACGATCAAAAGTCAAACAAAAAAGAAAACTTGTTGTGGACGAAATGGACAAGTGCATTATTAGACGTAAGTTTTTAGAGTATTACGAAGTAAAAAAAGAATTTGATTTATTATATATTCTGAGAAACTACTTAAGTTAAATGATTTATATGAATATTACATTACAAATTTTCTGCTCATCGAAGAAATTCGAACACAATTTTGAAACTCTCTGCAGAGAAAACTAAAATTCTATTTCTTCTAATATAAGGTGCAGACATGTCCAAATACAGTTAAAATATTTATTGGAAAGATATCAGATATGTGACGCAATAAATCGCGCTTTTTTCGCGCAACAGTTTTCCATGGTCCCATTTTTAATTTGAGTTAAGTATCCTTATAGATCTGTCTTTGTCTTTTCGACTGTAAACACAAACAATGGCGCGCTCCTGTAAACATCATTCTCAACATGGTCGAGTTTTTAAACCGGGGCCTGGTTGTTTATGACATGTCATATGTTTTGTGTTATTTCCATGAAAAATATGTTATGCACTATTTTATCTAGAATTACTAAAATTATGCAATTTTCACGAGTCTTATACAGTCGTATTTTGATTTTTTAAACCCTTTTGTCATTTTTCGTTAATTTTTCATATTAGGTTCATATTTGTTCTTCACTTAGCATATTTATTGTCATATTGTTATCTTTTTTGTTCCATTTCTCATACTTGCTTGTAGTCCATTCAAGGAGATTTCTCACGTTTAATTATTATCTAATTTCTTACAAGAATTATTCTAATTGTTGGGTGCATTTTCTATAAATACATATGTATGTGAACTAGGAGGATACGCTATATAGGAGAAAAAGAAACCGCAGAAAGGACAATATGCGAAATTAGTTTTATCAAGTTTTGTGTGAAGATCAACCGCTTTTAAAATAAATTTAACAGGTATACTTCGGTTTTTCTTTCCTGGCACACTGGGGTGTGTCAATAATATGGAATATCTCACGGTATTTCGCGTCGTTCTCGGTTGTGTCGCTAGGAGTCAATGATCGCGACTATATCCAACACCTAGACTCACAAGGCCTGAACCATCATCATCTGATATCGTAGGGCCTCCAAGGTTTAATACCATAACTCTATTGATAATATTAGAGGCATAATTACAATCAATATGTTTGAAATATTTATAAGAATATGGCTAAATAGTAATTAGCATACAAGACATTATGAAAAACCATGAACTGTACTGATACGAACTCTTTCTTAGCAAGGAGTTTTATTTGTTCCGGCATAAAGGCAACAGACTTCTCAAATTGTTAATTTGTGGTATCGATTTGAAGTAAGAGGTCTGAAATCGAAGCAAAACCATAATGAAGATTGTTACTACTACTTGCATTAAAATATAACTTAACCTTACTTTTTCTAAAACGTTACTAATTTAATTTGTATACATACACCATCTGATATTGTGGGGCCTCCAAGTTTTAATACCATAACTCTATTGATAATATTAGAGGAATAATTAAAATCAATATGTTGAAAAAGAATACTGTCTTCCTTATTAATAATCGAACGATAATCGTCCACAATAAGCAATTCCAGTTGGCTTTTTAGTACATAAAATGTACTGAAGATGTCTCAGTTAATCTTGCAATGTTTTCTTTTCAACTTTCTTTAATAGCAACTAACGGATACTCGATTTCTAAATGCAATTTCTTTTCTTGAGGACTTTTTCCATATGAAGTGCTTGGGCGTTTCAAGTAAACAGGACAATTAGGTAACAAAGAAGACATAGCTCCACGTAACACTTCTGTAGGATTTAAAGGAACACTGTTTTTTAGTCCATTATTGCAATAGAACACTGAATAATTCTCAATTTTCCTCGTCCTCAAATGCAATTCACAAAACTGAAAGTAAACACTGAATTTAGCAACTTACACTTTTCACTTTTTATCATAATTCCCTCAGCCGGGGACACAGCCCTTATTCACCATGATTCTCACTACTATCAACAACAGACTACACCTACATATGCCCAATTCGAAAGCTTTCCGTGCCACTGAACGTATATAACTGGATCGCCTCAACTCGAAAAATGTAGCCTTTTCTAGCCGCCATATTGGCTTTGAAAAACTACACTGCGGAGGCCTTGTATCTAGATGGTGTTGCTGTATCGCGCAGTGCTGGCGATCACGCGACCCCTGGCGGCACGGAGATATACGCGAAATACCGTGAGATATTATATTTTGATGACACCCCCCCGTGCACCAAGAAAGAAAAAACGAAGTATAGAACTGTCTTCACGTGGCGCCAAAGGAGAAGGGGTGAATTGTGAATGTGCTAGTTTTTTTTATACATTTGTTGCGTCATGACGCAACGCGTCTCTTAACCCGGGAGTGCTCGCAATAGGTTGACTCACGCCAGTGCTCGCAATGTATCTCACAGATACAGCGGAAACGTCTGTTGATTTCGAGTGATCTAAAGCTCTATTAACTAAAATATGTATTTTATTTAGTTTGTACATTCCCTCCAAAGCTATTTTTAATGAATCCTACACTTCTTACAACTTGTAAAAATAATTACGGTAGGAAAAGTGAAATTTGACGAGAAGGTATTGGTTGAGCGCAAGTCGGAGTAATCCTCCATTAACATCAGCACTATATTTACATCAGCGCTCTCTATATTTGTGTCTCGTCTGTCAGATATCAAGGGGACCGCCAGGTAGCATCTCCGCGTACGCGCCTCACACCGCGCGCCCCTGCGTCACTACCCAGCGGCCAGAATTGGGAAGGAATAAGGAAGGGGGTAAGGTTTAGAACACCTCACAAAGGTTGGACTAGCCCTTGTGAAGCAGCCGAACTCGTTCTGTCGGAACAAATTGCACATGAGAATCGAACCCGGACCTCATTGGTTGAAAGGCGAGAGACTTTGCTCTGAGCACGAGACAGCTTTAAAAGTATATTTTCAATATATAGTTACTTAAATAGCGAAAAGATTTTAAAGGTTTCGAAAATGCGACAAAAAATTTTTAAAGTCATATTTGTGGTCCTATTTTTGTATTTTTTAGGTCATAAATGCTTGCGTATTTCTAAAATTTTTAGATCATAAACATCCTGTGCCCTAGTTATTACAATTTGAAAGAAAATAAATTATTAGTTACAGGTGTAAATTCTTTTGAGTGGAGTTCTTTTGCACTTGTTTCATCTATGGTCAAAAATGCCATCGAGATATGATTAACGCCTTATTTTCTTTCCGATGCGCGAGTTCAACTTTTGCAACACCTGAAATACGTAGTGCCACTGTGTCAGCCGCCGAGCCCTTATCCAGACAAGCCCAAAGAGTCAACCGGACACTGCGTGGAAGGGTGGTTATACCAACATGACCACACAGCATGTACACACAAGGCCTGAGCAGTCATTCAAGATGGCCGCCTAAGAAGGCCAAACAAACTGAAATGAGAAGTAAAATTTTGGTTACCAGGCGAAAATATATAATAAATTACACTATAAAATTAGAAGAAAAGGGGTCTACGTAATAAAGTAGGTCTTCTCTAGCCGCCATATTGACTTTGAAAAACGGTAGTGCGCAGACCATATCTGTCTAGGTGGTGTTGGCTGTACTGTGAGGTTCCAGTTCTCAATTCCGTGCTATGATTTATACAAGACTGTTGCCTTGGTGTTACCTAGGACACGTTTTTATGTTCAGCATGTTGTTTGTTTACTTATTTTTTTAGTAAGGCGGGTTATGTACACCCATTTTTTTATCATTTTGGTTAGTTATAGTTTTTTTAGCAAAATGTCTACAACTTTGATACTTTTGAAATGAATGTTTTTACAACGTGACTGATTGCAACGCTTCCTCACATGTCGAAAATTTTTTTAATGAAACGCAGTGAAGTAGAAATAGAAAGATGAGCCTCAGAATCTCAAGTTCTACTAGTTTAGAAATTAGGAAACGGAGACCGGGAGCGCTGAGGCAGCACTCGATACAAGATTCGTTCGTGGAGTCCTCCCCACCTGAAGGAGAAAAGGATGGAGAGTTTGTGCGTCAAAAGTCATTGCGGAAGTCGTACCACCTCAGAAGGAAAGGAGTCGCAAACTATTTTCCGAGCAAGAAGGTTCGACGGTCGGCAGACGAAGGGGATGCATTTTCGTGGTTGGCAAAACCGGTGAGACCGTCTTTTTTCAACAGAACAGAGAGTGAACTGCTTTTTGACTCTGAACATTTCGGCCCAAGGAAAGTACAGTTGGCCACTCAGCTCTCGGAACTAGAAGCCGTAGGAATCATCACCGTCTTGGAACACATTGAACTGATGATTGGTATTTTGAATCCAGGAGACCCCGACGATTTGGATGATCTGAATATCCTTTATTACTCGACTCCTACTGAAAGGTAATTCTTTGTTTATTTTTTTCTTGTAAACATAAGTAAAATTGTTTGTACTTTATTTGTTCGCAATGATACAGCAATGCATGTGCAACTGTGGGTCTTGCTATGTACAGACGAGATATAATAAGTAGAGGTTTGAGGGGACACGGGTATATTAAAATAGACCCACAAACATCACGAGATATTAAGTTTCTTAACTGCCTCTTAGAGTGCTGAAAGTGAAAATCATGAAAACACAAGGAAAAACTTCAAAGAATAAACTCAGAAGGCTGGCACTGTAAAATAATGTGAATAAAATTTGTAGTTATCTGAAGGGTAAGTATCACATCTACCCAAATTAGAGACGACTGGCTGCCTTGTATTTATACGTAACGTCTACTGCAGTCCTGAACAAATTATTATACTAAGGACCACGCATGTCCCTGTGAATTTCACTAGCATTACACCCTTTGGATCACAAATTTCGAAGTACACGTCTCTGCTACTCACAAGTTGACGACAGTAACATGCGCGCAATTTTTGTTGGCGTAGTTCAGGCTGCACTCGCTAAAGCAACACATGAAAACAAAATATCCTCTGCAGCATGAACTTCAAACTATTTCGTCGTGCAATTTCACCATTCCAGTTGCAATACCAGCGGAGAAAAAAATATTGTGCGTAACTTTTCGATCTGCCCTCGTATTTATTTATTTATTTGTCAAAAAACAGTAAAAACTGTATATGACGTGTGGGCAAAGAAATTTCCATGATTACAAGACTAGTGACACATGAGCGTCGCAAAACCCTTCAGGTCGGCAGACCTGAAGGTCGGTTGGCGTCCTTAGGTCGGCAGGCCACATAGGCAACAGTGACCGCCTCCCAAAGCACGTTATTTGTCCTGCTGTCGTGTGCTAGTAAACATGGATGTCACGGAGATTTCAATCGTGTGTTACATTGGAATGTAACTTTTAAAAGGAAAGAGGAGGCAATGGTGGTTTCATACCATTGAGAGCGACTGCCTTCGAAGAATTTTAGACTTTCTTTCAGATTTTGTGCAAAGACGGTGGGGCATTTTTTAAATTATTTCCGAATGGCCGAGTCGACGTTTAGAGAATTGCTCTTGAAATTACAGGATATCAATTCTATACCAACGTGAAGAGTGCTGGACCACCAAAAGAAATGTTTGCTGGTGCACTTTATTAATTAAGCTTTCAATGTGGAAGCTATTCATGTTATGAATGGGAAAACTTGTGCCGCTCGTTTAACTCGGTTCAAAGAACGTATAAACGTGTGAAATCGGTGCAGGGTACGTAGTACTTCGTTTGTTGTGCAAGCTATGGATGTCTAAAAACAACGTCAGTCAGGAACGCATGCGTTCTAGCAGTTAGTGACGGTGCGCTATCCGTTGGCTGCTAGGCGGCGGAGGTTGTTGGCAATTGACGTCACTGTAGCGCGCTAGTGTGCCACAGCTCTTATGCGACCCTGCAGCGCTTCGACGCACTTTAACGTCCGTCATTTGACGCACGTGTGTCACTAGCTTAAACGTATCATTGAAGTTTACGATATCTGCGATCATTTTATGTAGACAGTCGAACAACCCTCATCATTTTAGATAAAATATATAATAAAACACCAAAGTTTCAAATGCGTTTACTACTTTAGCAACAAAATGTAAATTTCAAATATGTTCGTGTAAACGTATACAAAATACCATAATTCGTAGTAATCTAAGAAAACATTATCACGTGTGTTCTTCTATTTGTTCGTGCAGATTCTACATGAAGCCTTTTGATCTACCCCTTCTCGCTGGACAAGACATACTGGACAGTGATGCTGACCGCAGGGAGTGGTAAATGTCCTGAGGCTTTACTGTCGTTTATTGAAGTCTGTCAAACGAAAAGAGCCAAGTTCCAAACACGTTTATTATATATAAATATCTTAGTAAGAAATTCTGTTGCCCAACTGAAGACATAGTAACTACACATTTGCAACAGTTTCAAGATCTCGCATACGTCGTTGCCTGTATATACGTACCGCTTTTAATAGCACTTACTACCTTACCTCCTGAGTGCCTTAAGGGGGCACTAACCTATTGCGGACACTTTTGTACTACTTGATTACTACTTGATTACTATATCTCTGAGAATATTTGACTTATCAATCTGAAATTTTTTACTGATATTCCTTAACATAAATACATACCTTCTGCATTAATTAGATTTAATTTTTGTTAATAAAACAATTAATCAAATAATTTAATTTATGCAAAACATAAATGAGTTTGGTACATTTTTTCAAAAACTATGTAATATTTTTCATTCATGTTTCTATACAACAAATATGTATTGCTAGTTATAGTTGGAACCTAACAATACATCAACTGTGAGACCATATTATTTAGAATAATTTTTTAAAGGAAATTTTCTATTTTTTTCCCAAAATTTCGTAATTCTTAATTTTTTATTTTTCATATATGGTATAAATTAGTAATCTTTTAGGTTCAAATGAGACAAACATTATTAATAAACATAACATAGAAGTTTGAAGCCCATCCAGTGAATAGATTTTGAGAAAATGTACCTTATGCACATGAAAATGTAGTTAGCGGGAAATCACATTTAAAGGAAAAATGTCATCTGCAGCAATCCCTTTCTGCATTTCAAATCCTAACTCACAAATAAATAACCTTCTTTGCAAGAACTAATTAAGCATATGACTGTAGTACAGTATTTAAAATGTTCAATGAAATTATCCTGTTTCCTTGAATGTCCAATAAGTCAGAATTATTCTGACACTTTTGTTCAGAAAACAGAATTTTTCTCTTATTGGAAAAGGATTTGAGGTTATTTTCACTTTGTTTTTCAGCTTTGGAATAACTGATTTCCCTTAAATTTTCTCTTCTTACACCACATACGAGATGCGCGTGGCATTTTCCACAATAACACTTCAAGAGTACACTTCAAAGCGCACAAAACAAAAGTCACAAGGGAACACACGTGGAACACACTTGAAAACAATTATTAACGCTCACCTAGCAACGAAACACGAGGCTATACTATCAACAAATCACTACGCTATCTGTTGGCTATATATTAATCTACATTCATGGTCGTTGGTGCGAAATACAAGTTCGTTGATCTTACAAAAGTTCCTAAGACTGACGATTTGATGTTTATCAGACAGCCACGCCCACTTTGCAACGTCGGGTTTAAAATGCTATATCTCAAAAACTATTAGAGATAATTACATGAAACAAACTGGTATTAAATCTCTAATTAAATGACTTTCCGAAAATGCAATAAAAATTTTTGATTTTTTTCATCCACATCTAGGTTAGTGCCACCTTAAGCGTTTCCACGATTATGTATATTAAAATCTTGATAATTTGACAATTATGCAATATTATTTTTATAACTTTCTCGAGCTGACTCCAGATGTACAGTTGGTAACAATCTTGTTTGTACAGTCCATAATTTGCTCGAAAAATATTAATTTTAAGTGGAAAATTAATGTTAATAAAAATATATCACAAGGTAATTGAATAATTCACGTTAAAGAAAATGTGACTTTGTACACCTAGACGAAATGGCCTTGAATTTGAAATTCGCCAGCACATTTAGTCGCTCGGGAACTAGCCGCAAGCAATATTTTTTTCATCACCATCGTTTATACAGCGTTTTTCACACATTTATTCATTTGCTTCTTCCGTTTGTCAACAAACTACTCGCCCTCTCCAGGTTCTCAGAGACATACAGACACACACACACACACACATACACATACACACACACACACTCACACACATACACACACACTCACACATACACACACATACACACACATACACACACACTCACACACATACACACATACACACATACACACACATACACACACACTCACACACACACACATACACACACTCACACACACACACACACACACACACATACACACATAGACACACACGTGTGCTCGCGAAATTCTCATTCATGCCCATATCGGGAATGGAATCCGCGATTCGGGCCAACGCGCGGAGTCGTATGCTCTGTTTTCAGTTGAGTCTCGTCAATTTGGCTTCCCGTTCACAAAAAGTTACTGTAGAATATTTTTAGTAAACAAAATTTATAAAAGAATTAAACATTGTATGTATGGTCAGCTTCGTTTTATTTCTATTAGAATATAGCGACGTACAACGTAACGTTAAGGAGTTCAAAGGAAATTTGGAAGAACTTTCCTTATAAGATTGGAAAATTAAAAAAAGAAAATATTGGAATTTTAAGACTTCTATATTGCAATTAAACTTTTCATGTAGGTGACGTTTTCGTTTAGATATTATTCGATTAAAGTTTCGTGTTTTGTAGAAATATGAGAAGCACCAAAATTATGAATATAAATTCCAGTAATAAAGAATAAGAGAAAGTGAAAAATAATTAATGCTTAAGAATGTACTCTTATTCTTTAATCTGCAAAATAACAAACGAATATTCTTTAATGTCGGTCAGGACTAAAATATTGCAAAAGTGTAAAAGTAAAAATGTTTTTAACTTTGTGCCAATTAAGAAAACAAAATGTCGCTAAGAACCCGCGAACATTTGAAACATCGAATACATTACATTGAAAATTGATTTCGTAACGATACACGCAAAGATGCTTACTTTAATTGATTTTTTTTTCCATTTTAGTATGAAGATCTTGAAGATTATAAATTTGGCTATCAATGAACTTACGTGGTTTGGTACATATAGCGTTTTTCGAACTGCCGTTTTAATTCCTCATATCGTCGAAGCAGATGAAAAACAAGTTATCATCGACATACAGAAGAACATGGAAAAAATTAACGATCTGAGGAACGAAATAAGGGGTTACTCAAGAGAACGTAAACTAAAGAAATCCCAAATTTCAACTGCGCGAGAAAAAGTACAGGTTGGTCCCTTTGTCTTGTTCGTTTATTTATTCATTTATTCACTCGTTCATGCAATATGCTCATTCCGTGTCCAATTCCTCGTTTGCTTTTTCTTTTGCTCATTCTGTCATTTGTTCATTCATTCATTTCGCCTTCTTTAGTTCGGGCATTTGGTCAGGAATTTGTTCAGGCGTTTGTTCACATGTTTATTCATGGGTGCATGCCGAACAAAAAGTATCAGTAGCAAGATAGGCAATACTTTAAAGCGAGGTGTGTTTGATTTCTTTAGTTGAGTGGAAAAACGTTCACTGTTACTGCAGTTTGCAGTGCAGATGTAACCCTCAACCAACAACTATATATTTTAACGTTGTATGGTAATATTCACAAAGTAATGAGTGGGGAAGAAAAAATTTGAAAAAAAACTATTTTCAAAGAATGACCTATTGTGCTCCATGCCTGGGGTACCATGAGTCAGTGTCTGGAGGACACTGGTTCATGACTATTCCTGAATAACTACCACTTTTCATAACTGAGGAGTCACTAGCATTTTTAAAAATTATAAATTTGACTAGCACAATCCGCATGTACTCACGGAAATGCACTCGAGGAAATACTGAGATTGGGGTAAAAATTGCCATCAGCGCAGATAACACAGAATGTTGTAAGAGTTGTCTTCTCAGCACTTTTCACTTCCGACACAGCTTTGCAATCTTTCTCAGCAATTACTTTTCCGCTGTTTTCAACTGTTGATGTTTTTGTTTCACCTAAATTGAAAACGCATGAAGGATAACTTAGTCTAAGTTCTCGTTTATATATTGATTGAAAAAACCTGTAAGTTGTGCCGAATGCTGTATCACGAGCAAAACTACACCCTTCATTCTGGTATGCGACTGTAAACGAAACAAATCTCGCGTGTGTTAAATGTATTTTTTCTTTTAGGGATTTTTAAAGAAGCAGAATTTCTTTCACAAAAGAGATATGCGATACATCGATCGTTGGAACAAATCTAGAGAAGACCAACACACCTATTCTTTGAATAGAATTGAAAGTTCTTTGAAGAAAAGACACGATGAGCTTGAAAAGAAAATAAAGCTCACTATTTATGCCAACAGTAATGCGATGTTGTTTCTTCGTACGAACATCAGAGTAAGCGTCATCTCTCTTAATTATTACTTTATACTACTCTAAAACTATTCTACTCTATAGCGGTAGTCTTTCTTTGCACATACGTTTTATTTTTCCATCACATGGCGTCTCTCCTCACATCAAGTCAACTCCGTTTTACACACTCACTTCCCTTCCAGCAACGGCTAGAACGAAAGGAAGAACAACAGGGTAGGCAGATACGGTGGCTAGAATTATGGAATGGAGGGGGTGAAGTTATGGTAAAATATACGGGAGAAATTTACTAAATTGTGGCATAATAGTGGTGTACTTTGCTTACGCTTACTTACTATATATTTTTGTAACCGCGGTGGCTTAGTGGTAGGGCACTGACTTCCTGATCTGAAGGACCCAGGTTCGAATCCTAGCGTAGTCTGGGCATTCAGGACTGTTCTCGAGTCGACTCAGCCTCGTTTCCTAATGAGTGCCAGGCTCATTCGTCGGGGTAAAGGTGTCCGGAGCGTTGTGCTCGCCCCACAACCTCCTCCTCATGCCGACGGCGACGAATAGGTGGAGCCCTACCTTCACCTCTCCTGTGGGCCACATCGGCGTGTGTGCAATGCACAGGGGATACCTTTACTTTCATTTTACTCTGTATTTTTATATTATTTCATTTTTATATAATAAATCGATAAAATATGATGATATTATCTGAAAATAAATTTCCTAGTCTTGGTATTGCGAACAAATCATAAACAGTTTCTGCGTGTTCTTAAGAGTGCTTTGATACGCTGCAACATATGTATGCATCTTTAGGTTTTACTAGATACTTATGTGATATTGTGTTTTAAGATTTTGCTTGTATTCTAAGTCTTCGGTTTTAAGTTGTCTTCCGAAAAACGCGTGTTTATAACGTAAAAACGTGATAGAATAGGGACGTCTGAAAAGGAAAAAAATGGTTCGTGGCGAGACAACTCAAAAAATGAAAAACCGACCCCAAAAATCGTTCTAAATTGAAAATAATTTGGGATGTTTCTGTTTCTTTATCTGGCTACACTGAGTCACATTTTCCAGAGAGATGAGCGATAAACTGTATATAGTTCAAGTAAGAGGGGACGAAATCTATTATTTATTCTTCACATGCCAATAAAAAATTTGAAATATCTTGCTGATAAATAGGTTTTTAGAAATATTTTAAAAATTATGGTACAATTATCATATTATAGTACAATTATGTTTAGAAGCATATATTATGGTATGACACGATTCCATAATTATGGTACGATCTGGCAACTCTTAACAAAACCGCGAGAACTCGGAAGGAAAACATCTGGTCTATTCGTGAACTGGCATTTATCTGTGATCCACATGCAAGGGGTTTGATGGAATCATTGCGTTCTTGTGTCTATTCTTTTGCAGTTTAAAGAGTAAAGACACCATTCTTACTGTTATTTACTATCATTACGTATTACCATTATTGTTTTTATTTCTGCACAAGTTCCTGGATTAAAAGAGTATCAACAATAAACGTTTCGGCCGGCACGCTCGCAGAGCATATTGCAAACTTGGACCTTGATGTTTATTATTTACGTTCATTGATTGCAAACCGTTTTTACGAATGATTTAACACAATCTTAATTATATTGCATGTATATGAAAGTTTCACATTTTGGCATCTGTATTTTGGCGCAATAGTTTGAGCCTGTTGTTAACATTGCAGTGTTATTGACATGCGGTGAAAAAACATTAAGATAAATTTTGTTTTCTTAAAGATCCAGATCCCTCACCCTCAAGGACAGCTGAAATTAACTTGCAGAAAATTAAACGATAAAAACAGGAAATTTGTTCAAGTACGCGCATTCACTGATCTTTCATTCTTTTGACAATTCATTTTTCCCTTGATCAAATATGAATTAATCAAATATAATATGAATTTTTTCCTATGCTTTAGTCTTCCAAGCCATCATTACCGATCGTAAACATCCATGAACCCTACATATGCGCGACAGAGGTAACTCTTTGTTACGAAAGAATTCAAAACATTCATTACATTGAAGATTAGAAGGCCTACACCAATGTGTAAAATGCGTGGCAAAGTACGTTTTTTCTATGTGAATACTAAAAATACATTTATTTTAATTTAAGGTTAAGGTCTCTTCTTAACGGCTAATAACGTGCTGGTACAGTACCCCTTCGCACCGATGGATGATAAAAGTTACTCTCTCCTGAGTGCTCCGACAGTAGTTGTCTTGCTTCTAGAGGCGGCGCGCCTATTTGTTCTGTTCCTTGAAGTTTTGTTCCGTGCAGTTTCGTGTGCCTAACATAATTTTTATTTTGTCTTTTATTGAAAATTTTAATAAAATAAAATATCACACATGACCATTATCTAATCTAGGGAGTTTGTAAACACAGGAAATGGCGGCTTCAGAGGAGTCCGAACGAGAAAGACAAAAAGTTTATTAAAAGTTTTAAGTTAAAAGTTTAGAAACGCTTGTTCTGTGATCTTTCACACTTTCGATTTTTCTCCACTCTTGGGAATATGAGAATTGGGAAGAATGATGAAATGGATCTTTTGTAACTTTCCCGCTCATGAGGAAATACCGTCCTCTCGTAGATAAAGTATCTCTTTATCTTCTTGTATAATAAAATACTATTTCTGAAGAGCATCGATTTTAAATACGGTCAAAAAATCAGTCGTTCTAGGTCTTTGAAGCTTTTTCTCTATGTAAAGGCAACTGTACCCCGACAGTTTTAGAACTTCATTCTTAGCACTTTTCTGGAATTCATTTGGGATTACTGCGAGTGTGCCTATGTGATTATTAAGTGCACATCATTTTCCACATTTTTTTTTCATTTGCCATCATTTTTCACTTTAAAAGTACCATCTTATGGACATATAGAGGAGCTGACATTTTTACTATCTCGATACGGACTAAAGAGAAAGTTATGTAATGCTGCGCGAAAAAAACGGCGACTTTTCGGCAGAAAAAAATATTGCAGGTGCTCTGATAACGCCAAAGTCGACAAATTCAGTTGCTAAATTCGGAAAAAATCCTCTAACACGTGGTGTAACAAAAATCCATGTTTTGTAGGTTCATTGACACAAAAAATCGGCTATTTTTTGGATCCTTGATACCGCGAATGATGGCAAAACCTGTCAGTCAGTCTGTGAACAGCGCTAGCGGCTAACCTGTCCAGCCGTTTTTCTCCAAAATTGATATTCCTCGATCGATCTAACGGATGTTGCGGCCTCTTGAATTTGAAAGGGATATTTTAATTTTGGTGGGTTCTGTACATTTGGAAGAATGATGAAATGGATCTGTTATAATATGTTGTAATATTGTAATAATAATGTGTAATATTGCCGCTCACGAGGAAATACAATCCTGTCGTAGATAAAGTATCACTTTATCGCCTTGTATAAAAATTACTATTTTTGAAGAGCATCAATTGCCTAGGACTTTTTCAAAATTTTCAAAATGCCATCTATCGTTTTTGACTCTATCGTTTTTGATTAAATTTTGTTGTTAGAGAGTGTGAAGGATGTTTAAGAGAATGGTGCAGGTTGAAATCTCTGATTTTCGAAAAATTCCTAAGATTCAAAAGACCACGACATGATGGTCGAAACGTCTGCATCACTGCTCTCGACACGTCACCCAGACAGCCGAGAGTCTTGACATGACTGGAAAGCCTTCGCACGACTATGGAGAGCCTTCGCACGACTATGGAGAGCCTTCACACGACTATGGAGAGCCTTCACATGACTCTGGGACGCGGAAGCCTACAATTGCAGTCATTCCTCAAATTTTGGCGGCATGTCGCAAGGCATACCAGTACAATTCCTCCTTTGGTGTCACTGCGAGATTAGCGTGTCACAATGTACAGTGTTGGTTTTATATGTTTTCGTCTCTTGATCATTGGGGTAATATAAAAGTGCGAAAAATGTGTATATACAGTGTAGTACGTTCTCTAGCTCCCGTTTCATCATAGTGATGCGTTTACCGTCTTCCATGAGAACAATGTGAAGTAAAAGTCTTGAAAAAACACACATCCTCTAGTTCGGATTTTTCCTGGTTGATGCCTCCCACCAGTGAATCACCCCCAAAAAATTGTTCAGTTATAAGTGACAAAGGAACAAAAATTACTCAGGAAACCTATTTTATATCCATGGGTTAACTCTACAAAACTGTCCTAGAACACTATATTCCCAAATTTAAATTTTACCCATTTCCAAATGAATTATTACACAATTCATTTATAATTCAGACGATATAATTACATTTTTAGTTGTAACGAATCAATCCAGTCAATTTGCTAATAATATCTTTCATTACAAAGAATTGGCACGTTCTTAAAGAAGAATATAAATTTAATTTGACAGGATCTGCGGGAGAAAACTCGTTACTATGAAAAAAGGCGAGCAAACGATGGAGAATCCCTTGAGAATTCGATTACTGAACTGCGAGCGGATCTTGATGATTTACAATATACGACGCTGAAGGCTCGACTTCTAGTGAGTATTCGTAAAAAGAGTTGACCTATAAACAGCCACTAAAATTTTGGTCAAAATATCTTATTTTCTCCTTTACGTATACATTCTTCTTCCTTCTGTAAATTACAGGTAATCCACTCTTACATAACTAATTTATATTATAACAAAGATTTTAATCACATGAAAGTAATTTTGTTACAACATGATAAGTATTAATTCTCTATAATTTAAAAAAGGGAGAAGATAAATTATGTACCAAAAACTACAAAATCAGTAGAAAAGACACTTAACGAAATTTGTGTAAATCTTCTCAAGAATACATATAGATGTCTAGAGTGTTTCTATAAATATAAAAAAAATTGCAGTGTTGGCTATATTACGTTGTGAATGTAGATTAAGAGGTCTTTTCTGTAAAAATCTCATAGCCCACATTTGTACGTTAGAAGTAATAGAGTGTTATTTGTTCGTGAATAGAAACAAATCAACAGCCAGGTTTCTTGAGTTTTCATTTGATTAATTGACAAACAAATTAATTGAATTTAAATTATGCAAATTTTGTTGTATATCCTGTGTAGTTAGCTGATTGGAGATCAATAATTAATTTATACTATTAATATTACTAGTATTGATGTAAAGATTATATGTAAGTGAAGTTTCAAAGTGTTCAGTCCATGCCACTTAAATAATGTAGCGTTTTACAAATCAGTGGAAATAAACAACTTTTAGCATTTGTGGTATTGTATTTTAAATAAGATATCTGAAAATATTGTAAAACTACTAATGTTACATGTTTCTCTAAGCAATACATGTTCTACTTTGTAGCTTTCAACGATAAAAGGCAAATATGACAATCTGAAAGCAAAAAAAGAGCGAATAATAAAAGAAGAGAGATTGTTTCGTGTGCAAGATGCAGCCGCCCGAAAACTGCAAAGATGGTGGCGTCGCCAATTGTATCTAATATCTCTAAAGAACGCAAAGAAGGGCAAAGGGAAAAAGGGCAAAAAAGGGAAGAAATAGAAGACTAACTGAAATTGCACAAGATCTGCTCCCCGCAACAACTACAATTTCTTAATGTGTCGGCAGTGTTCAATCACGTCACTGATATTTCATATTTTTATTTTGATAAAAGTAGATTTACATTGTTTACGAACTGTTCATTTGAGACATTTTTACATATTTTGTATTTTCTTTTGACATCTTTTCATATGATTTTTATATTTTTCTTTTAACTAATTATACTATATTTGTAAATATATATTTAATTAAAAGCTTTAGTTGTTTTCAATGAGATTGGCAAGAATACGTTGTGTTGGATTTGACTGAATTTTGGGTATTTGGATGAGTCTACAGTGAGTGTCAAAAGCATTGGAACACCTCTTAAATTTCAGAAAGTGAATAAATTTCAGTTGTAAAATAAAACACAAAGTAAAATTGTTTGGTAGCATTGAAAACTGTGTAATTTTGTAATTGATATCAGCAAACAAAAACAACATAACTTACAGGTCAATTAAAACAAAGTTTACACACATTAGAACGTAAAAAAAGGCAGCCAAAAGTGTTGGAACACCCAACTGAACAGCGGTTAAAAATTAAATAAAATTGTAACTGTAAACAAATTAATATTTGATGAGATGTCCTTTGGCATTTATAATGGCTTCTAGAAGTCTTGGTATTAATTCTAGAGCTTTGCCGTCATATACGGCAAGTTATTGCCCCATTGCTCCTGGAGTGCGCGCTTAAGAATTTTTTTTATAAAAAATAGCCCTGTTCCTAATTTTTTTCTCCAAAATATTCCAAAAATATTCAATAGGATTAATGTCTGGAAATTGTGGTTGCGTTTCCAGGTATCGTGGTGAATTAAAAGGGATCCGCATTCTTGTGTTTCAAGTCCTGTACTGTGGATCATTGTCTTACGGAAAAATGAAATTGTCTTTGAGGCCCACTTTTTCAGCACTTTTGTGTAATTTACTTTGCACCATATTGATATACACTGCATGGTTCATTGTACAATTTATAAAGTGAAGATTCCCCACACCAGAAGTACTCATCCACCCCCAGCGGAGTACAGAACCACCTCTGTATTTCACTGTGAGTTGGAGGTTCTCTTCAAGAATTTTGGAGTTTCTCTTCCCCTGCGCTGTACATCTGCCATCTGCGCCAAAAATATTAAAATTTCTTTCATCAGTAAAACTAAATTGTTTCCACATTTATTAGGAACTGTTTCAAAAATTTGTAGTAAATTCTAAGCGCTTTTTTTCTGTTAATGCCATTGATCGAGAATTTTCTTACGTTCCACACGTCAATGGTACCTACTGTTTCTAACTATTATGCGAACTGTACCTGGAGAAATGTCTATTCCAGAAGCAAGTTTGGGAGCACGAAGTTTTGGACATATTTTAATTTTGCGAAAAAAATTCTTGTGTCACGTTCGTTCAGCAGCTGTGGCTAGCCACTGTTTTCCGAACACAATACATATCAATTACATTAAAGATTGTAGTGTGTGATCATTGCATAATATTTCGGATTTCCCTCAAAGATCTGCAATCATTACGCATGCTAATTATTATGTTTCTCTATTCTTCACATGTCTTTTTTTACGTCCCATGATGACATTTGATGAATAAATCCTTCAGAATCGTACACTTTTGAATCTCCGACTGATGAATACCGGAAAGGAAATTGATACGAAAGCCGTTGCAGCTAAGTGTTAAAAAGAGAATCCCGACTAAAATGTTGAAGGTCAATCCACTGACGGCTGCGGCCGCGGTGACGTCCAAGAAAGCCGTTACACTATTTGAGAGTTCGCGTGTTCCAGTACTTTTGGCTTCCTTTTTCTATGAGGTTATTGCTTATATTTCTGATTTCTCAACTTCCTGTGCTTAATTTTGAGAGGTTTTTTTATTGTAGCAACTTTACTGTATATAATATATTTAATTCTGTTGAAAATTTGTTATTTAGATCACTTTTTCTGCGTAAAATGTATTTCTATTCTCAGATTTCCAAAGTGTTCCAATACTTTTGACACTCACTGGATATAGTAAAACACTGTCTTTAGACAAAAGTCAGAGAAAAGTGTTCTCCTGCATAAAAGATAATTCATGGGTCATATATTAGTGCAACTTAGAACCTTCGAATTCAGAGTGAACATGAAGTTCACGAGATGACTTCTAAACTCGAAAACGCCCATATTTTTTACTTTCTCGAATACTACATACGTGGTTGGTGAAAGGAGCGTAGCGAAATTTGCGTGTCAGACGGAAGAGCAGGCCTCATGGCCTGAGTCTCGCCACGTAAAAAAAGGCAACTCAATTCAATTCAATTTTATTCATCATGGCCCCTTGAAACCGTCCGTTGCCTTCTTCCGCCATCAAACTCTGCCGTGCCGCTTCACCGCGGTGTGCAACCTCATCTCGTCCTGCCAATTAGCATCCCCCGTAACTCCAGATTGGACAGTTTTGCATTGAAAAGAATAAACATAGCCAGGAAGCAGAATTTCAGTTTCCTTTCTCATTGAACGTATAAATTCTGGGAAACTCACTTATTTAAGATGCTCGATTTGTTATTTACTTTTATTTATTACTCCTCTTTCACAATTATATTTTATCATGAAGTAAAGAGAAAATAGAGGAGGGAATGTGGAGTTACGAGTTGTGCTAATTAGCATGACGATCCCCAACGTCAATTCACGCCATCGCCACCACCGTCGCATTCACAGCCAGCACTTCCATCCGCACAACGTCTGCAGAAAAAATACTATATCTGTTTCCCTCTTTTCCTCTTAAAATGGAATTGGAAGGATAAGGGAAAAGGGTTGAGTTTAATACGCGTGAGTTCTCGAATCTACTGATATCTACACATAAAATAAATGCATTCATTTCTTTGAATCTATATTCAAATTTTGGATTGTCAAAATAAAGCTTTTCAATTCTTACTTAACATTTATTGAATACCTACTGTAGAGTTTATTGATACCAAATTTGCAGTTTTGGTGTCAATATGGAAGTTAAAGAACGAATACCGATACTGCTATTATCGCAATCCGAAATAATACATACACTGAAGTATTGGAAGTGACACCAGTCGTCTAATATCTACTTGCATTCCCCTCGTGCGAAAAAGAATTCGAGAATAAATATCAGAGGATGACGTTCCGCACTGAAACGCGGTTTATGAGCACTATTCAAGCGCGTGTACAGACGATCATGAACGCGCGGGAATATCGTTCTTCCATCAGTCGTAATTCCTTTGTAGCCTCCGCGATGGCGGGGGTACTTTCTGCAGCCAACAGCTCCCTCGCCGGAAGAGTATTTCGACGACCTGTCGTAAACAGGACAAACACAGCAATAAAGGCGGACTGAAGACTGGACGGACGTTTCCCTCCGATGCGGGGAAGTAAAACGCGAACATAAAAAGAATAATCTATTGCAAAAAAGAAAAAAACACCAAAAAAAGTCTCGAAGCATACTCGACACTCTTCTGGTGTCTTATTTACGAAGCGATAGGTAAAATGGCCGATGTTATGCATCAACCGGCTAAGCGCCATTTTTGGAAAAAATGAGATACGAACGCCATCGATTGCATTGGACTATGTTCTAAGTGTACGCAAACTTTTTGCGCCAAATCTGGAAAAACAGCCTCATAATAAATGAAAAATGTAAACGCTATCAGTCACACCAGGTATTCTATGTTTCGCAAAACCCGGCTGTAAGTCTACATCTTCAAATCTGCTGTTCTTAATTTCACATTATGCAGGTAATCGCCAGATATTCCACCCATGTTTGTGTAGTTTGGCACTTCAATGAATGAAATAATTAAATGACAGTTTTTGGAGCTGAAAATGTAATAAAACTTTTGAACTCGATTATCTCAAAACTTGTAAGATGTCGCATTGCCGGTTGATGCATAACACCGTCCAAATATCTTACCTATACTCATAGACGAGTGATCTGGTGAAGCCAGGGGGCCATGAACCCTCTGAAAATTTTGAAAAATCCCAAAGGAATTAAATGGCGAGGGATTAAGAATGAAAATATAAGAGGAGGACAGCGTGATTAATAGAGGGAAAATAGTTAAATTGGTTGTGATTAGAATATCATAAGGACGCGTGAGTAATTTCCATGGGTATTAATTAAATTACGAAACGAACGCCAGAACCGAGAGTTCTTGGAATAGCTAAATAAGATGCTTGGGCGGGATTAGTCAATCAGAAATGAGCAGGCATGCGAGAAGAGGAGAATCTGCGCAATAGAACTGAGAAGAAACTGAAATGGGTACTGTACAGCGCATCGTGCAAGACAGAAGAATAGCGCGCGATATGAACAAAGGGGACAGAACGAATTCCGACGCGGTGACGATATGCCGGATGGAAGTAGAAGGCTCCCAGAAGCGGTGGTAACAAACGTATAAATTGAGTGAATTGTTGATAACATAAATTTTGTAAGAGGAACAAAGTATAAACTTGGTGTGGAAAGGAGCGCCGCGATAGGAAAGGATTATGCTGAAAATGGAAATTAAAAATGTACGTGAGAGCCGACGGCTAAGAATGCAGCGGACTCAAACTGGAAAGTGATCAAATGGGTCATATAAAACGAACAGTGTAAGAAGACCAAGTCTTGGAGTAGATATTATTAATTTTCAATTAAGAAAATAAAGGGCAATATAATGGCCATGAATGGAAGCGAACAGTAAAGGGGAATATTTAAATAATAAGAGGGTTATTATTGTTGTTTGTCTTGTTGGAATTGCTATGAAAAATGCCAGGTATGTTTTTGTTTGAAGCAGAAGAACGAGAGATGATCAGATTTAATTGATTTTTGAAACGTATTATTATTTATGGTAATGGTAAGGAAAATTCCCGTATCTAAAATAAAGAAAAACTAGCGTACCCGTGCGAGAACTCTCGCATGTTAAATCCCACCCTTTCCCTATCCATTTGTCTATCCTTTCCATAAAGGAGAGGAACTACTAATGTACTTACAGAATATCAAACAAATAACAATGCAATTGATGTTTGAAACAAATGTTCAATTAAACATTATTTTTATTCAACATTATAGAGAGATGTTCTTGAAACAATTCACACTTCTTTAAAAACAACATTTGAAGAAATTTTTCAATCTTCCTTGAGAGTTAGCTTTTTGCTTTCCTTGATAGTCAAATAATAGAAAAGGTTATTACTCTTGAGAAAGCCGAGTAAAGTAGTGCGAAAATACCGGATCGGGCAAGAACAGACCTACTCATTGCAATATTATTTAAGTTTCCTTGATTTATTATGAAGAACCGAGTGGGTTTTGGAGAGTCAGGGTGCCAGCTTGCTGGGGTGAGAAAATTGAAAAATTATTTGTACAATAAAAAGTATTGAATTATTTTCTCCATCCTTACGTACCTCAAGAAAAGCAATTCCGAGCCAAAAAATAATCAAACTAATGTTTTCATCTTTGAGTACTAAATACCATTTGTTAGCGTTAGAAACAATTTAGTAGGCATTAGTAAGCCTACTTCGGTACATGGGAATATTGCTCAAACGATGTTTGCATTTTTAATATCTTAACGAACCGACACCTTGAGTTTAATATCAAACGGTGTTTTATTTACAATATGAGTTTGCAGCTGGGCGTTGGTATACATACTTCCAGATACCGCCAACATTTAAATCGTGCGTTTGGACTGCCATCGTTGGCAGTTGTCGGGTGACTTGCACTATTCTTTCTATAATTTTAAATTTAGTTGTTTTTAATTGATTCACGTAGTATTGTAGGCTAGCGCGTTTTGATTTTTGTTTTCCATTTATTTCAAGCTATTTTACTTTAGCTACTTTAAAAAGTTTGTTATTTGTGTTGTGCCATAGCACAAGTTTTCCCCCACTCCCTCTGCGTATCCGTGCGAGAACTCTCGCATGTTAGACCCCACACTCATCCCTATCCTTCTATTTTCATTCTAAAAGGGAAAGTAGTTAACGAAACGTGTTTATTTGTTTAAAATCTATAAAGGTAACTTGCAATGTACTAACACAGTTACAAATAAAAATAAAAAACAATGCAATTAACGTGTAAAAGAAATGTTCAATAAATATTTATTCAATATCATGGAGAATTTGCTTGGAACAATTCCCAACACTTACTTAAAGACATTTGAAGTAATTATTCAATATTCTTTGTCAGTTAGGTTTTAGCGTTTCGTGATAGTCACAAAAATATTAGCTTTTTACTTTTGAGAAAGCAATGTGTCTGAACCCCTTGACTTGAAAATTTCATCGAATGATAATGATAATACGAAAATATTGGTACAGGTAAAACACAAACACTGTCTTCACTCTTCACTGAACACCATTCCACCCTTCCTGACCACTCTTCCCTCCACAATTAAGTACACAGCACTTATAGACTATGAAAAAATATTAATTGAATAGTTTCACTACACGCATAAGAAACAATCTTTATAGATATAGGTATCAACCAACTATAATAATACTTCTAGTTGTTGCTGGAGAACAAATATTAAATTAATGATTATGCAAATAAACCTCGTCAGACTGCACAAACTACGGTGTTAACAGAAAGCATAAATAAAGATTGTCGAATCGATATATACTCTTTGGTCGAATCTAAGCCTTTTAAGCGTGTCGCCACAAAAATTGCTACCAGCAGGAAGGGCTGAAATATTGAGGTGGCCTTGACAG
Organism: Acheta domesticus; assembly: GCA_031308135.1. Classification (NCBI taxonomy): domain Eukaryota; kingdom Metazoa; phylum Arthropoda; class Insecta; order Orthoptera; family Gryllidae; genus Acheta; species Acheta domesticus. The sequence goes on along the minus strand of JAHLJT010000631.1, from coordinate 12,224,040 downwards.
TATTGAAGCGTGGAACCAAAAAGTTAATTGAATGGATTGAAGAATGTCTCATCTTGTAGATTATGGTGTGAAAAACGCTTCCTTGAGGCCTTTGGCTTCAAAATTTTACTTTTTAAGGCTCTAAAACGCTTTGTTTATGAGTTATTTGCCAATATAGGTTTACATGTGATGCGGGTTGCATTGTACATGAATATTTCTATGCGTTTTTTTACAGAAATCATCCATATTTTTAAAGTCAAAGTGGAATTCGTCAAGTCTCCGTGAAATTCTCTTTCTTTAGAGCCCTCATTTATAAAGATTGGTTGCGTGTGAGAGCCGGAACCCAAACGTATACTACTGAAATAATACAGGAGACGATATTTCTTACGTGGATATTCGTAACCGCGAATCTGTATAGGTGGTCCTGTCCAACCCACAAAAATAAATTTTATCAGGACGAATCGATCTCGGCATACAAACAGGGTAATTGTCAAAGTAAATAAATAAAATATCAAAGGATAAAAGATAGTTTCATGAGAGTAAACATTGCCCAGGTAGTAGTAGGAAAATCCGTAAGAATTGAAATCTTTAATGACCATAAATTTACCCAAGATAAGGTTCCTGTTGCTTTCAGTCACATTAATCCGACGAATTTATGAAAAACATCCTCCGAAAAACTATTTCACTTGCAGCTATTGAGGCCAGGAATAGTTTCTCTATGCCACTTTTGTTAAAAGTGACGTAAGAAGAAAAAAAAGGCCATTTGAATTTCACAATGTTAATGAAAACAAATGTTCAACTTAACTTAAACAACGTAAACTTGAACATTCTGAAAATCAAGGACATTAATATCTTTCAGCTTTTTGGAATTTAATGATCTTTTAAAATACATCCCATCGACATATTCTTCTTCTTGTTATGCTCAGATACTACAATAAATTAAGAAGAAGAAGAAGAAGAAGAAGAAGAAGATTCTTTGATGATCCAAATTATGTAGAGGGCTGAAAAAATGTTTGTCATTAATATAGTATGTTTAATTTGAAAAAAAAAATTAAAAAGTTATTCTCTCCCCTTACCTTTATATTAACCAACAAACGTGTGTTGTAATTGTTCAAAAAATTGATAATTTCTATATAAATATGGGTCATTCCATGTCAAATCGGCCAAAATTTCAGACAGATGTTGTCATCGAAGAAGGACCACGCACTTGTAAGGTATTGTAAGGCTTTAGTTGCAAATGGAATGGTATTGGTGATATTGGTGACATCCACCAATTTTATCCTGTAAAAGGCAATTCCATCATTCCCTGTGATAGGGCATTTGGTGTAGTAAAGAAAGCTATGAAAAGAATTGATTGAAGTTACACAGTTTATCAATTGATAGAAATACTAGCCAATGCATTAGACAAATTTACTACTCACATGGTTCAAAGACATGATGTGCTAAATTTCGAAGATTGGTGGCATTCATTTTACAAACTCAGTTGTTTGTCAGATTCATTACATGGTGTAAAAGTAACAATGAATAGGAAGGTACATTTCAAAACTTCACAACAAAGTAATGTATCAATGTAAAAAAAATCGGTGATCTCAAGAAATTATTTGTATATATTTGTGTATATACAGGGTGAGTCACGTAACTTTAGCACCTCCTGTAACTTTTGAACGGTTGAAGTTATGGCAATGCAATTTTCACGGAAGTGCATGGGGGGAAGGGGCTAATAGATACGTGCATTAATTTCTATTTTATCACTTGTATTTTACGAGATTTTTTAGGTAACTTTGTTTTTTTAAATAGAACTATACATATTTTTTCAGTCCCTCATGACGAGCATAAAAAGACGAATCCAATGATGTACATATTGTCATATGTTAGATAAGCATTTTTTTGATTAATTTTGATTTTTGCGACTGGGGTTTAACGGACATTTTGAATAGTCTACCACACAAGGTCACCCAGCGCTCCACCAGCAACGCGCGCCCGAGCAAGGGAAGGGAGATTTGAAGATACGAAAATATTCCAAATATTCACAAAACCATTGCAGTTTTTTCCTGAACTGTGCTTTCCATCCTTCCGCATTTTCAGATTTTCGACTTTCTTTGATTGAAGGAATTAAAGGATGGAAAATAAGGATTTGTCATTAGTTTGTATCGTATTAAAATTGTTTATAACTTCAACTCCATTTAATGGGGTTTCATAAGATACGTATTAATGGGATCTTGAAACAAAGCACAGTAAGAATAAATAATTAAAACTGTACAAAAAATATTGCGTATTTTGAGCAAACAATTTCAATGTTAATAAGAATATAATAATAACTTAGGGATAGAAATAATCTTATTTCAATAAATACTACTTAAGACAAATCCGTATTTTCAATCCCTAAGAAACACAAAATATTTGAAAATGGATCAGGATGGAAAGGAGGAAAAGGAAAAAATGCAACAGTTTTGTGAATATTTTTCGTATCCTCAAGTACTAAAATCCCTTCCCTTTCCCGACCCCGCGTTTGCTGGGGGAGCGCTGCGTGACCTTGTGGGGCTGACAGTTACAATGAAAATATCCGTTAAACACTAGTCGCAAAAAAAATCAAAATTACTCAAAAAATGCTTATCAAACACATAACAATATTTATATCTGTGGATTCGTCTTTTTACGCTTGTCATGATAGACTGAAAAAATATGTATAGTCCCATTTGAAAAAACAAAGTTACCTCAATATCTCGTAAAATACAAGTGATAAAAGAGAAATCAATACACATATCAATTAGCCCCATTCCCTCATTCACTTCCGTGAAAACTGCATTGCAATATCTTCAACCGTTCAAAAGTTGCAGGAGGTGCTAAAGTTACGTGACTCACCCTGTATATATATATATATACATATATATATATATATATATATCAGGAATATATATATATTCCTGATGAATATAAAACCTTTTATACAGAAATATTAGTATGGCCAACACCGGACGAAGACGTCTGTGCAGATATAGAATAAACATGATTGTATTTTTTAGTCCATTGCAGAAATCTGTCGGTAGAATATGGCATATCTATAAGTGTATTATGCTCTTATACTACAAGAGGATGATCTAATAAATCATATTACCTTATTTTCTTTGTTTCCAGTAATATCTTACGAATAACTGTGCGTTATTCGCTCTATATTGTAAAAACACAACAAGTGATGCGAACTATTTTTTCCAATTACTTTGGTAATATTCAACCAAAATGTGTCCAAGTAAGTGTGGAAACAAGTTGTTTGTATACAACATATTTATGTAAGTCTATTCCATAACCTTAAAGAACTGTAAGTGATATAGGTTTTTTTTGTTTCTTCAGAAAAATTTCAATTTTGGTACTTGAGGGGTAATCGATCCAATTAGTCTTTGAATCTTTTGAATTTGAAATTGAATCTTTGGAATTTTAAAACTGTTAACAAATTTTCTTCCGTTTCTTCTTCTTACAACCTTCCTACTATTAAAGAAATAAAATGATTTCTTTCTAAATTATTTCCCTAGATGGTGAGTAATGCGGATGCGTCTCAAATCTATGACGTGGTTAAATCTTTTTATAATTGCCAATTACATTGATTTTATTTTCTTCGACTTGGGATAACAAACGTACAGTAGGATTGGTCCCAGAGAAAGCGCCTAATGGTTTACGTCTGCTTTTAAATATCGACAGAAACAAAAATACCTCTGAAGGCAATTTGTAAAGGGGATATAGAGGTTATTGGATTCAGGCTGTCATGGCGCGAGTAGTAAGGAACGCGATTGTGATGCAATAGAATTCAACCAAATCAGATCGCTCTCGGGCTAAAACTGCTCGGAAGAATTATCACGCGATGGAATCGGGCATTCCTCATTTCCGTTAAGCCACTTAAAAGAATCCTTTTATAAATAAAAGAAGACTTTCTGAGTTTCTGACGAGGGGGAGTATCTTAACATCAAGTATTCCTAGGAGGAAAAAGGGAATAACTGAACATGTTTTGCACGGATGACAAAACATCCTGCTGTCAATATTTTATTGTTCTTCGGACTGTCCGGAATTTACAGAATGGCACAAGTTACATTGAGAATTATGCTCTTGAAAAAAAAAGATACAAGACTTTACCTTGTGTCACACATTCGTAAGCTAATTATGTACGTTAATTTCTCCCATTATGTGATATTGGCATGCAGATTGCATTTTTAAATATTTGTTATTATTTGGACTTGTAGAATATGGTATTTATTAATAAAATAGGACATAATTAAGAGTATTTGCATTCCCGGTATTACTAACCAGTTGACGATGGGAATAGTAAAATCATAATATTTTTATTAAGAAAACGGTAATAAATTGTAATATTTTTTAGCCGGTTGGATAGAAGCAATTTTCTATAGCTTGCGATAGATTCGTTCAGTCACGATGTGAATCTAGCAATGCACAGTTAGCCACTGACGTGATGAGAAATGTACCATTTGTGGCGAAAATCAAACCTTGTATTTTGCATGTAGAATTATTTTAAAGGTTTTTTATTTTGTTGAAAGAACATACCCAGATTGCTCTGAGATGATGAGCGTAAGTTTGCCTTTATTGTTACAAGTTTCCATATGCAGACGTAATAAATGACCTCGTTTGTTTCTGAGATTAGGCCAATTAAATTTGAGCAGTTTCATGTGGCTTCCAAAACAATTGAGAAGGCACATCAGCCAACTTGACCGTAAAGAAAGAGATTACATAATAACTGAAGTCGGTAAAAATATAAGGCATATCAGAGAGTGCTTGTTATTATGGCAAATAGATGTTGATTCAACAAGAACTTTACGTTTAAAAATGGCGCTTTGGACCTCGTTCATTAATAGTACGTCGAGTTGTCTCCCATCAAATGGAAGCATCTCCCTGAGTGACCTAGTCACCATAAACATCTCTGCCTTGAAACAATGAACTTTTATTTCCACTGCTTTCAAAAGTCACGTTTCGCGACCAACTTCGACAAAGACCAACAACCCATTGCTTAGGATCCATTTCCATTCGTTTACACCTTGTTCCTTACCTGTGTCTACAAATTCGTTTGTTTTCCTATTGCCTTTCGTTCCAGCGACAATGGGATATCGGCTCTGGGGATGCGGATTCACTGAGCGACTTAGGAGCGTTATGCATCTTTAACGCGGAGCGGCATAAAAGAGGAGGCTCTCCTGTGAGAGCCATTACCGCCAGGATCCGCGAGCGAGGGCTCCTCCAGGCCTCTCACCACTTCGCGCCGCCTCCTGCCACGTCGCCCCCGCCCCCGCTTTCGTCCCTCCGGCCCCGCCCCCCCCGCTGTCGTCCGTGAACCTGAGAACCCCTGGCGTTCCGCCGTCCCCGTCGTCGTCGCCGTCCCCGTTTTCGTCGTCGCCGTCTCCCCAGTCTTCGTCGTCGTCGTCGTCATCCCCACCATTCGTAAGGTCTCTACTGTTCTCGCCCTCCCCGTCCTCCTCGCCATCACCGTCTCCGCCGTCCCAGCCGTCGTCGCCGACCCCGCAGTTTCTGTCGTCCCCGCTGTCCCCACCGTCCCTACAGTCCCTACTGATCCCGCCGTCCCCGTCGTCGTCACCTTCCTCCCTGTCACCGCCGACCCTGCTGTCCCCGCCGTTTTCCCCGCCCCCGCCGTCCCTACAGTCCCTACTGTTCCCGCTGTCGTCACGGTCCCGCCATCCCCATCACACCGTTCCCCGCTGTTTTTACCGTCTCTACTGTTTCCACCGTCCTCACCATTGTCACCGTCCTCGTCGTCTCCGCAGTCGTCACCGTCCCCGACGCCCAATACATCAAAGCCGCTCCCTGGCGTCTCGTGTCCCAGACGCCCCCACCGTCTCGTCAATGCTCCGCACTCGTTTACTCTGGTCACTTCAGCCCGACACTTCTAATGTAGTTGCCTCTGCCGCTTCTCTCTCGTTCACCCCACAGCCACTGGCGACGCAACAAACGCAAGGCCCTCTGCCGTTGCCCTTCAACATTGTCACTGCTTCTGCTCACACTTTCGCTGTCGCTGCATCCAGTGCCACCATCGAAATCCCGCCGCCACGCCGTCACGTAGTCACTCTGTCTCACCGCCACCCTGTGACATCCTCACATCGTCGCATCAGCACAACGTCTCACCGCAACACCGACACACCTCATACCGTCACATTCTCCCATCACCACAAGGTGGAACCGAAACACCGTCACACTGACAAACCGTCACATCGTTGCATCTCCATAACATTTCACCCTCACAACGTCACGCCCACCGGGAGAGATGGCTCAGTGCATCAGCTGGTGTCACTCCAGTCCCTCTGACCGGGATGTCCTAGGTTCTAGTTCCGATGGCAGCGTGATTTTCGACACTAGCTTGTCAGATAGGTCGAATTCAGTCGTTGTCTGGAGGATAATTCTAGGGGCCGGCTGCTCGGTAGTTTTCCGTGGCTTCTCCGATCAACACCAGGAGAATGGCGGAGCAGTACCCTAACAACGGGCTACGGCCCGCGCCCTTGTCCCATTCTCACCCCTTACCCACACACTTACACTAACATGCACTGCACATGCCGGGAGCTTAGAGCTTGTTCCGGCTGGGGCGGTGTCCCGCTGATGGAAGATACCTGGTTGAGGGGAAAATCGCCCTTGTCGACGGTAAGTTAGCGCCGGATCTCACCATCCATCGAAGAAAAAATCACCGCCACCTCCTGAAGAAAAAACACGCACTACACTTACGGAAATAATCACTTCTGTAGTTGACGCGCCCGGAATCACGAACAATCAGTCAATCCGTTACACCGTCACCACATTTATCCCTACTTCCTACTTATATCAGGCCCCCGTTTTCCGACGCCACGTCAATTCTCTTCCGCGTCACCGCCACCACCACCACCACGTGCCCCGCCGCCGCCGCCGCCGCCGCCGCCGCCGCCGCCGCCGCCGTCAGCGCTCGTCGCCTCTCGCGGGGGAAAGGCCTCGAAGGCGCGGGCCGATGATCGGCGACGGGCCGCGTTATCCGGCGCAGAGCGATGTATATTGCATGGGACGGGGGCCGGGCCCAAAGGTCGGAGTTCGATCAAGGGCCGCGCGCGGCGCTGGGCGCGGGGGAGGCCGCCATCGACCGCCCAGCGCTGACCGGAGCGGGCGAGCGGGCGAGCGGGCGAGCGCGCGCGGGAAGAGGCTGGCGAGGAGACGGCGCGCGGGAGCAGGACGCGTCGTTGACTGCAAGAAGAGGAGGATGCGCGATACGCGTGTGAGAGCTTCTCTCCAGGCCTCTCACCATTTATCGCTTCCTCCTGCCATTTTCGTCCCTTCGGCTCCGCCACTCCGCTGTCACCCGCGAACCGGCCCCCGCCGGCCCCCGCCGGCCCCCGCCGGCCCCCGCCGGCCCCCGCCGGCCCCCGCCGGCCCCCGCCGGCCCCCGCCGGCCCCCCGCCGGCCCCCGCCGGCCCCCCGCCGGCCCCCCGCCGGCCCCCGCCGGCCCCCCGCCGGCCCCCGCCGGCCCCCGCCGGCCCCCGCCGGCCCCCGCCGGCCCCCGCCGGCCCCCGCCGGCCCCCAGGCCTCTCACTACTTCGCGCCTCCTTCCGCCACGTCGTCAGCGTCGCCGCTTCCGTCTCTCCGGCCCCGCCGCCCCACTGTCGCCCTCTAACCCCCACCGGCCCCCACCTTCCTCCACCTCCCGCACATGCCCCTTGCCCGTACCTGCCCACCTTCCCCACATGCGCCGCCTGTCCCCGCCGCCCCCCGCCCCTTCCGTCCCTGCCGAGAAGAGAAGCACGTGTGCTAGGGGATTTGTTGATCGTTGAGCAAAGGGGCTGAATTCGGGATCGCCTCGAGTAAACAAACTACAACCTTGCCAGCCCGGTGGCTGAGATCGTTAAGACCGTTCCTCAATCAGGCATCCCCCTCACCGCCCCAAACGGGACAAGGTCGGAGCACACGACCAGTCTCCAGGTATGTGTGGTGTTGTTGTGCACATAAGTGTATGTGTGTGTAACGGGTGAGAATGGGACAAGGAAGGGAAAGGAAACATCGCTCGCAGTCCGCCGTCTGTTTGTTGATTCTGCTCCGGCATTCGCCTGGTGTTGACCAGAATAACAGTCTAGAATTCTCCTCCAAAAAGCTGCGGGATTCGACCTAGCTATCCACCTAGTCTCCTGCCACATCTAGACTTGATCACCTGGTCTTAGGCATTGCAGTAATGCCCTGAGATACCCAAGTCGTTCTGATTATTCAAAATTCCCCTATAGGGCAGTTGAATCAAGAGAAAATCCTTCCTTTCGGCGCGAAAGCTCTTCTGACCGCAGAAGCTCTGTGGAATGTGGCCGATTAACACAGGACGGGATAAAAACGCTGGGAGTTTCTCTTTCGAGCGAGTTCGATACTTTTGTCGGCGCTTAAATGCGCGCGGGGTTTAAAACAGGATCTGTATCAATGCGCGCCGCTTCCTGTCCGATTGTACTGTCGGCTTCCTGGCCAACGCGCGGAGACAAAACCGGATGTCCCACCAACTGTGGTCCACCCTCAAACTTTTGAAACGGTTCACGATATCGAAGTGCAGTTTTCGCTCAACAACGTTGGATCATGGATTAAGTAATTTTCTGTACAGATATTGTTCGTAATATTTTTAGTTTTCGAGAGATTTTATTGTCTTTGAATTTTTAAACGGAACTGCATATTTTGCTCAGTAGTGATGGACAAATCATAAAAGAAGGTATGCAATGATGTTTCATTTGTTAATTTTTGACAGTGACAAAAATACTTTCTGACATGTGATTTTAAAGTAAACCGTCAAACTTTCTTGCAAGAGCCCTTCCAAAAGTCGCCTTTAGTGAAGGAGGTCTTTCTCAAAGGCGACAGTTGCAAGAACTGGTAGAGAAAATATTATCTGTTTAACTTAAATACACATGTCAGAACGTCTTTTTATACTGACATTTCTATCAAAATAATAACATACGATTCCCCTTTTTATGATGTATCCATTGCTGGTCAAGAAAATTTATAATTTCATTTAGAAAATGAAAGACGATTTAATTTTTCAAAAACTAAAAATATTTCATACAATATCTTTATGGCATGTTATTTGTCTCATGATTCTGTACTCCGTATTGTCGAGCGAAGCTACATTTCGAAATCGTGGACCGTTTAGAAGTTAGGGGGTAGCATAGTTGATGGGACACGTTGTACAGCACTCATCATGACGATACGAGTGAAGCAGGCAGGTGGTGACGAAGAGAAGACGGGGCGTGCGGTTCCCACGGTGACGCCACACACCCAGGGACCGAATACCGAAATAATAGCGGTAAAGGTATTTATACCGGTATAGAAATACCTTTACCTCTATTATACCTTATTCAAAATACCTTCAAAAATACCGGTATAAGACGTCAAATACCGGTATTTTTAGAGGTATTTTACCTTTATTCGACGTCTATACCGGTAAAATACCTCTATTTAGAGGTATTTTACCGGTATTTTGTCATGAAAATACCGGTATTTTCTCATGAAAATACCGGTATTTCAGTAGAATCATACAGGTTTCGAAGGGAAACAATCTGAAGCTGTGGGCGCGCGAACGCGTGTGGGAGCGCGAACGCGCTTGTGGAGTCGTGCGAGCGTGTAAGGGAACGAACGCGCTTGTGGAGTCGCGCGAGCGTGTAAGGGAACGAACGCGCGTGACGGGGCGCAAACGCGCGTGGGGTCGCGCGCGCGTGTGGGCGCGCGAACGCGCGTGTGGGAGCGCGAACGCGCTGTGGAGTCGTGCGAGCGTGTAAGGAAACGAACGCGCGTGTCCGGGCGCAAACGCGCCGGGGGTCGCGCGCGCGTGTGGGCGCACAAACGCGCGTGTGGGCGCACGAACGCGCGTGTGGGAGCGCGAACGCGCGTGTGGGAGCGCGAACGCGCGTGTGGGAGCGCGAACGCGCGTGTGGGAGCGCGAACGCGCGTGTGGGAGCGCGAAACGCGCGTGTGGGGAGCGCGAACGCGCGTGTGGGAGCGCGAACGCGCGTGTGGGAGCGCGAACGCGCGTGTGGGAGCGCGAACGTGCGTGTGGGAGCGCGAACGCGCGTGTGGGGACGCGAACGCGCCTGGGTTGGGCGCCAACGCGCGCGTGTGGGAGCCCGAACGGGCCACTGATCGGACGTTATCTTTTGTTCCTAATCCTTTCGCCTTAAATACACACTCTTTCACGCTCTACACTATTAGACCTCAGGAGACTAGTCAGAGTGTGTTCCTATTAACGATTGACTGATTATAAGTGATTCCGAGCGCGGCAATTGCTAACCCCGTAAGTGCAGGGCGTTTTCTACGAGAGGTGGCAGTGATCTTCCTCATTGCATGGCAAGATCAGGCGCCGACGTACCGTCGATTAGCGGGATTTCCCTAAACCAGGTATCTCCCACCAGCGCCCCCCTCCCCAGCCGGCAAAAGCTCCAGCGCGGTCTTCCGGCATGTATGGCAGTGTAATGCATGCTAGTGTAAGTGTAAGTGAAGGGGTGAGGATAGGACAAGAGGAAGGAAAGATCGCGCGCGGTCTGTGGCCCGTCTATTAGGGTACTGCTCCGGCATTCCTCTGATATTGTTCGGAGAAACCAAGGAAAACTACCGATCAGAGCAGCCGGCCGCTAGAATTCTCCTCGGCCCGCGCGCGATCTTTCCTTCCTCTTCCTTGTCCTATCCTCACCCTCAAAACTCATAAATATGAAATTTAAGTGCTGTGAAGTATGGCAAGTAGTTTTTAAAACAATTGCAACGTGCCGCCTCTCGAAGTGCAGACATCGCCGTGCGTGGTCGAGCCTGCGGCCTCTGCCAGGATATGACCTTCGACATCAGTTGTGAAAGAACGAAGGCGACAGAAATCTGACATCGGTTGATAAGACTTCACGCAACGCTCCTTGGCGCATTCCGATTCTCGGAATCAGTTTCCCTTTGCGAGGGCTGCGCCGTTGCGTAGGCAGTTTCCGGAGGTCAGCGTTTCGACCCACGAGCGTCTCCGGTTCGGCAGAGGATAACGCACTCGACCTACATACTCCACGCTATTAATTTCTTTTCGCAGTGAGTAGAATTGAAATATGAGAGAAGGATGTTTGACCGTAGGCCCCAACAAACGCTTTGCCGAATGTGTACTGTGTGTGTGTGTGTGTGTGTGTGTGTGTGTGTGAGAGAGAGAGAGAGAGAGAGAGAGAGAGAAATCGAAAGAGAACGAAAGAGAGAAAGAGAAAGAAAGAGCGAGTGTATATAGCGCGTGGGTGCATAGAGCGTGAGTGTAAAGCGCATAAGTGTGTAGCGCGCGTGTGAGAGGTGCAAGCGTGTGTTAGGCGCTCGCGTTTATTCGGCTCGCGCGTTTGTTCGGCGCGCGCGTTTGTTCGGCGCGCGCGTTTGTTCGGCTCGCGTATTTGTTCGGCGCGCGCGTTTGTTCGGATCGCGCGTTTGTTCGGATCGCGCGTTTGTTCGGCGCGCGCGTTTTTTCGGATCGCGCGTTTGTTCGGCGCGCGCGTGTGTTCGAATCGCGCGTTTGTTCGGTGCGCGATTTTGTTCGGCGCGCGTTTGTTCGGATCGCGTTTGTTCGGCGCGCGCGTTTGTTCGGATCGCGCGTTTGTTCGACGCGCGCGTGTGTTCGGATCGCGCGTTTGTTCGGCGCGCGATATTGTTCGGCGCGCGCGTTTGTTCGGATCGCGTTTGTTCGGCGCGCGCGTTTGTTCGAATCGCGCGTTTGTTCGGCGCGCGCGTTTGTTCGGCGCGCGCGTTTGTTCGGCGCGCGCGTTTGTTCGGCGCGCGCTTTTGTTCGGCGCGCGCGTTTGTTCGGCGCGCGCGTGTGTTCGGATCGCGCGTTTGTTCGACGCGCGCGTGTGTTCGGATCGCGCGTTTGTTCGGCGCGCGATATTGTTCGGCGCGCGCGTTTGTTCGGATCGCGTTTGTTCGGCGCGCGCGTTTGTTCGACGCGCGCGTTTTTTTCGGATCGCGCGTTTGTTCGGCGCGCGCGTGTGTTCGAATCGCGCGTTTGTTCGGTGCGCGATTTTGTTCGGCGCGCGTTTGTTCGGATCGCGTTTGTTCGGCGCGCGCGTTTGTTCGGATCGCGCGTTTGTTCGACGCGCGCGTGTGTTCGGATCGCGCGTTTGTTCGGCGCGCGATATTGTTCGGCGCGCGCGTTTGTTCGGATCGCGTTTGTTCGGCGCGCGCGTTTGTTCGAATCGCGCGTTTGTTCGGCGCGCGCGTTTGTTCGGGCGCGCGCGTTTGTTCGGCGCGCGCGTTTGTTCGGCGCGCGCTTTTGTTCGGCGCGCGCGTTTGTTCGGCGCGCGCGTGTGTTCGGCGCGCGCGTTTGTTCGGCTAGCGCGTTTGTTCGGATCGCGCGTTTGTTCGGCGCGCACGTTTGTTCGAATCGCGCGTTTGTTCGGATCGCGCGTTTGTTCGGCGCGCTCGTTTGTTCGGATCGCGCGTTTGTTCGGCGCCCTCGTTTGTTCGGTGCGCACGTTTGTTCGGCGCGCGCGTTTGTTCGGCGCGCGTGTTTGATGCGCGCACGTGTTGGCGCTCGCATGTGTTTGGGGCGCGTGTGTTTGGCGCGCGCGTGTGTGGGCGCGCGCGTGTGGTTAGCTCGCGCGTGGGTTTGCCGCGAGCGCGTGTTGCACGCGTTTGTGGCGCGCGCGCGTTTGTGGCGCGTGTGTGGGGCACGCGGCACTATTTCCATTGAAAATACCGGTATAATACCGGTATAACCTTTATGGACGTCCATACCGGTATAGACGTCCTATAAAGGTATTTTACCGGTATAAAAGAATAAAGGTATTTTTATACCGGTATGAAAAAATACCGGTATTTTACCGGTATTTTTACCGGTATTCAATACCTTTTCGGTCCCTGCACACACCTCCCTCCCCTCCTCTCCATCCCCTCCCTCCCCCTTCCCATCCCTCCCCTCCTTCCCCTTCGTCCCCTCCTTCCCCTCCTTCCCCTCCCTCCCCTCCCTCCACTCCTTCCCCTCCTTCCCCTCCTTCCTCTCCTTCCCCTCCTTTCCCTCCTTTCCCTCCTTTCTCTCCTTTCCCTCCTTTCCCTCCTTTCCCTCCTTCCCCTCCCTCCCCTCCTTCCCCTCCCTCCCCTCCTTCCTCTCCCTCCCCTCCTTCCCCTCCTTCCCCTCCCTCGCTCTCGCTTCTCTGCACAGGTTCGCGCCACGGAACTCCGCACCTGAAACAGCCAGCGAGCGCGCTCTATGCTCTACGCACGGTTGATCATTGCAGAAAGTTCCACCGGCGGGAAACCCTCGCAATCGACGACTGTAAATCCATCCCTATGTATATTATTTGAGTAAACTCCTCGTGTGCGTGCGTGGAGAAAATACGGTTCCGTGCTTCATGGTTAGTCCACTTCCCGTGCACCAATCGAGACATACAAGGTGTCATTCGATGCGTCTCGGTCTCCTGAAGGGGAACTGATAATTTGTTTTCAGATTCGGCTATAAGATTCTAAGAAATTTTGCAAAAACAGGGCTTTAGCGTATAAATGGAGAATTAAACAGTGGCGGTTCGTGGCATTGACGCAGTGTTGCATAACAGCTAGAAATTTTCGGCCAATGTCGCTTGACACATTAACATTATAAAGAAATCACTTCGTGCGAGTGGTCTATCTTATTGAATGAACGTCTTATTTACAAGCGTTGACAGACGAAGAGAGGCCCCAGCGAGCGACCGAGAGCTGACATCATCGAGGGAGTTGGTTTCAGCCGCAACAACCTGGTCTTGGCGTGCGATACGAGCCGAACTTTTCCTTTGTATTATCCCATACCGTTCCATAATCTCCCTCATGTGTTGCAAATGATTCCCAACACCGACACGTGGAGCAGCACCTCTCAAGCCCATGATGTATTTCAGCCCCCCAGATATATGGAAAAATTAACAATAAATAAAACAAAATTAATTTTAAACAAAAAGTACTAAAAAAGAAAATTAACCTAACACTATTTCATCTAACTGCACTTTGATTAGTGATGAAAACAATTGAAAAATAATAAATAAAAATAATAAACGCATAGTACTAAAGTAATAAAGTAAGCGAAATCATTTAATGCAGATTTATGAAAAACAGCAAACCGCAAAGTGCGAATCGCTAGCAACAATACCAAACTAGCACAGCAAAATCCAACATTATTGTCTTGAATATTGGCGGAATCTAAGGAAGTATAATGACGGTGTAGTTCAATATAATACGGAAGTAAGTGACGTTTTTCAAAAGTAGTTACGTTAGCTGTCCAGCACTATAACCCGTGGTTATTTTCAGTCTACAGCACCATAATTTTCTTCCATAAGGATGGCACCCAAACTGTCGACAAACGAGCAATATAAAATGAAAATCGCGCGTGTTATGAATTTGTGAGATTCGAAGTATTTCATGGATATTTTTTGATGTAAATTTGTAAATGGCCTTGAAACATTGAATTTGAAGAATAATATGTGAATTAGAAGAAAACCAGAACAGTAAGTGGTAAAATATAAGTGGTTAGTTCGCAACGCTGACAAAACATCTAAACTGGACAAAGAGGATTCTGAACCGAAGAAAAAAAGAAGTCAAATAACCGAAGATAGCTGAAAGCGTCGGCGACGCCACATTCAGCTAGTGTACAGTATTTGAGTCACTCCCTTAGCGTGCGTGCGTTAGGGTATCTGATTCCGTCTCTCACGGCTAGACCACTTCCCGAGCACCAATCGAGGCATACGAGGCATTCGAGGCATTCGCGGCGGCGATGGTGTAGTGGTTAGCGTAACGGACTGCTATGCCCAAGTTGGCGGGTTCAACCCCGATCGAAGCCGTGGATTTTTAGGGGCGAAAAAATCCTTCGTACGCCTTCCTTCGGAGGGGAAGTAAAGCCGGCTGTCCCATGTTAGTAGATTTACTTGCATGTAAAAGACCCTCAAGCCTAAATGAAGCCTCTGAGCTAAATTCAAATCGCCTGTTTCGTCGCCTCAGTAATACCTTCTTTCCGCTAGTTGGAGAAAGGAGCGTAGCGAAATTTGCGTGGTCAGACGGAAGAGCAGGCCTCATGGCCTGAGTCTCGCCACGTAAAATAAGGCACCAATTCAATTCAATTCAATTCAATTCAATTCATACGAGGTGTCATTAGACGCGTCTCGGTCTCCTGATGGGGAACTGATAATCTGTTTTTGGGTTCGATCGGAACATTAAAAGAAATTTCCAAAAACGTGCTTTCGTGAGTGTTGGCGCTGCCATATCCGTGAGTATGCCGGGAATTAAACCAATGCCACCTAAATAGATCTACGTATGTAGATGATGGAGTTGATTAAACTCCAGTATCCAAAGACATTTTTTTCTCAATTCGCCATCATTTTCTTTCACGTCGTTGGCAACACATGTTGACATATTGACACGAACAATTGAAGTTAATTTGCACAAGTGACGCACGAGGAATATTTAATTTTAAACTATATCTGTAGGTCTAATACCGTATTTAAAAAAAGTGCAAAATCTACGAACAGTATTGTCTTGGAACTTATTAAATTTGAAGAATTTGAAATGAATACGGAGAAAACAAAACTGAGTAATGTTAAAGAATGAATTAACTTTGTTATGTTCTACTTCTCACTTTTACGTTCCTAAGTGTACAAATGCCGATACAAATACGAATAGAAATATCGATTTTCAAATGAATGTGGCCCAAAACTTATTCATATTAAACTTAACTAATATCTTATTAACATGAACATACAAAACTGTTGTCTTTTAATGTTTATTTAGATTCGTGTTCACAACGATTAATAGAGCAATTGCAGAAGTGGAAGTGAACACAAATTAGACTGGATTTGAAGAGTTTTAATCTCTTCAAAAATAATGGGAGAAGAATATGGAAGTGTTAAGCAAATCCGGGAAAGTATTTACTTAATCATTTATAACTACATTTAATGTAGTTATAGATGATGTTGCTGCAGAATTTTCGAAACTAATTGAAAATGATCTTATATTATGGTTAGAGAATAGCCTATAAGAACAACTTACAGGTGATCTTTGTGCATTATTATGCATATTAGCAAAAATCGTAAAAAGTGTAGCTTTACTAAACTTTAACTAATTGCAATATCAATACCATCAAGTATTTCGTACACCGATTATGATTTTAAAATTGCAATATTACCTGTTTATATCCCATATGGAGGTAACATACATGGCCATTGGATGCTAGGAATTCTTGAAGGGGAATATAACATTATCAGCTACTACGATTCATTGGTAAGTCCACTACCAGATACTGTAAGAACATATTTGAACAAAGTTATAACGAAATGAAGTATGAAATAAATTTTCTCCACATGGAAATTCTTTTAAAATAGTTTACAGCGTTGGGACGCAACATTCAGCTAGTTAATAGTAATGAGTTTTATTTTTGTAGAATGTTTGTGTATTTGCTTTCATTAAATTTATCAGTTAGTATTAAATTTATCAGTTAGTATTAAATTTATATGTTGGTAAACGAGATGATTTCTCACAATCTTTTTTGAAATGTTAGTAGAATACATCACAGACTAAAAGAGCCCATACTGCGTCGAGTTTATAATTGAAAGATATTTAGGCCGGGAAGGATGCCACCTGGCACAAACTAATTGTATACATTTGTCTATTGGGCACCATCTAATCGTATACATTGAATTCGCTTTGTTTGTGCTTGAGAATTTAAGAGACCGCCTGTTCTCATCAGTCGTTTGATAGTTTCCTCTCATCAATTCCAGGTGAAGGGCCGAGGCAATACTTTAACGGCGCGTCACAAATCGCCCACAATCATCCCTTCTGCGTAATAATGATTCCCTTGTGTTTCATATCTTCAAAGATGATCAATGTGACGATCGATTTTGGACGTGAACATACCTACAATCATCTGTTCTAATGACCCATTTCTCTATTCAGTCAATACCTCCTTATCTAGATTATTGAATTGAATTATTATGTTTTATAATTGAATAGACGTATACAAATGACTCTACAAGATACTAGGAATGTGGTAAAATTCCAAGGAAAGATACCAGCAGAATTCACAACAGAGTGTGGACTAAAGCAGGGAGATGAGTTATCAACTATGTTATTTAACATATGCCTGGAGAAAGTAATAAGAAATATAGACATAAATCCAAAGGGAACAATTATAAACAGAGTTGTACAAATAATGGCATATGCTGATGATGTAGTGATAATAAGTAGAACAATTACATTTATGGAAATTACATTACATCAATTAACGGAAGTAGCAAAATAAATGGAATTGGTAATAAATGAGGACAAAACAAAATATATGAGAACAACTAGAAGAAGTTATCATAAATCAAAATATGTCAATTTAGATGGGAAAAATGTAGAATGGGTAAATGCCACAGAGTATTTGCGTTCCAATATTACTGAAAATAATGGTACCAACAATGTCTCGTCATAGACTATTACGAGATCGTTGACATCATTCACCTTAGGACGGTTATAATCGTGACCCGTTCCGAATTTATAGCAAAATTTTGGGCGCCAGGAACAGGTTACGTTAATTAAAACCAATGATTTCACAGCTAATTTTAACAAATGGATAAATGTCCGGCTAGCTGGGTCAATGGGTCCCGTTATGGATAATCGTTATCGCCTAGATAGCCGATTACTTTATCTGCCAACTATACAGTATGGCGAGGAATCTGAAAGGGAATAATTATCTATTTCTAACTACTTGACAATTGTGATTGACCAAATGAAAATCTTTTCATTTCCAAAAGAGAAATTTAACAATTTATTTACTTCTATTGACAATTGTTTTGTCTTTAGGTCATGACCTCGTTTTAAAATAATACCTTTGTACTGCAGTACTGATCAAACGTCTTGGTCTACGACGCCCCGCAGTATCTTCCCACTTGAATGCAGATGAACCCAAGTCCAGCTTCTTTCTTCTGATCTTGCGACACTGCCGACGAATCCAGCCCTCACTACCTAGAATATCTATTGGTTCTTACGTGATATTTAGTGTTCCTAATCCTCCCCAACTAGTGGTAAAACATTAAAGTCCAACACCGCAATATAAAAGAAACTTTCGAAGTCCTCATCGAATTTACCTCTGCCCACCAACTTTCAGAGTCCGAAAAACTATTGAGTCTTACGTCAAAACTTACAAGTCCCACTCCCCTGATATTAATCTCGCGAGCAATCTGTACTACTCGACGACCTCTATCAGAATGTCCTTTTCTCCACCGTTTTTCCGCCCTCAACGCTTCGGTATCCGTCCTTCGTTCATCTTTTTTGAAACAAAACGACAAAATTCGACAGTCTATTCTCCCTTAGCCAATCCATTCATCTCTTATCAAACCGAGTAGCCACGCCCTCGATAGTCATTCCTTTTCAGACCAATCCCATATTATTTTATATGTCTTTCTAGCCAGCGCCCCCACCTATTCAAGGCCTGAATGTAGTTTATTGACCTTGCCAACCACTACACCGGCGTTGCTAAGGCTGTATATTGCCATTTGCAGACCCTTTTACCCAACCCACTTACAGCCAATGTTATTGACAGAATATATAATATTTTGGTATATCACAATAATGAAGTAGAAAAGGATATTAAAAGGAGAATAATGGCAGGTAACAGATGTTATGGCAGCCTCTACAAAATTTTTATGACAAGAAGGATCTCAAAAGTCGCTAAGTTAAAATTGTACAATACTGTCATTAAACCGGTAGTATTGTATGGTTCTGAAACTTGAACCCTCACGAAGAAAAAGGAATATAACTTGGCAATATGGGAAAGGAAAATATTACGTAGAGTATTTGGATCGGTTAAAGAAAGTGAAATCTGGAGGAGTTGAACAAATGCAGAGTTGGGCGAACTATATAAAACACCTAAGATAGTTACCTGCATCAAGATAAGAAGGTTGGAATGGATTGGACATGTGATCAGAATGAAGGAAGAGAGGGCAATAAAGAAATATATGTAGGGAGCATGGCCGGTAGGAGGAGTAGAGGCAGGCCGAGGTTAAGGTGAAACGGTGAGGTGGAAGATCTGAGGACCCTAAAAGTGAAAGATGGAGAAGAAAAGCAGAAGACCGAAGAAATTGGGCTGCCGTAATAAAAAAAGCCATGGCAAAACTATAAGTGCCGGAGAGCTGGCAGAAGAAGAAGAAGACTGATAACCGTTGCTTTTTCTGGGTTATCATTTTGATCATTGCAATCTTGGAATTTTTTGTAGCATCTCGAATGTGTTCACGAAGGTATGTTAATTATTCAGATGTGTGTATTGTATGTATTAAAAGTTGAAGCTGTGCTCACATGCAAAGCAATATTATCGTCAGTGTGAATATTTCGAATATTAGGAAATCTTAATACATTTGTGAAACACTAAACGACATCAGATCAATTTGCGTTCCGGTATCTACGAGAAAATCAATCCAGATATTCAGATTGTGGACGCCAAAGAAAGTGCTTGTAAAATTTGGGTTAATGCATTTAGGGGTGAAAGTACAGGAAAGCTGACGTCAGATGAAGGATGAGTGTATAAGTTAGGATCCTGGACCAGGGAAACAGAGCGATCGCAACGGCAGTTATCACCAAATACGCTAGATTGCAGAGCAGTAAAGCAGGTTTTCGCTCGCCTTGTCATATCGAGCGAAATCGTTCGGACGACAAAAATCGGGAACTCTGCCGCTAGTTACTTGTAACTTCAACAAGTCGAGATACTATTTCAAGTATAAAACGCATAATTAAAGAATCCGCGAAGTTAAAACCTTTAAACAAGTTCAACTTACGCAAAAAAGTAATAAAAAGTAAGTTTACCTGAGGCGGGCGGAAATAGCGAATCTGTTTTGGATTCCTGCTGCAAACTAATTAAGTGAAAGTAACTCAATGAAGCAGATAAACATTGTATTAAAAAAGGAACGATATTGATTCTGGAATAATTAATAGCATTCTTATGATTCATAGTTTCGTAACTAAGACTGTAAACCATTTGTTAATTACTTACATTCCCATACACTCTGAGTTCTCTTTTACAGAGTAAGTGTTGCTGTAATAAAAAAAGAAAAGTTCTTCAAGTATATTGTTTACGTATTTCTGCAACGCTTCTCACATAGAATATCATCTATTCCTCTCTCGAGAGGCAAAGCGAAGACGTCAGGGCATTGCCGTTGAAATAGCACACAGCGATCGCAGGGCACTCGAGCGTATGGTGCTCGAGAATGAGACGCTCGAGCGAGTAAGTATGTGCAAACGAAACGCCTTGCTTTGTTGTAGTATAAATGATGTACCAGAAGGTAGACAATATCTGAATGTTGTTAGAGGATATGTAAGCACAATTTTATAAAACTCTATATAATAGAAACGCGTAATAGAATATAGAGACAATGACTGTGTTCTGCACCTCGTCTACCATTGCAAGTCTCATGGTGTTGGCAAAACCAGCAATCAAAATAACGTTAAGTTGAAAAATATGGCGCCCATTATTTCGTTTATACATCGTCATCACAAACAGTTCAACATTCCCAAAATTTCAATTCAATTACAGCAGTAAACACGCCTAGAACATGTTTATGAGAATAGTTGGACAAGTTTCATGCGTTTCAGTAAATAATTAATCCGTGACTTACACGAAGAAACTTTTCTGCTTCATACAACTCGCTAAATAATTCATCACCTCTTCTTACGTACACTAAAAACTTGTGTGATATTGTGTAATATTACACAATAGCAATTTAGATAAAATCGTGAATCATTCTCTTCCACACAAAACAAAATGCCACATCGTTCTCCCTCAGAGTACCTGGCTCTCTCGTGTGTCCCTCGAACGCCAACACACACAGCCGTTAAACGTTCCTAACGCACCTCGCTCTCCCGTCCACAAATTCCCGGCGATTTTCCTTTATTAACCCGGCGGCAGCCCGTTAAACCACTCAATTTCGGCGAGGACTCGGTTTTTGCGAGCAAAGTGCCAGTAAATTCCGGTACACTCCGTCGCCGGCGCGATGAATCACCGCCCCCGCTCGCGGTGAGGCGCCTTTCGTCCGCCCTGAAATACGCCGCTGCGGCGCCTCCCCTGCAATTTGCATATGAAGCGCGACGCGCGAAGGTAGTGGTGGCGGTGGAGGCGGTGGCGGCGGGGGAGGTTTCGACCGATGTGCTGTGCGCTGTCCAGAGCGCGGATTCTGGTGAGGGGAAGTGATTGATTGGGGTTTCGGGATGCGTCAATCGCTGTGGTCATTAGTCTCGTAAGTGTGGTGGGTGGTGAAGCTTGACGGTGATCTTGCTTCCTCTTTATGGCGAGTTCTGGTGCCGACCTACACTCCCCCCTCCAACTATAGTGCGATTTTCGGAGGTTTCGACCGCTGTCGAGAGCACGGATTCGTGTGAGGGGAAGTGATTGATTGATTGATTGGGGTTTCGGGATGCGTCAATTTCTGTGGACATTAGTCTCGTAAGTGTGGTGTATGGTGCAGCCTGACGTGATCTTCCTCCCACTGGAGGTCGAGTTGCGGTGCCGACCTACACTTTTATCCCCAATTATAGTACGATTTTTCTAACTCTGCCCCTCGAGCCCCTATGGCCACGATGGAATATCACACGGCATTTCGCGTCTTTCTCCGTTGTGCCCCGTCGACTCAGCCTCCTTTCCAAGTGAGTGCCTGGAACTCTCCTGGGGGTAAAGGCGGCCGGAGCGTTGTGCTCGCCACACAACCTCCTCCTTGTGCCGACGGCGACGAAACGATGGAGCCCTACCTTCATCTCCCCTTAGGGCCACATCGGTCAATGTGCAATTGCACAGGGATAAAAAACAAAAAATATTTAGGATACGTTTACATGCATAAAGGTACAATTGCACGATTTATCTAATTTTTATTTAATGATATATTAATTTTCTCGTGTATATTCATTAATCATTAAGTACGCTGAGTAAAAGTTGTATCTAATATACATATTTGTTTCAGTATAATTTCAATAGTTAGGGTCAATCCATCTTACATTATGATGCAGCCCGCGGCTTAACTCGAATTTGATATGCGGTTCATAAGCCCCTCTAAGTTGGACAGCTCTGTTCTAAACCATGCCAAGACACAAAGAACAAATATCCACCCCGTAATGGGATTCGAATCCGTGATCCTTCAAACCGACACAGTATTCAGACCCCTTTAACCACATCCACTTTCCAGCACTCACGTTGTTTGGAACCCGGATACATTGGTTTCGTAAGCAACGAACTTAGCACTACTCCGACCGTCAGGGTTGTATATTGTGTTATCTTTGGAACAAGTGCATTGTAAATGTTTCATCCAAGTGATTGCGTAAGTGATACGCAGCGCTCCGTCGGTTCCTCGCAGAGGAGCCATTTGCATATGAAAGCGCCCCCGGGAGGCGTGCTTCTCGCTCGAGAGACCGAGATTGACCGCCCGCGCAGCTTCCAATCTCTGCCTTCTCTCCTTCGCGTTCGCTGTGACTGGCAGCAAAGACTTTGTGTGAGAGACTCCCACGCCTTGGAACTGAATCTTGATCATTGCGAATGCTTGTTCTCACGAACTGAACTAAGATCGTTCAGGTCGTTTGTTGGGTTGATCTAGCTTTCTTTATTTTTTTATATTACAGTTTACTTGTCACCTGCTGAGAGGATCTTTTTTTGCTTTACAGGACTTTTCCGTCTCCGAATCATACACTCTTTTTTCCAGGGCTTATGGGGTGAATTCATGGGTCCATAAAATCTGAAAGTTTAACATTGTGAACTTAACTAAGAAATAGTGCCTAAATATGTGATAAGTGTTATAACGGAGGTATTTGTAGACAGTTCACTTCTTTGACGGAAAATGTTATTCCGTGTCATTAAATTGGACTAAAAGTCCAATACATTTAACTTCGTCGCATTAGTATAACATTATTTTAAACTCTGATAATATTTTAATTCTCAAATGTTACATTTTACATTTTCTTATTCACTTTTATGTTAATGTTATTAATACAATTTTTCGGTTATATTTGCATATAGTATTTCAGATGATGGTGTGATTAATGCAGTCGCAAAACGTTCAAAATGCAACTCCAGTTCAATTTTATGGGAACAAAATTTCCCTACACATTATTTGTAGAAAGTACAAATGTCTACATTGTTACCTTAATGTCACTGAAAAGTTTAGAGTTTAATGATTTTAAATTAAAAATTGGATGTAGATAAAAAAACAAAATTTGTTGGCGGAAATTACTTCAATTCTTTTCAGAGTACTTTTTGAAGTCATTATATGTACCATCCATAATGTACCACCATTGGTACCATCCATAATGTCGAACTAATCACAAACTAGCGCGCATAGTTAATTGCGTTTCTGTTTAACATTGTGAGGCGGGTGCCAACCGCTTCGTTTGCAGACGCCGCATTTCCATGGATTCCGCATTTGCCCGTCGCAGTGCGAGCGGCGTGGCGCTGCGTTGCGCTTTAGAGAGCACACGGGGTGACGTGACTGGCGTTCATCACGGGCGTGCTTGAAATGCGTGCCTTGCTCGCTCCACTTCCGCCGCGTGCGCCGCGCGAGGGGCGTGTGGACCGCGCGTGCCGCAAACGAACACGCGTGTCCTCGCATCGCTTGATCGATTGATTCGTGTTTCCGGGCGCGTCACCTACTTAGGTCATTATTCCCGTAAGTGTAGTGCGTGTTTTTTCTCGGGAGGTGGCCGTGATATTTTCTCCACTGGATGGCGAGATCTGGCGAGGTTTTCCCCTCAACCAGGTGTCTCCCACCAGCGGGGCACCGCCCCAGCCGGGACAAGCTCTAAGCTCCCGACCGGTCTCCTGGCGTGTGTGGAAGTGTAGTGCATGTTAGTGTAAGTGTGTGTGTAAGAGGAGAGGATAGGACAAGGAAGTGGAAGGAAAGATGGCGCGCGGTCCGTTTGTTAGGGTACTGCTCCGGCATTCGCCTGGTGTTGATCGGAGAAACCACGGAAAACTACCGATCAGAGCAGCCGGCCGCTAGAATTTTCCTCCAGACAGCGTCTGAATTCTACCTAGTTGACAAGCTAGTGTCGAAAATCCTGCCACCGTCGGGACTCGAACCTAGGACCTCCCGACCAGTGGCTCAGTGACATTAGGTTGATGCACTGAGCCATCTCTCGCATCGCGCCTGGTGTTGCGCACCAATTCAAGGATTGAATTAGACACCTCTGTCGGTCGCTTGGGTGCCAGATCGCGCTACAAACACACTTTTAATTTAGTTTTTTTATTGTTAGTTGGCGAAACCTTTCTAATCCCGAACTTTCATCGTGATGAAGTGGAGGGCTTGGTGGACTCATAACTGAAGGTAGGGAAAGAAGTCGTAGTACGTGAGTTGTAGTTTGTAGTTGCTTTCCTCTGTGTGTGATGGTGGGGCTGATTAATTTGTGATCGTAGAGGATTTTTAATGATGATAATAATAATAATAATAATAATAATAATAATAATAATAATAATAATAATAATAATGGACGATTACGGAGAGATGAGTGAGTTTGAAGTCGTAACTGGATACTCGGTGGTCCCATTACAGAAGATCCAAAAGGAGAATAAAACTTCAAATTAAACCTGCAAGGAAACAATTCTCCATTTCGGGGAACTTGAAAATGAGATCTGTACCACGACAGACAAGTCGACCGATAGACTGTCGCCGGACAGGCAATTTGCCATCAATCTATTTTGCGGCATTGATCCAGATTACGTGGATTCTGTCAACCCAACACGTTAGAGGGAGTCTTTTTATACATATTGGAACAAGATTTATCAACTGTCTCATTTCCGGAGCTCGAAATATTTTTTCTGTCTAAAAATCGCCGATTTCTACCGCACGATTACAATACTTTCTCAGTACTACTTACATAGTAAGGCGAGAAAGTAAAAACTGATGTAATCCATGATAAAATAATGAATAATCAAACTACAAATGAAATCGTTCAGTTTTAATAAATATGTGGAAACAGTCCCAAAGGAAACTTTCAGGAACTATTTTTCCCAGCTTTGGTGATGTCTCTAACAACCAAGATTAGTAACCAAAAAATATTTTCGAAACTCTTCCCATAGTATGTTTTAATACTTGTCATAAAACATTTTATTTTATTTACGGTTTGATAATTTTGTAATATTTATTTACGAGTTCAGTTTCACGAGTTCAATTTCAAAATTTGGATCGTGTTCGAGGGATAGACGTCGGAGAGGTTGTTCCGGAGCTACCAAAAACTCAGATGTATGGGGGACGTTGAAACATGCTATTAATGGTTTCTTACTCAACCACTGACTAGCCAGTACATTCCTTTATTTTCCGAGGAACATTTCTCTTCCTTGAAATTGAAGGAATTCTAACAAATGACCATATTTAACCGTTCGGTTGTCATGTAATTCGTTACAAATTGTTTTTATGTATGATTATCGGTAAAATATTTTCGAACAGGAACCCCCTTCTTTATTCAGGGTCGTCGGAAGCAGTCTGGGCCTCTTGCGAAGTCGTGGTGCGTGGTGTAGTTAGGTAATGCCTTATTTGACGTGACAAAGATGTGACACTATCAGGCTCACTTTTCCCTCTGACCACGCTACGCTCCTTTCACCTGGCGGATAAAGAAGGTACCACTCGGGCGACGAAACAGGAGGTTTGAATATAGCTCAGAGGCTTCTTTTAGGATTGATCTTTTTTACATGCCATGAATCTAAAACATGGGATTGCCGGACTTGCTTCCCCTCTGAAGGAAAGCGTACGAAGGGTTTTTTATTCGCCCATAAAAACTCTCTGATCGGGTTTGAATTCGCAAAATTGCGAATAATAGTCGGATACGCCAACCTTACTACCACCGAACGCGCACGGTGATGGTGTCCGGGTGCCACGACGAGATGCGCCGAGTGCACCAGTTGCACCATCCTACTTACGCCCCCGAGTGATTAGTATAGGCGAGGGGGGAATGATTGTGATTCAGTTGATTGTGAAGGTGGTCTCTGATGCTGACCACGTCGCAGTTACACGCCCACGCCTTGGGACTCCAACTTGCAGATCTCTATTCCACAATGACGGTCTAAGCCTTTGTTAGCCTTTAATACCTTGATATATTTATTTTTTATTAAGGGGTGTTAATGTGATTGTTGTGTTTAGGTAATGCGACTCAGAAAGAGTGAAATTCAAAAGAATTTAAGAGTTACGAATGGCTATTTTGTAAAAAGATAATCGAATCTCGTAAAGACCGGATGGTCAGCAACACTTTAGAATTTTTTTTATAATAGTATTTCTTTCCATTCCATTATGTTTCATTCACTTCCTTCTTTGTATCCTACATTTTTATAGCTCATCTCTCTTCTTCTAGCCAATCTTGTTATCTCTTTAATTTGTCACTTTCGTTCCTCTTTTTTCTACATCATCTCGACTTAGCCCACTCTCCTTGTACTGCCTCTGTGAACTGTCTCCAAGCATTTTCCCCTTCCGTTGTAATAACACTGCGACACACTTCTTCCAACGCGTCTGTAGCAAAACAGAGTTTTGCCTGAGGTATTTACGTGTAGATGTCAGGGAACAAGAACGAATTCCAAGATGTGAAACTTGCATCTTAAACTGAATTAGATTTTTAAGATAAAGAAAGTGTAGTATGCGGACGGCAGTTCAAAGTTGCCGCGCTAACAGCGCGGCAAAGAGCGCCGGCAGCATGTTCCCGCCTCCGGCAGCGCGCAGCACAGAGCGTCGGCATCAGGCGCGCTGAGCTTCGTCAAGCGCGCCAAGGGTGTGCTCAGAAACCAGCCACGCCTGTTACCTGGGCTCCGCGCACTGGTGAACCCGCCAATCAGGGGAAGCCGCGGGAAGCCTTGCGCTGGGAGCTGGCCCAAATAAAAGGACGCCGGCGGAGGATCACCGGCAGTAGAGCGCTCGGCGTGGTTTCAGCCAGAATGGCAGATTGTTTTTTGTATATGAAGTTTTGTGGTAACTGTACATAGCGGCCGAGTTGGCCCAGATTTTTGTAAATAAATATTCTTATGGAAAGTGAGTGTTTTGAGTTATAACAGTGGGCGACGAGTAAAAGGAGAATGAACGCGGAACAATTTTCACACTGATGGCGTGTCTACAGCAGCAACAGCAGCAGCAGATGGCGATGATGGTGCAGACATTGCAGCAAGCGGCAATTTCGTCTCGACCGAGCAGCCCAGCCCCGCCGTTTCGCAACTTACGATGCAGCAGAGGAAACCTGCGAAGAATATGTGGCCAGATTGGAGCAACATTTGTTATGCTATGATATTAAAGAGGAATCTCGTAAAAGAGCATTTTTTCTGGCCACAATCGGCGCACCCGTTAAATAGGTTGTTACGTAAGTTAAGCAAGGAAGAAGAGATTTCGCAGGTATCATACGATATACTTAAACAGCGGCTGCTAGCTCATTTTCGAGGGAGACGCATTTAGTGGCGGCACGCTACAGTTTTATTCATCCAGATGAAGCCAGGCCAAACGCATGCGATTGGCGACGGAGTTGGAAGGGTTTGGCGAAGCGTTGTGCGTTTGAATGCAACACAGAGAAATCGTATGCGGAGTCATTGATACGGGACATGTTGGTAATGCATACGCCGGAAAAAGAAGTTCGGTGGGCATTATTGCAACAAAACAACCCGTCTTTGGAAGACGCCTTAAATTAGCAACATCGTATGAGGTAACGAAGCATACGCGCATCA
>JAHLJT010000631.1:12154246-12195430 GCA_031308135.1 Acheta domesticus | reverse complement strand
CCTAATTTTAACAAATGGATAATGTCCGCCGCTAGCTGGGTCAATGGGCTCCCGTTAGGATAATCGTTATTGCTAGATAGCCGATTACTTTATTGCCAACTACAGTATGGCGAAGAATCTGAAAGGAATAATTATCTATTTCTAACTACTGACAATTGTTGATTGACAAATGAAAAATCTTCAATTCAAAAGAGAAATTTAACAATTATTTATTCGAGTGGACAATGTTTTGTCTTTAGGTCATGACCTCGTTTTAAAATAATACCTTTGTACTGCAGTACTGATCAAACGTCTTGGTCTACGACGCCCGCAGTATCTTCCCACTTGAATGCAGATGAACCCAAGTCCAGCTTCTTTCTTCTGATCTGCGGCAACTGCCGACGAATCCAGCCCTCACTACCTAGAATATCTATTGGTTCGTACGTGATATTTAGTGTTCCTAATCCTCCCCAACTAGTGGTAAAACATTAAAGTCCAACACCGCAATATAAAAGAAACTTTCGAAGTCCTCATCGAATTTACTTCTGCCCATCAACTTTCAGGAGTCCGAAAAAACTATTGAGTCTTACGTCAAAACTTACAAGTCCCACTCCCCTGATATTAATCTCGCGAGCGATCTGTACTACTCGACGACCTCTATCAGAATGTCCTTTCTCCACCGTTTTTCCGCCCTCAACGCTTCGGTATCCGTCCTTCGTTCCTCTTTTTTGAAACAAAACGACAAAATTCGACAGTCTATTCTCCCTTAGCAATCCATTCATCTCTTATCAAAACCGAGTAGCCACGCCCTCGATAGTCATTCCTTTTCAGACCAATCCCATATATTTTATATGTCTTTCTAGCCAGCGGCCCCCACCTATTCAAGGCCTGAATGTAGTTTATTGACCTTGCCAACCACTACACCGGCGTTGCTAAGGCTGTATATTGCCATTTGCAGACCCTTTTACCCAACCCAGTTACAGCCAATGTTATTGACAGAATATATAATATTTGGTATCACAAATAATGAAGTAGAAAAGGATATTAAAAGGAGAATAATGGCAGGTAACAGATGTTATGGCAGCCTCTACAAAATTTTTATGACAAGAAGGATCTCAAAGGTCGCTAGTTAAAATTGTACAATACTGTCATTAAACCGGTAGTATTGTATGGTTCTGAAACTTGAACCCTCACGAAGAAAAAGGAATATAACTTGGCAATATGGGAAAGAAAAAATTACGTAGAGGTATTGGATCGGTTAAAG
Organism: Acheta domesticus; assembly: GCA_031308135.1. Lineage (NCBI taxonomy): Eukaryota > Metazoa > Arthropoda > Insecta > Orthoptera > Gryllidae > Acheta > Acheta domesticus. The sequence goes on along the minus strand of JAHLJT010000631.1, from coordinate 12,194,187 downwards.
AAAGTGAAATCTGGAGGAGTTGAACAAATGCAGAGTTGGGCGAACTTATAAAACACCTAAGATAGTTACCTGCATCAAGATAAGAAGGTTGGAATGGATTGGACATGTGATCAGAATGAAGGAAGAGAGGGCAATAAAGAAAATATATGTAGGGAGCATGGCCGGTAGGAGGAGTAGAGGCAGGCCGAGGTTAAGGTGAAACGGTGAGATGGAAGATTGGGGACCCTAAAAGTGAAAAGATGGAGAAGAAAAGCAGAAGACCGAAGAAATTGGGCTGCCGTAATAAAAAAAGCCATGGCAAAACTATAAGTGCCGGAGAGCTGGCAGAAGAAGAAGAAGACTGATAACCGTTGCTTTTTTCGGGGTTATCATTTTGATCATTGCAATCTTGGAATAATTTTTGTAGCATCTCGAATGTGTTCACGAAGGTATGTTAATTATTCAGATGTGTGTATTGTATGTATTAAAAGTTGAAGCTGTGCTCACATGCAAAGCAATATTATCGTCAGTGTGAATATTTCGAATATTAGGAAATCTTAATACATTTGTGAAACACTAAACGACATCAGATCAATTTGCGTTCCGGTATCTACGAGAAAATCAATCCAGAATTCAGATTGTGACCCCAAAGAAAGTGCTTGTAAAATTTGGGTTAATGCTTTAGGGGTGAAAGTACAGGAAAGCTGACGTCAGATGAAGGGAGTGAGTGTATAAGTTAGGATCCTGGACCAGGGAAACAGAGCGATCGCAACGGCAGTTATCACCAAATACGCTAGATTTCAGAGCAGTAAAGCAGGTTTTCGCTCGCCTTGTCATATCGAGCGAAATCGTTCGGACGACAAAAATCGGGAACTCTGCCGCTAGTTACTTGTAACTTCAACAAGTCGAGATACTATTTCAAGTATAAAACGCATAATTAAAGAATCCGCGAAGTTAAAACCTTTAAACAAGTTCAACTTACGCAAAAAAAGTAATAAAAAGTAAGTTTACCTGAGGCGGGCGGAAATAGCGAATCTGTTTTGGATTCCTGCTGCAAACTAATTAAGTGAAGTAACTCAATGAAGCAGATAAACATTGTATTAAAAAAGGAACGATATTGATTCTGGAATAATTAATAGCATTCTTATGATTCATAGTTTCGTAACTAAGACTGTAAACCATTTGTTAATTAATTACATTCCCATTACACTCTGAGTTGCTTTTACAGAGTAAGTGTTGCTGTAATAAAAAAGAAAAGTTCTTCAAGTATATTGTTTACGTATTTCTGCAACGCTGTCTCACATAGAATATCATCTATTCCTCTCTCGAGAGGCAAAGCGAAAGACGTCAGGGCATTGCCGTTGAAATAGCACACAGCGATCGCAGGGCACTCGAGCGTATGGTGCTCGAGAATGAGACGCTCGAGCGAGTAAGTATGTGCAAACGAAACGCCTTGCTTTGTTGTAGTATAAATGATGTACCAGAAGGTAGACAATATCTGAATGTTGTTAGAGGATATGTAAGCACAATTTTTATAAAACTCTATATAATAGAAACGCGTAATAGAATATAGAGGACAATGACTGTGTTCTGCACCTTCGTCTACCATTGCAAGTCTCATGGTGTTGGCAAAACCAGCAATCAAAATAACGTTAAGTTGAAAAATATGGCGCCCATTATTTCGTTTATACATCGTCATCACAAACAGTTCAACATTCCCAAAATTTCAATTCAATTACAGCAGTAAACACGCCTAGAACATGTTTATGAGAATAGTTGGACAAGTTTTCATGCGTTTCAGTAAATAATTAATCTGTGACTTACACGAAGAAACTTTTCTGCTTCATACAACTCGCTAAATAATTCATCACCTCTTCTTACGTACACTAAAAACTTGTGTAATATTACACAATAGCAATTTAGATAAAATCGTGAATCATTCTCTTCCACACAAAACAAAATGCCACACCGTTCTCCCTCAGAGTACCTGGCTCTCTCGTGTGTCCCTCGAACGCCAACACACACAGCCGTTAAACGTTCCTAACGCACCTCGCTCTCCCGTCCACAAATTCCCGGCGATTTTCCTTTATTAACCCGGCGGCAGCCCGTTAAACCACTCAATTTCGGCGAGGACTCGGTTTTTGCGAGCAAAGTGCCAGTAAATTCCGGTACACTCCGTCGCCGGCGCGATGAATCACCGCCCTCGCTCGCGGTGAGGCGCCTTTCGTCCGCCCTGAAATACGCCGCTGCGGCGCCTCCCCTGTAATTTGCATATGAAGCGCGACGCGCGAAGGTAGTGGTGGCGGTGGAGGCGGTGGCGGCGGGGGGAGGTTTCGACCGATGTGCTGTGCGCTGTCCAGAGCGCGGATTCTGGTGAGGGGAAGTGATTGATTGGGGTTTCGGGATGCGTCAATCGCTGTGGTCATTAGTCTCCTAAGTGTGGTGTATGGTGCAGCCTGACGTGATGTTCCTCCCTCTGGAGGTCGAGTTGCGGTGCCGACCTACACTTTTATCCCCAATTATAGTACGATTTTTCTAACTCTGCCCCTCGAACACCTATGGCCACGATGGAATCTCACACGGCATTTCGCGTCTTTCTCCGTTGTGCCTCGTCGACTCAGCCTCCTTTCCAAGTGAGTGCCTGGAACTCTCCTGGGGGTAAAGGCGGCCGGAGCGTTGTGCTCGCCACACAACCTCCTCCTTGTGCCGACGGCGACGAAACGATGAGAGCCCTACCTTCATCTCCCCTTAGGGCCACATCGGTCTATGTGAAATTGCACAGGATAAAAAACAAAAAATATTTAGGATACGTTTACATGCATAAGGTACAATTGCACGATTTATCTAATTTTTATTTAATGATATATTAATTTTCTCGTGTATATTCATTAATCATTAAGTACGCTGAGTAAAAGTTGTATCTAATATACATATTGTTTCAGTATAATTTCAATAGTTAGGGTCAATCCATCTTACATTTATGATGCAGCCCGCGGCTTAACTCGAATTTGATATGCGGTTCATAAGCCCCTCTACTACGTTGGACAGCTCTGTTCTAAACCATGCCAAGACACAAAGAACAAATATCCACCCCGTAATGGGATTCGAATCCGTGATCCTTCAAACCGACACAGTATTCAGACCCCTTTAACCACATCCACTTTCCAGCACTCACGTTGTTTGGAACCCGGACTACATTGGTTCGTAAGCAACGAACTTAGCACTACTCCGACCGTCAGGGTTGTATATTGTGTTATCTTTGGAACAAGTGCATTGTAAATGTTTCATCCAAGTGATTGCGTAAGTGATACGCAGCGCTCCGGTCGGTTCCTCGCAGAGGAGCCATTTGCATATGAAAGCGCCCCGGGAGGCGTGCTTCTCGCTCGAGAGACGAGATTGACCGCCCCGCGCAGCTTCCAATCTCTGCCTTCTCTCCTTCGCGTTCGCTGTGACTGGCAGCAAAGACTTTGTGTGAGAGACTCCCACGCCTTGGAACTGAATCTGATCATTGCGAATGCTTGTTCTCACGAACTGAACTAAGATCGTTCAGGTCGTTTGTTGGGTTGATCTAGCTTTCTTTATTTTTTTATATTACAGTTACTTGTCACCTGCTGAGAGGATCTTTTTTTGCTTTACAGGACTTTTCCGTCTCCGAATCATACACTCTTTTTTCCAGGGCTTATGGGGTGAATTCAGGGTCCATAAAATCTGAAAGGTTAACATTGTGAACTTTAACTAAGAAATAGGCCTAAATATGTGATAAGTGTTATAACGGAGGTATTTGTAGACAGTTCACTTCTTTGACGGAAAAAATTGTATCAGTGTCATAAATGGACTAAAAGTCCAATACATTTAACTTCGTCGCATTAGTATAACATTATTTAAACTCTGATAATATTTTTAATCTCAAATGTTACATTTTACATTTTCTTATCACTTTTATGTTAATGTATTAATACAATTTTTCGGTTATATTTGCATATAGTATTTCAGATGATGGTGTGATTAATGCAGTCGCAAAACGTTCAAAAATGCAACTCCAGTTCAATTTATGGGAACAAAATTTCCATACACATTATTTGTAGAAAGTACAATGTCTACATTGTTACCTTAATGTCACTGAAAAGTTTAGAGTTTAATGATTTTAAATTAAAAATTGGATGTAGTAAAAAAAACAAAATTTGTTGGCGGAAATTACTTCAATTCTTTTCAGGAGTACTTTTGAAGTCATTATATGTTACCATCCATAATGTACCACCATTGGTACCATCCATAATGTCGAACTAATCACAAACTAGCGCGCATAGATAATTGCGTTTTTGTTTAACATTGTGAGGCGGGTGCCAACCGCTTCGTTTGCAGACGCCGCATTTCCATGGATTCCGCATTTGCCCGTCGCAGTGCGAGCGGCGTGGCGCTGCGTTGCGCCTTTAGAGAGCACACGGGGTGACGTGACTGGCGTTCATTCACGGGCGTGCTTGAAATGCGTGCCTTGCTCGCTCCACTTCCGCCGCGTGCGCCGCGCGAGGGGCGTTGTGGACCGCGCGTGCCCGCAAACGAACACGCGTGTCCTCGCATCGCTTGATCGATTGATTCGTGTTTCCTCGGGCGCGTCACCTACTTAGGTCATTATTCCCGTAAGTGTAGTGCGTGTTTTTTCTCGGGAGGTGGCCGTGATATTTTCTCCACTGGATGGCGAGATCTGGCGAGGTTTTCCCCTCAACCAGGTGTCTCCCACAGCGGGGCACCGCCCCAGCCGGGACAAGCTCTAAGCTCCCGACCGGTCTCCTGGCGTGTGTGGAAGTGTAGTGCATGTTAGTGTAAGTGTGTGTGTAAGAGGAGAGGATAGGACAAGGAAGTGGAAGGAAAGATGGCGCGCGGTCCGTTTGTTAGGGTACTGCTCCGGCATTCGCCTGGTGTTGATCGGAGAAACCACGGAAAACTACCGATCAGAGCAGCCGGCCGCTAGAATTTTCCTCCAGACAGCGTCTGAATTCTACCTAGTTGACAAGCTAGTGTCGAAAATCCTGCCACCGTCGGGACTCGAACCTAGGACCTCCCGACCAGTGGCTCAGTGACATTAGGTTGATGCACTGAGCCATCTCTCGCATCGCGCCTGGTGTTGCGCACCAATTCAAGGATTGAATTAGACACCTCTGTCGGTCGCTTGGGTGCCAGATCGCGCTACAAACACACTTTTAATTTAGTTTTTTTATTGTTAGTTGGCGAAACCTTTCTAATCCCGAACTTTCATCGTGATGAAGTGGAGGGCTTGGTGGACTCATAACTGAAGGTAGGAAAGAAGTCGTAGTACGTGAGTTGTAGTTTGTAGTTGCTTTCCTCTGTGTGTGATGGTGGGGCTGATTAATTTGTGATCGTAGAGGATTTTTAATGATGATAATAATAATAATAATATATAATAATAATAATAATAATAATAATAATAATAATAATACTAATAATAATAATAATAATAATGGACGATTACGGAGAGATGAGTGAGTTTGAAGTCGTAACTGGATACTCGGTGGTCCATTACAGAAGATCCAAAAGGAGAATAAAAACTTCAAATTAACCTGCAAGGAAACAATTCTCCATTTCGGGGAACTTGAAAATGAGATCTGTACCACGACAGACAAGTCGACCGATAGACTGTCGCCGGACAGGCAATTTGCCATCAATCTATTTTGCGGCATTGATCCAGATTACGTGGATTCTGTCAACCCAACACGTTAGAGGGAGTCTTTTTATACATATTGGAACAAGATTTATCAACTGTCTCATTTCCGGAGCTCGAAATATTTTTTCTGTCTAAAAATCGCCGATTTCTACCGCACGATTACAATACTTTCTCAGTACTACTTACATAGTAAGGCGCGAAAGTAAAAACTGATGTAATCCATGATAAAATATGATAATCAAACTACAAATGAAATCGTTCAGTTTTAATAATATGTGGAAACAGTCCAAAGAAACTTTCAGGAACTATTTTTCCAGCTTTGGTGATGTCTCTAACAACCAAGATTAGTAACCAAAAAATATTTTCGAAACTCTTCCCATAGTATGTTTTAATACTTGTCATAAAACATTTATTTTATTTACGGTTGATAATTTTGTAATATTTATTTACGAGTTCGTTTCACGAGTTCAATTTCAAAATTTGGATCGTGTTCGAGGATAGACGTCGGAGAGGTTGTTCCGGAGCTACCAAAAACTCAGAGTTATGGGGGACGTTGAAACATGCTATTAATGGTTTCTTACTCAACCACTGACTAGCCAGTACATTCCTTTATTTTCCGAGGAACATTTCTCTTCCTTGAAATTGAAGGAATTCTAACAAATGACCATATTTAACCGTTCGGTTGTCATGTAATTCGTTACAAATTGTTTTTATGTATGATTATCGGTAAATATTTCGAACAGGAACCCCCTTCTTTATTCAGGGTCGTCGGAAGCAGTCTGGGCCTCTTGCGAAGTCGTGGTGCGTGGTGTAGTTAGGTAATGCCTTATTTGACGTGACAAAGATGTGACACTATCAGGCTCACTTTTCCCTCTGACCACGCTACGCTCCTTTCACCTGGCGGATAAAGAAGGTACCACTCGGGCGACGAAACAGGAGGTTTGAATATAGCTCAGAGGCTTCTTTTAGGATTGATCTTTTTTACATGCCATGAATCTAAAACATGGGATTGCCGGACTTGCTTCCCCTCTGAAGGAAAGCGTACGAAGGGTTTTTATTCGCCCATAAAAACTCTCTGATCGGGTTTGAATTCGCAAAATTGCGAATAATAGTCGGATACGCCAACCTTACTACCACCGAACGCGCACGGTGATGGTGTCCGGGTGCCACGACGAGATGCGCCGAGTGCACCAGTTGCACCATCCTACTTACGCCCCCGAGTGATTAGTATAGGCGAGGGGGGAATGATTGTGATTCAGTTGATTGTGAAGGTGGTCTCTGATGCTGACCACGTCGCAGTTACACGCCCACGCTTGGGACTCCAACTTGCAGATCTCTATTCCACAATGACGGTCTAAGCCTTTGTTAGCCTTTAATACCTTGATATATTTATTTTTTATTAAGGGGTGTTAATGTGATTGTTGTGTTTAGGTAATGCGACTCAGAAAGAGTGAAATTCAAAAGAATTTAAGAGTTACGAATGGCTATTTTGTAAAAAGATAATCGAATCTCGTAAAGACCGGATGGTCAGCAACACTTTAGAATTTTTTTTATAATAGTATTTCTTTCCATTCCATTATGTTTCATTCACTTCCTTCTTTGTATCCTACATTTTTTATAGCTCATCTCTCTTCTTCTAGCCAATCTTGTTATCTCTTTAATTTGTCACTTTCGTTCCTCTTTTTTTCTACATCATCTCGACTTAGCCCACTCTCCTTGTACTGCCTCTGTGAACTGTCTCCAAGCATTTTCCCCTTCCGTTGTAATAACACTGCGACACACTTCTTCCAACGCGTCTGTAGCAAAACAGAGTTTTGCCTGAGGTATTTACGTGTAGATGTCAGGGAACAAGAACGAATTCCAAGATGTGAAACTTGCATCTTAAACTGAATTAGATTTTTAAGATAAAGAAAGGAAATGAATTCGTAAAGAAAAAAGCCAAAATATCAAGCTGGAATATTGAAACACAGGTTTTCGAATCGTAAGTAAACGTCATTCATTATTATTCTGGTAAAAATGTAAATTTAACAGAAATGTCACTTCATCCTTTTTTTATTTCAAGTCGGTAATTACCCTTTTTTGGTGGTTTGTTGATGTTGGTAAACCATTTATCTGATATCACAGACACATATTACACGTACTAAAGCGTGAAGTGAAAGTCAGTATACAATACATTAATTTAAATCATTTTTATCTACCTCTACATTCAGTAAACTTCAACTATTCTTAACAAACCTCCTTGTGTTTGCAAAATCACAAAAGTATTGTATTCTTCTTCACAAACTACTCAATTACAAAGAATTTATGAAATTGAATCCTGAAACCTCTCTCAAGAAGAGTTAATTGAAAATTAAAAGATTGATCGCACGGCTTGACCAAACGACATTCTTTAGTTAACACACACAATTCGCGAAAAAAATACTGTGTCACGTCCGTCATCTCTGCCACCACCGTCATCTCTACTCCCGTCGCCATCTCTATCCCCGTGGCCATCTCTACCCCCGTGGCCATCTCTACCCCTGTCGCCATCTCTACCCCCGTCGCCATCTCTACCCCCGTCGCCATCGTGTGACACACGTATCATAACTCTTCACCTTCGTGCACTTTAATGTTGAGTATGAATTTTCTACAGAGCTCTCGCACATGCGACGCTGCCTCAGAATAATTTTTTTTTTCGTGACGTCCCCTGCGGCGCCGTCTCATTGCGTAACCCGTTCGCGTCTCATGCGCACGCGCTTGCGTGGAACGCCTTTTGCAACGCACGCGTCCCCTGTCACGCTGCACGCCTCCCCCCAACCGCACGCGCTTCGGCCACTTGCTTCGCCTCTGCTCCAGCCTCCTCCTTCTGCCATCGCCCCTCTCCTTCTCACCGTTCCCTCCAGCATCTTCATTTTCCTCACCCCCCGCCATGCCGTTTCTCGCTATTGTCTGCACCTTGATTTCGTCATTGCCGCTTCGACTACTCCTACTCTGTCTCGTACTCGTGTTGTTCTTATCTCATGCTTGACAGCAATGCTGTCGTCTGAGGACGTCCTTGTTTCTATTGACTCGTGTCTGTGGCGCCACCGCCGACATCTCTTCCACCGCCACCATCTCTACCATATCCGCAATCTGTCCCATAGCTGCCATCTGTCCCATAGCTGCCATCTGTCCCATAGCTGCCATCTGTCCCATAGCTGCCATCTGTCCCATAGCTGCCATCTCTCCCATAGCTGCCATCTCTCCCATAGCTGCCATCTCTCTCATAGCTGCCATCTCTCCCATAGCTGCCATCTCTACCACCGCCGCCATCTCTACCATCATCGCCACCTCCACAATCCCCAATATCGACCACTACCACACGATAATATCGACAGTGACGACCGCCATCGACCATTTCCGCCACCACGCAACTCCCGCCCCCGCTGTTGCTGCCGCCGCCGCCGCCGTCTCCGCACCGAACTAATTCGAACACAGCTGCTGCCGCCATCACCACCGCCACTTCTTGCCCTGTCTTGCCGCCGCCGCTGTCGTCGTCGCCGCCGAGGCATATGGCAGAGATATTACGCGCCGCCAAGCGCGTGGCACACCGCACGCGGGGCGGCGGCTTTCAACGCGCTCTAAATCTGCTCTCCGCGCTCTCTCCGCGCTCTCACCGCTCTCCCTCCGCCCGCCCGCTCGAGCGCAGCGCCTCGGCGCAGCGCGCCCTGCGGCGGACCGAGGAACTCGCGCCCCGCGGCGAATCTCTCTCTCTTGCTCTCTCTCTCTCTCTTCCTCTCTCTCTCTCTTCCTCTCTCTCTCTCTTCCCGCTCGCAGTGGAAGGGGTTATCGCGCGTAGATATATCGCTTTGAAGCTTCTGAGAGAATCTTGACGGTTAGGAAGGGTAACGCGCAGAAGATGTATCTGAAGGGGATGTTGCACACATCAGAGGCCGTAACAGCCTTCTCAATAATTTAAGATTTATTAAGAAATATTTGGAATTCTGTAATGAAGGAATCAAATATTCTAATGTTGTAAATAACGTATTGTTTCTTTAAAGGATATTCGGAATTGTTTCAATGATCATTTTGGCTTCAGTGGTTTTAGTTGTATTTTTCTGTATTAAGAAAAATTACTAATGGAGAAATAATTCCTGAAATATTCATTGTTACTTTACGACAAAAAATATATTATTTACTTCTTTGTGGATTGTTATTTCATTAACAATTTTTTAAATTAGTACGATAATGAAAATACGGGATAGTGAAAGTTTGAAAAATGTAATGATAAACACGATAATGAGTGTTCGAAAAATATTTGAACATTGCAATTTTCAACATATCAGAAGTTTTAAAGAAAGTTAGAATTATTCCAAATACATAAATTTAAAACTAAAAACAACACTACTAGATTTTATTGCTGACGTGTTTACCAAGTTTGAACTGAAAATCTTCTCTTCTGGGTCGCTTACATGCGACATACACTTTCAACACAATTTCGTGTAAAAAAACCATTCATCCATTCTTACATCTAACCAACATCTAACCAAACATCTAACCAAACATCTAACCAACCATCTAACCAACCATCTAACCAACCATCTAACCAACCATCTAACCAACCATCTAACCAACCATCTAACCAACCATCTAACCAACCATCTAACCAACCATCTAACCAACCATCTATCCAACCATAGAACCATCCATTTATCCATACAACCAGATTTGGTGGTATAAAATTTCGTATACATCCTTGCATTCGCAAGGATTCACCAAACTTAACCATCTTTGCATAATGACTAACAGATCTCAATCCTGTCGTGGGCAAAGTTAACAGAAGCGAAAAATGCGCACTTTATAATCAGATACTTGAGATTGTGTTGTTGAGGTGATGCTAATACTTTTCGTTTCACGACTAAGTAAAAATTATATTACGAAAATTGTTGGTTTATCAACTTTCATTTCAATTTACCAGTGATGCCAGTTTATCAGTTTTCCATGAATACTTTATATACTAAGAATACTTTATTAGATACCTATTTTATTTCCATTTCATTAATAATATTCATGTAGATGGTCAGTTTGTTTGGTGTGTTTCAGTTTCATTTTGTAATTGTACCTGAACATGGTGTTTCAGTTTTACAATGTCGTAAATACATTCACTCTTCATTTCACTATTTTTCAGAATAATATGACATAAAAATAAATTTCAACATGACTTTTATTTACGGGTTAATTAGTATGAAGTAAATTTTTTACAGTTCAAAAGATAAGGATTTAGTGTTCTTTATTGCAATTTATCCTTGTATTAGATGTACAGTAAGTGTGAAGAATTTTCTTCTTCCTGTTCCATCTCTTGCTCTTACTCTTCTTCCTTCTCATCCACCTCTTCGTCGAATTCTACTGCATCTCCTATTCCTCCTCGTCTTATCCCCATTCTCCTCCTTCCTGTCTCTCCCTCCCTTCCCTCGTCACGTTTAGACGTCCATCTTCTGTACCTTGTCTCATCTCCATTTTCCTCCTTCCTCTCTCTCCCTCCCTCTCTCACCCTCCCTCTCTCTCCCTCTCTCACCCTCCCTCTCTCTCCTTCCCTCCCTCTCTCCCCCTCTCTCTCCCTCCCTCTCTCTCCCTTCCTCTCTCTCCCTCCCACTCTCTCCCTCCCTCTCTCCCCCTCCCTCCCTCTCTCTCCCTCCCTCTCTCTCCCTCCCTCCCTCTCCCTCCCTCCCTCTCTCTCCCTCCCTCTCTCTCCCTCCCTCCCTCTCTCTCTCCCTCTCTCTCCCTCCCTCTCTCTCCCTCCCTCTCTCTCTCCCTCCCTCTCTCTCTCCCTCCCTCTCTCTCTGTCTGCCCTCCCTCGCCTCTTTCAGTCCTCGAAAAATTCTCCGGCGCACCCTTTCCCGCCGCCCCCTTATGGCCCCACACGCCGCCTCACCTTGACGCCCCGTCGGGCTGCCCTTTCCACCTAGCCGGTGTTCTGCCAGGCGTTCGCGCCCCGTTTCCGCGCGGTTTATCTCCGCGCGGCAATCGATGCGAAATGCTGCTTCTGCCTCCCGGCGCGACGCGGCGGGGTGGGGGGAATGGGGAAGGGGGAGGGGGAGGGGTGCACGCGGCTAAGGAGTTATGAGAACGCCCCGCCGTGCGGGTTGCGTCGGAGCAGGCAGGCGCCTTGGGTTATGTGACTCGCGACTCGGCAAAACCCATTTTACTAACTTGGAGACTTGGAACTGTAGATACTTTGCTGCTACGAATTAAAATAACATTAGTAAACGATATACCTTTAACTTTCTCGTATATATATACAAATGTGCAGAGTAATATACGTAGAATAGAGCAAGATATATGATGGGAGAACTGGCCCCCTAAAAACTCTGCTATTTAAAAAAATGTTATTTGAATTTTAGGAGTACTTTTTGTAAAGTTCTTGAGTCATTTTCAAAATTCTCTCAACAATAGCTACATTTTTTCTTTACATTTCGGGTATAAATAGATTTAGGACAACTTTTAAAAATACCATAGACCCAACTTTCACTGTTAACTCTCAATTTTGGTAAATGATGAAAGTTAGAAAGCTGTTGTAACATATATCTATATTATTGAATACAGGGATTTTTTTTTCAAATAAAATTTGTTCTTCACAATTATTTCTTTAATCATTGTTGTGTAGATATCAAGAAAATATTACTGGTGATCGTATCATTTTAAGTGAAATATTAAAAAAAATTATTAAAACAATATTTTCTTAAAAACAGCTCCATATTTTTTTCTTTGATAACGATAGTGGTACATGCATTTAATAACATGAGATCCATGTCATTTTGATGTAATCTTTTGATTTTTCAAAAATTACCTAAATGTATTGTTTTAGATATCTCTCTGATTAATATTTTCCGTACATATAACAAAGTGGCATATCCAAATGATACAAAGTGTCTGGAAGTTGCTAGATATGTTGACACGATTCAGAAAGCAAGGAACGCCCACACCGAGCAGACATTATAGAGGGAGAACAGTCACATCTGCCCCGATCTGCCAGACTGCCTCCACCAGCACGTGATTTCGCACGTCGCCCCAATTGGGGGACTTGGCCAGTCTCGGCCGTTGCTTCGACAACGCCCACGTTAATTTGATTAAAACAAATACATCTTTTGGCTCGCAAAAGAGTTGAAGCTTGCACTGCTGTGATCAAGAAGAGTAAGACATGACCTGTTTTACATAACAAGTAACAAATACACAACACCATACAGACAGCACACTTTCATCAGCACCCTCGAACGTTGGTAAGCACCGCACATAAAAGAATTACATGGATTGTGGCACATTAAATTGAAAAGCTAGCCCAGACGCAAGAGAATGGAAATGTAATTAGAACGAGAAAGTTCTAATTCAGTTCTGTACCACCACTACTTTTGAAAAATTTGTCCTGCATTCCTTTATTTTCTCTCCTGTCGTTTGTTTTCTTTCGTATATTATTTCACTAATTTGCGTCGTGTTCTTTCTCTCCTTGTCGTCCGTTTTCTTTTTTCCTTTATTCGCTTTCTTTTTCTCTTCTTCCTTCAGTATTATTACGAATAGTATTATTTCTTTTCTTGTCGTTCTTTCACTTCTCATTCTTTCACTTCTCTTTTTCTTTCTGTCCTTATTTTTTTTCTGATTTGTTCTTTCTCTATTCTTCTACTTCTTCTTCTTCTTCTTTTTCGCATGTTAGCTCATCGGAAAATATTCAGACATACATAATTATTTTGTTTATGATTAATTTTTGTTTCATGTCCTAATAAATCCTGACATCCGAAACTAAGTACTAAAGTGTAAAGAAAATAGAATCCAATGCCAACCTGTTTTACGATTACAATGTTTTAAATTAAGTCTACAAAACAGTATTATTACTTTTCGATATGTCCGTCATTATACTGATTGACGATAGAGGGGAAAAAGCGAAAATTGCAAGTATGCATTAGATTGTTACCTCTCCCAAAATAACCAAACTACGTATTTGCAAATGCCGGCATATCTATATTGATGAGCGTATCTGCTCAAAATATTTGTGGTATTGATATAGAATATTAATAAATTCAATTCCATAATAATGGTTTTCCTATGATACTTCAATTAAATTAAATTTCACTCCATTTTTACTGCGCGTAGTTAATTACACCTGGAAACTGTTACCTCATTTGTAATAGAGTGGAAAACAAAACATTAAATTGTATATTATTTGTTTCGTAATATTAGTAGCACGATAAGTCGTACTCATTCATGTAATTCTACTGCGCTATAGGTGGATGGTTTGAGTATTTTTAGACAAAAGTTCTTTGAAGATCGTTAGACGACCTAGGTATGGACAAGAATATTATCATCGCTCTTCAAACAGCAGTCATCATCTGTGTGGTAGATGTGTAGTAGCTGTTTAAAACCAATAATTTGTAGAAACTGAAATAATAATAGTAATGATAATAATAATAATAATAATAATAATAATAATAATAATAATAATAATAATCCACCTAAGGGAGTACAAGACGTTGCAGTTGGTGGTGAAGCTTGACTACCCCCATGAGCCTGAGAGCTATGTAAGTGGTATCCTAGCTACCGTTAGAGCCTCCCTTGCTGAATAGGTTGAAGGTGAGGGGTCAGACGAAGAAGTACTCCATTTTGAGGAGAGTGGGAAGTCAGTAGAGAGGGAAGAGTCATGAACCTTTGGACTTCCTGGTGTCGGCCCATGCAGGGGACAGGAGAGAAACTGGGTTGGCACACCAGGCCACTGATTAGAGTGGAGGCCCGAACCTTGCATTTGCCAGCGAAGGAGACTGCCTTAAGCAGTCAGTGAAAATCCCGTAGGGTTTAGTAATGCCGACTGGCGATCGCAGGGACCCATTGCTGAGCCCTGCGGGGGGATGTCCCGAGGCCACTGTGAGTCGCAGTAATGGATGGCAGGAAACAACCCAAGTGTTAAGTGTGATCTGTGAACTCAAACTTGCTACCTGCGAACCTTTTCATAAACCAAAGAAGCAAGATGGGTAGAACAAAAAATGTAATGAATATTAACTTGCCTTTTACTACCAATGTCCCATACCTGCTCAGAAATCGAGCTAATGTCGCCTTGTCGACGTCTGGCCATCCCACGGATGTTAGTCCTAGGGACCCAGAGCCGGCAGTAGCTCGAAGCCATCGTCAGAGATGGACCCGGCATGAATTAAAGGAGGTGATATGGTGCTTTTACTATGCAAAAGCGAAAAACTGGGGCTCAGAAATAGACATTTTCAAGGTATGGAGAGAGAGCGAAACCCAGATATGACACCCCCCTTGGTCTCAAAGATGCTTGCCAGTCAACGACGAGACATACTTAGCAGTGGAAAACTCACAACAGAACAACTTGCTGACATTCAGGGAAATGCGGAGTATATTCTCCGATCGAACTACCCTCATGATGAACATGTAGAACTTGAAAACGATGGTCCTGTTGAAGGTTCATCTGTTTCCAATGAAACACACGTCAGTGGTGAAAATTCATCTGGCACTGAATTAGGAGTGAATAAGGACATGATGCGAAATCACCTCCGACGCGTGATAGAAAAAGTTTGTCAACTTCTATTTGAATATCGTGCACCTTTGAGGAGAGTATACGAAAATGCCAAAGCTAAGAGTGTGATAGAGACAGCGAATTCTGTCTTAAACGAGGTAGTACAGACCCCAGATAGACCCCGCAGGTGGAGCAAACCTGGCATTTGTTGAGTGGTGAACGGTAGAGAAGGTGTCTTTTATTTCCGTTTTACCCGTTATATTTGGTGTGTGTACAACAAACAAAAACATACGTAACCTGAGGGGCATTTGCTTAGTATAGGCAAATATTAATATCGCACATAGGCAAATATTAATAAAAATAGAGATAGAATCGCTCTCCCCGTTGGCTGAGACTAGATAGTCTTCCAGGGGCGGCCAATATGGTTATTTCCAAGATCCTCCGTTGTGTCACCAGCTGTGGTCCTCGTGCTCTTATATTCAGTGTGTTTCTTGTTACGTAGTTCAACAGTAGCCCATGGCCCCTTGGCTTGGTCCAGCATTAAGGAAATAGGGTTCGGTATTAGAGGAATAGGGTCCAGTATTAGAGGAATAGGTTCCGGTATTAGAATAATAGGTTCCGGTATTAGAGGAATAGGGTCCGGTATTAGAGGAATAGGGTCCGGTATTAGAGGAATAGGGTCCGGTATTGGAGGAATAGGGTCCGGTATTGGAGGAATAGGGTCCGGTATTAGAGGAATAGGGTCCGGTATTGGAGGAATAGGGTCCGGTATTGGAGGAATAGGGTCCGGTATTGGAGGAATAGGGTCCGGTATTAGAGGAATAGGGTCCGGTATTCGAGTAACGGGGCCCGGTATTGGAGGAATTGGTAGCGGCAGCTCTCGCCTGTACTGAACGCAACCTGGTCCCCTGGATTCCAGATGCAACGCGCTCATGCCTCACATATAACGTTACTTCTCTACCCACACAGGCCAGAAACGAGTGGATTTGTTCGGAAAGGTAATGCACAGTGGGTCAGAGGACTAAAAACCACGAAAGAAAGGTACACGTCCGTGCTCATGAGGGATTTGAACCCGCAACCCCTTCGTTCGAAATTGCCGTCGCGCTAAATCCTCGACGATCTCGGCGTCCGCGATGCTTCGCCCGGTGAGCACGCGCCTTTCTTCTCCTCGGGGCGGACAGTTTATACATCATCGTCTGTAGTAGGATTTTCGCTTGATCTCCGCGACTTCGCCTGCCGACAAGCGCTCCCACCGGCGAGTATTGTGTGACAAGAAGCTGAAAGAAATTGATAAACAAAACACGTTTGACATGCCATATGTAACGGGTGGTGATTCGAAAAGACATATGTGTTACAGCGACGTTTGCTTAGCAAAACAATGATCCTTTTTAATCGTCTTCGACAACCATCGCCCTTTCTTTTTATAATAAAAACTAGCCATCTGTGACATCCATCATTTACCAATACAGACCGAAATATAAATGAATTGACGGGTAATTTATTGAATCGCATTCTACAACTCCATAGGAAATTCTGTCAAAAAATAATTATCTTATCATCACCCCCATTTTCACCATATCCTATTCCATAAAACTCTTCTCAGAGAAATCTGAAAAGGCGTAACAATACAGTAGTCTCACGAATCGGGCCATCGGTAATACAATAGTCCACTTCATTCGAATATGAGTAGGCGTGAAAAATTTCAAATATAAACCTGAGTAGAAGAATGTATAAACTAAGTACTTGGACATTTATCAACGCACGAAAATTGAATTTATCATATTTATTAAGGTACTTGAAATGACCGTACTCGTTTCATGTTCTAAGGCATTTTAGGGAATACATCACAAATTCGAAAAACATTATATACCCATTCTAAAGGCCTGATTAGGAAGATGCTCGATTACCGCACATCACATTTATCCGCACACTCACAGGTCGTCACGTGCGTTGCAAATCACTGGTTGCTGCGCATCTTTGCAGAAACTCTTCTGCGCATCTCGCGGCTGTCCGGTACGGAAGGGCATTATTCCATGGGCTTCCACCTATTCCCTGTGACATTCTCGGACGTTCCTTTCATGGTGAACGGCTCTCTTGGAATAAAAGCGCTGTTGGAAACATGTTACATTCACCTCGCACGGCAGTAGACGGTCAACTGATTTCAAGTTGCTGTCTGTGCTAATAGAGGCACTTTCAGAGCTATCTGTTGATGTAAACACACCCTACTGCAGCATTTCTTCCAAGATATAAATGAAATTTTGTGATCCGATTACATTCATTTTAGAAAAAAATAAATGCCTTGACTTCTGTCCCAACCCTGCAATTTGTTGTTAGTGCAGAGCATTGTGGCACAAGCGCATGGTGACGGGGCACCTGATGGCCCCGACCGACAGCGACTTGGCCGATCGCAGGGTGCTGGTGCCTCGAGACATTCTGGAGCCCTCGCTGTTGCTCGGAGCAGGCCTCGCCTCGTCCACGCTGGTCTTCCTTTGGGAGAGATACGTCAGCGTCACCAAGTGAAGGGGAATCGCGCCACATTTGCAAAGCGTGATATTCGTTCGGTTTGGTTACGAACATAAATGCTCTGCTAGAAGGGTTATCTACAATTGTAGTTGGAGTGGATGTGATTAGTGTGTGAATATGAATTTTTTCGTGTTTAATTGAGTAACATGTATTTTAAAGGGTTCTGTAGAATTCATCTAACCTTCGGTCAACGAGTCATTGTTACACGCATCGTATTACCCGTCCGACCGCACACAAGCATATGTAGTCCCACGTTAGTAAAAACACCTAGTGTGAAATCCCACCATCTACTGTTTTTTTCAGTATTCGTGTTCGTGTTGACTATATTATCAAGTCGTGTGCTCGCAACCCTTTTAAAAATGTGGTTCACTTCAGGCTGGGTATCAATTTTACAGTTAAACACGGTTTCGAAAAGACTGAATATTGGAAAATAAAAGCGTTATTTAAACGGAGTGTCTTATACTTAATATAAGCTTTTAATAACTGCAACAAACATGAGTAATTTCTATAAACGTTTCTGCAACATTTTCTAGATGATGCTTGCTTAAAAAGAAGAGTGGAGTTTGTATAGCAATATTGCTAATAATGAACAAAAGTAATTTACTGATATGTTGAGTACAACTGGCAAAAAAGCATTTGGCATACATGTAATATACACTACAATTTCTGTTTTCATTGATTAGTGTTTCCGTGCACGTCATCGGCAAAGTTAATTAGTCCCATAAGTGTAGTGTATTTTTCCATGGTCTAACGATCAGCGTATCCGGCTGTTTTACTCAAGTTCGCGGATTAACCTGACCAAAAACCCTGAACTTTTAAGGGCGAAAAAATTCTTCCTACGCCTTCTTTCGGAGGGGAAGTAAATCCGGCTATCTTATGTTGTAGATTTGCTGCTTGTAAAAGATCCTCAAACATCGTGGTCTGGCGGAAGACCAGGCCTGAAGGGCTGAGTCTCGCCGCCGAAAATAAGGCATCCTTGAAATGAATTGAATTGAATTATCCTATAGTGTTGCGTTACACTCGCTTATATCCTTGGCAAGAAACTCAACTTTCTTTTTAATAAGCAAAAGTACACAATAGAAAATTTCAATTCTATGAATTGAAGTAATAAAACATGACACTTCTGCATCTGTAACTGCTTGTGTAACTAAGTGTTTGTTTCTTTATGTCAATGTAGGCATGTATAATAAGTAGGGAAAGTGTGTGATCGGTTATATGTGAACATGTGAGCGAGCATTCATGTAGAAGAATGTGTATGTATGAACGTGTATGTAAGTAAGTGTGTGTATAAATGTGTGTATGTACGTGTACATTTTTAAAAGTATTATGAATGTTAACTATTGGTTTTGCATGGGTCTCTAGAGGAAGCTGTTGTCTTGCTCCATCCTTTGACGTAGTAGTAGTAATTTCTTTTATTATTTTATATTGTAAATTTATTATACTGTAAATGTAAAAGTATTGTAAAACTGTAGACTTATGGTTACCACTTGTCAATCAGCCAATTGTAGCCAAATAAATATATTATTATTACTATTATTATTATTATTATTATTATTATTATTATTCCATTACATCACGACTAAAGATCTTATGAGTCGGCTGAATATAAAATCTACTCCAGGTTGCAACCAGCTACCTAAGGAGCAGATCCGATGACTATCAGTGCCTCTACAATACTTTACGCAAAATGTGGGTTGTTCCAAATAAAGCAATTTCTTGCACTTTCCAGTCTTTTGAATTACCGGGGAGTTTAGACATGTTCTTACTCAAATTTTGCGGAACAAATCCCAGAGCTCCGATAACTATCGGGACGACCTGTGCTTTTACACCCCACATTCAGCTGATCTCGATTTCCAAACTCTTGTATTTAAGACGTTTCTCTGCCTCCTTGGTAACGACGTTTTGATCGCAAGGTACAGCAACATCGATAAGTAAACACAATTTTTTCGCCGAATCCCGGATAACTATATCCGGTTTGTTTGCCGCTAACGTGCGATCAGTTTGAATTTGTTGGTCGTACAATATCGTACACAATCCAACAGACGTCACCGGTTGTGGTGAGTGTTCGTACCACTTGGAACTTCGAGGGCGGTACAGATCTGCCATTGGAGGTAGCTACACACACTGTTATGTTTTTTCAGGTATTCGGTCTTTGCTAGGATTGGACAAGCTGAGACAATATGATCAATGGTTTCTACTTGCTCCTGGCAAATGCGGCATTTATCATCTTGGGAAATTTTGAGAACCGCTTTTTCATAATGTCGTGTTCTCAAGGCCTCATCTTCGGCAGCTATTACAAGTGCTTCCTATTCTGGCTTCATTCTTCCCCTTTTAAGCCACATAAATGATTGATCTTTATTGATCTGCACCTTGTCCATTCTTTTTAGGTATTGTCCGTGGAATGGTTTGTCTCTCCACGATTTCTTTAACATTTTTTGTGTCTCACACTTCATGTTTAGCAGCATCAGAAGTTCAGTGTCTGTGTTATTCGACGTGTCTTGCTTAGTTTTCTTCGCAATGCTTCTTGCTACACTAACAATGCCGCTGTTTCCCATTCTTCGGTCAGATTTCATGACCTGCCTCATTAGTGGGTCATCTTGATGGCTGACTACATACTTCCCCAACCCCACTATTGCGTTGTGCCAGGAGGCCTCAATTTGTCTGAGGCCTCTTCCTCCTTCCTTATGTTACACATAAAGTCTATGTATATCAGCTCGAGGGTGGAAAACCTGATGCATTGTTAGCAGTTTTCTGCTTTTTCGATCCATGGTGCGAATTTCTTGCTCAGTCCAGTCCACTGGTCCAAAACTGTATTCGGCTACAGGTACCGCCAAACTACCTATTTCAGATATTTTATTCCTGGAATTCAGAGCGGGCTGCAGGACCAGTCTCACTCTCCTATAATACTCCATACGAATTCTCTCTTTCGTTCTGTTGTTCGAGATGGTTTTACATTCTTCAATGCCCAGATATTTGTAAGTTTTACCTGACTCAAGATCTTGAATCACAGTGTGCGTATCAATTTCAATGTTCTCAGACGTTGTGAGTTTCCCTCTTTTTAAATTGATTTTTGCACACTTCTCAAGACCAAACTTCATGCAGATGTCATTGCTAAAGTCATTCACGGCAGACAGCATTTGGGAGAGAATCGCTTCATTCTTAGCAAACACTTTCAGATCATCCATGTAAAGCAAATGTGATACTGGCCTTTCATTACCATGGAGCTTAAAACCGAAGTCAGCTTGCGACAACTGTCTCGATAGTGGGATCAAACTAATGCAAAACAGCAGAGGGGATAGTGAATCTCTTTGAAAAATACCCCTGTTAATCTAAATACTTCTGGTTTGTACTGCTTCCTTTCCGCTGTGTATTAGTAACCTGGTTTTCCACGACTTCATACTAGCCTTGCAAAATTCAATAAGTCTAGGATGAAATCGATAGATCTCCAGGGTCTTCAAAATCCAATCGTGTGGTACACTATCAAAGGCTTTGGTAGTCAATCCAAGCCGAGCTCAAATTACATGTGCGTTTCTTTACATCATTCATGGTGACTTTATTCAGTAGCAAGATTTCCTTACAGCCATAAGAGCCTTTACAATATCCTTTTTGTTCAGCTGGCATTAGATGATTCTTATCTAGATGTCTGTACATTTTGTCAGCTATGGCTGAAGTTATAACTTTGTACAGTACTGGCAGACAAGCAATTGGCCTGTAGTTCTTCGCCAAAGAGGTGTCTCCCGCTTTGGGTCTCCCGCTTCAAGTACGTGATGCCGCGTGTGAGCCATTCCGGGATTTACTTTGGGTTTTCAAAAATGTTAATAACATCAATTATTTTATTATTATTATTATTATTATTATTATTATTATTATTATTATTATTATCTGCCCAGCTTAGAGCCCTTCTACTGGCTAGGATAGCTCAGAGTCAACATCGGTTGACGCTCGAGTATCACTGAGCGTAAGGGATTTGAGTTCGCGTCTCCTGAAGGAGAAATCTACTCGTAGAATCTATGTTCTGTGATAGGTAGTTTCACGCGGTTTCCCCAATTAATATCCAGAAAAACTCTGAGTAGAAAATTACCTAACGAGACGCAGACCACGCGCGATCTTCTCTTTTTCGTCCTTGTTTCCTCCTCACCTTTAACCTTCCGGCGGGCGCGTCGCATCATTTCTCGCCAGCAGGCGCGTGCGGCTATCAGTGCCGCATTTATCTTCTTCGATTTTTGCGTGAATAGTCATTACTTTTCTTAGGGAATGTGAAAGAAATATTCTTTATTTATGTTTTTACAGATTACAACAGGGTGCCGGGGGAGGAAACGTCGAAACTTCGAAAATAAGCTCTTAAGACAATTTTAAGTACATTTTGTCCAATAAACTACATGGATATTCCCAATGGATGAGCTGCAAAGAGCACTCAAACGTTGATTTGAAAATATACTTTCTAGGCAAAAAATGTGCATTGTAGAAGCATAGAAACACTCCATAAATATTTAAATTACGTTTTTTTACAAAAGAAATTAAAATATTTGTTCAGAAAGAAAAATTAATCGAGAAATAAAAAAGCAGTCAAATTGTGTAAATTGGGTGCCTTTTTATTTCTGGGTTAATTATTCGTTGTGGTAAAATACATTCATTTTTGTTAATAAAAACAATTTACATATTTCTAGAGTGTTTCTATGCTTCTGCAATGCACATTTTTGCACATACCCATGTAGTTTATTAGACAAAATTTGCTTCGAATTGTCTTAAGGACTTATTGTCGAAGTTTCGACGTTTCCTCCCCGGACACCCTGTATTTATTACATTATATTAAATACCAAAATAAATAACAATATTAATCAGAATCTGATCCACCATTAGCTCCCACCGTTTGCTAGTACCTGTTTCATGCCGGGGAATAAATACGGTGCAAATGTGCCTTCTGTCACGTTTACACACTTCTATCCACCACATCTAAATTTGAATTAGTAATTAGTACTCCAAAATCTGTGGCATAAAGATCAATAACAAAACAGCAGTAAGTATTCTAATGGATAAAATCGCAAATATTATACTTACATGACAAGGCGCGTGCGGTACGGAGTGCCGCAACCGTTGCAGACCTCTGATTACTAATGAATAACGGTTTATCGGCAGTGTCTAAATTCGTGATTTGAGTGCCTTCAGGTTGAAAATATAGTCAATGAAAAATAATTATGAGCTCAAATAGTGCGACACGAATTATTTACAAAAAAGTAAGAATGTGGCACTGAGTGCCGCTACTCGCCTGCCTGAGGGATAATATAATTAGAAGATAATCAAAGTCATAATTAATCAAATATAAAAATGAAGATCGTTAAGTCTATATTGTGTTTTTAGAAACCTAATGATGACCGTTTTGTTTGGAAACTGAATGGGTCACTGCGTGACACTGACAATGATGTGCCACATTGTCCTCAGTCCGCCGGAGGGTTAAGCACACTTAAAATTCTTTTGTAAGGCTGTCACTTAGATTGTGTAAAAGTTCAAGAAGATCCAAAAAGATTTCGGACAGTCATAAAATTAACAACTTTTATTACGGTTTATTATTTTATTATTGTTATTATTTTATTATTGTTAATTTTATGACTGTCCGAAATCTTTTTGGATCTTCTTGAACTTTTAAGCACACTTACTTCGTCCTCATTTCAACACAGTCCCGAGTTTAGAGCACGTCTTGGATGGGGCAGTCCAGCACTGGGGGAGGTTCCTGTCCTTTGGCTCAACAGCCCGCCACGGGCCTTGGCCGACGAGCGGTGATCCAGCCTCTCGGCCACGGGATAAGGGGATCGTGTGCTTTGTACGGAGACCTCCCTTCACCGTATATATGGGTCTTCATAACCTTAAGATGAGCTTTCTCATCGTCACGCAGCAATTGATACTGGGTCATTTGTAAGGAAAGTACACAAGTATAATGTGCATCCGGACATCGAACCCGGGGTTGCGCCGAGTAAGGCGAGCACGCTAGCCAACGAGCCGCCGAGGGCCACGGAGGGCCACGCAGGGCCACCCAGGGCCACCCAGGGCCACCGAGAGCCACCGAGAGCCACCGAGAGCCACCGAGGGCCAGCGAGGGCCAACGAGGACCAGCGAGGACCAGCGAGGGCCACCGAGGTGTCGGTATTTCACTGCTATCTTCTCGTTCCTCTATGAGATAAGTGTTTTATCGTTTCATGGTTTATATCTTGTTTTAAGATAACATGTAGTGACTCTGAAAAATTAAGATGGTTCCCATGACATTGCTTTTTTTTATTTTTGTGTTGCAATAGAATTTTCCACGCCATATAACGAATCCACAAGAAACAGTTGAAGTGGTTTCACAATGACTATTTGGCAGAAATAAATGTTTTTTCTTTCAAAAAATATATAATTTATTCAATTTATTGCTAGTTACTCACTCGTACTACCTTCCAATTAGAATTGTGATTGTACTTGCATAACAAAATAGTTTCTAATAGGATCTATCACAAGATTACATTGGATGTGTAAGAATATTGTGCTGTATGATTTGATCATTATATTCCTTTAACAAATTCAAAAATATTTCGAAGATGAATGTTTTATTTTCTCGCTTAGATTTTATGTGCGCAAATCAGTGCCTCCGTATTGTTTCAAGATTCCCTAAACTTCTTAAACTACTCAATGTTCGAAATAAGATTTAATGTAATATTTGAGTTGAAATTTTAGAAATAGTATAATCTTTCATTCTTCTTCCTTGATAATAATACAGGATCTGGAGTTTAAAGATTGCCGAAAGTTTCAAGTAAAATTAAAATACGTATTCATAAAATGGTGATAAACATTTTTATTTTTATTTTATTTGTGAGAGGATATATAGAAACCAGTACATTTATTGCATATAAACCAAAATTTTACGCACCAAGTTTACAAATATATAATTAAAGCGATATATTACGAGTATAATAGATTCGATAATGACCGTTGTCAACTACTTTGTTCCACTGACCTAAAATCAGACAACAGCTGAGGAAAAGTACAGGGAAGGCAGAACTACAGGCAGTCAGTGGTAAGACCGTCAAAATAAAGTATGAATACGCTTAGTAGAAATGAATGTTGGACAAATAGGCCGAAATTACGGTTGGATACGTCGTGCACGTGTAATTGTGATTATTTTGCTGAAAGTGTTTCATTCTTCGAGAGAAAAGTTTATTAATGAGCAAAATTATTAACCTCTAAGAAGTGAAGTTTTAAAAATTAGTGTATAAAAGTTATATAGTTTGTTGTTTCTTACTCTGACAATGTAATTATTAGACTTTAATTGAACGAATTTTTAAATGTTAACTGTTCTGTTACGAGTAAAAGAAGTGTTATCATTTCCGCTTCTATTTTACAGGTAATAACTGCATTTACTTTGTAACTGATCAATTAATAAAGAAATTTAAGGTTATGGATGTTTTTTTTCTTGTCAACAGAATATTGCAAAGATTCACACTCAGAAGAAAGAAATAGTTTACAAAAGTATTATTATTTTTGTATTTTTTTGCTTAATGTAAAAGTGTTCTACACGATAAAAACTAGTTTTTATATTGTGAAAGTTGCACACAATTTACCCTCCAATGAATACCAAGTACGATACAATGGCATGGAGGATCTACTCGGCCGGACCGACTTTTTCTTCTTCTGCGCAGAACTAGATTTATTTATTTATTGATTGATTGTTAGTGATTCCGGGCGCATCAACGACAGAGGCCATTAGTCCCATAAGCATAGTGCATGTTTTCTTGCTCGGGAGATGGCGGTGATCTACGTCTCTAGATGTCGAGATCCGGATGGCCAAACCTGTCGTCGACTAGCGACGTTTACCCCAATCAGGTATTTCCCACCACCGGAGAACCGCACCAGCCAGGACAAGCTCTAAGTCCCCGACCGGTCTCCTGGGATGTGTGGTAGTGTAGTGCATGTTCGTGTAAGTGAGAATAAGGCAAGGAAGATGATGGAAAGATCGCGTGCGGTCCGTGGCCCGTTTCTTAGTGTTCGGCTCCGGCAATCGCCTGGTGTTGGTCGGAGACACCACGGAAAACTACCGATCAGAGCAGCCAACCTATAGAATTCTCTTTCAGACAGGTATTGAATTAGGCCAAGCTGACAAGCCAGTGTAGAAAATCCTGCTGCTGTCGTTACTCGAACCTAGGATCTCTTGATCAGAAGCTCTGCAAAGACATCAGTAGATGCACCGAGCTACCTCTCTCGGTGCAACACTAGATACATCAAGAACCGCGTGACCACAACACGGTCATTTCGTTGGAAAAGTAAGGCCGGACGCTGCCGGTCATGCTACATGGCAAGCGACAATTGTTGAGAAAAAGTTTGAAAGTGGTATAAAGTTCGTGTGGACGAACCAAAAATAACACTATGAAAATTTATTAAAATAAAAGATTCAATATTTTGAAAAAATGCATCCTATATCTGCTTTAATTGTGAAAAGATAACTGTTTTGGCATCTGGCTGCATTTTTAAGTCCCGTAAATATTGTGACGCAACGCATTCATGTCATTACATCATGGGGTCACGTATACTCATTTCTCGTGAGATCGAGATCTGTCCCGATCTTTTACTAGTGTTTGTTATTGGAATACGCTGCACGTATGCTATGAGTATCAGCTGGCTTGCTCTAGGACGAACGTAACTTCCTTCCTCTACGGTAGAGAAGGAGGTCACTGTAGAAATCAATTGCAAAATTTACTCCTAGACGTGTATGTGAAATTGCCGTTACATTTCCAATCGTAAGTGGTACACTAAGTGATCAAAAGTATCTGAACACGTGGCTGAAAATGTCTTACCAGTTCGTGACGTCCTTAGTCAGTAATGCTGGAATTCAATAGTGTGTTGGCCCACATTTAGCCTTGATGGCAGCATCCTCTCTCGCAGGCATACTGTCATTCAGGTGCTGAAAGGTTTCTTCTCGAATGGTAGCCCATTCTTCACGGAGTGCTGCACTGAGGAGAGGTATCGATGGAGGTCGGTGAGGCCTGGCACCAAGTCGGCGTTCCAAAACATCCCAAAGGTATTCGATAGGATTGAAGTTAGGACTCTGTGCAGGCCGGTCCATCACAGGGATGTTATTGTCGTGTAACCTCTCCGCCACAGGCCGTGCAGTATGAACAGGTGCTCGATTGTGTTGAAATATGCAATCGCCATACCCGAAACATCAACGTAGGTCTATGCAGTGATAGTGCCAACAAGGGGTGCAAGCCACCTCCACGAAAACACGACCACACCATAACACCACCATCTCCGTGCCCAGATACTTTGGACCACATACTGCATATCAATACCGTTCCGGGACCCAGTGAAAATTAATGAAGGGGGTTCACCGTACCCCAGAAAAATTACAATATAAAGGAAGGCAATATATTATAATTTTTTTCCTTCTAGTTGTTTTTTATGCAACGATTAGATAAAGTAACTGACATTATTGTTTCCCAGTGAATAAGTGAAATACACCACAAGAATAAAATAAATGAACACAGGTGTTAAATAATATGAGGTTAAATAAACCTAGTGTTCAGACATTAAGTAATTACTTTCAATATGTTATTTTATGTATTATATTGGGTTTTTTCTTTAGTTTTAATTATAGGACAGGTTGCCACCGATCACATTTACAACAATATATACCTATACGAGAATTTTGAACTTGAATGTTTGTAAAAATGATACAACGTGATTCAAGGGCACAAATCATAACTTTCTTGGTACATTCAACATCACATAAAAACTGATTTTGAATCACTGTAATAACTGTCCTAAGTCCCATATTTTTTCCAAGAAAGGATGGAGATTGAGTTTCCTTTTCTTGTCGGAGACGGAAACTTTCTCCAACAGGAAGGCCAGTGTTGCCAAAACGGGGCCAATTCCGAGCAAGATGTAAGGTTCCAGAAAGTCAGCTGACGAGAGCCTGCGCACGTCCCAAATGATCTTGTGGGCAGGTGCCACCAAGACACCGGCGGCCCGTTTGCTATGCAGCGCCTCTCTGCGAACAGAATAAATTGCAAGAAGCACTCGTGCCGAAAACAGAGTTCAATTTGTTTCGCATAGGTGATATTTTTTTAAATTATTTTTATTTTTAGTCGCATCAACATTGCGGTTATTAGCGACTTTTTCTTACAGTTGTTATGCAATTATAATACAATTACTTTGCAGTTAAAGTTACAATGAAACAGTAAAAAAATATAACAATTTTATTTCCAATCATCTGACCATATTAATAATGCGGTTTGCATGAATACTTTGGATTTAAATGTCCAGAAATATATTAAAGTCTAAACAAAATTTTATTATTTTGTCTTGTTCTTTTTCAAAATGGGGTATTGCTTGGTGGTTAAATACATTTGATTCTCTTGTACCTATACCATTCATTGAAAATGTGATCTGGATTTGAAGATGTATTGCGTATATCACATGTTGGGGGAGGTGATTTTTGGATCAAATAGATATGGCTTCATTTACAATGTCCTGTTCGTATCTTTGTAAGGACGCATGTGATTTTATGCCACTGCGACTTTTAGAAAACTGTTGTCTTAAACGATGTTGTGTTGTTTCTACCATATGTGCTGGTGGAAATGTAATGCATCTGATGAGTGATGATATCAATTACATCATTTAGGAACTGCATTCTCATTACTGTGTTCCCGCGTTTTTTGTCCTTTAATTTTGCATCAATTAACGTTTGGCTCATGTACGTCAGAAAATCTGTCTTGCAACTCAGAGTACAATAGCTTTAAGGAGAATGACGTAATTGCAATGTTCTATCGCATTATTCATTACTCAAGTGTTAGAGTGTCTCTCTGTGACATTTTAGTTTTTTACTTTCTCGCTATGAAGTTGAGATAATGTTATATAATACTGCGCGAAAAATACCGACGAATTTTCGTCAGAAAAACATCTTATTACAGGGACCTGATAACGTAAAAGTGGATAAATCCAGTAGTTAATTTTAGAGAAAAAGCTTTTATCACGTGCTGTAACCAGAATCCATGTTTTGTAGGCCCTTGATACCGAAAAATTGATTGACTGAAAAACGTCTGTTCGTTCGTCTGTAAACAACGCTAGCGGCTAAACTGTTTAGCTAATTTTCTCCAAAATTTATGTTCTCCAATTGATCTGACTAATGTTGCGGTCCCTTGAATTTCAAACCGATATTCTAATTTTTTGGGGTAATGTACATGAATTAACCGAAAATCACTCCAACACTTCAGATCTTCACGCGACCACTAGTGTGTACTGTCTTACGTTCTCTAATATAAAGGCTAGGTTGAAGAAGTCGGAGAGTAAAACCTGAATAACTTTCGAAAGAAGTGTCATATGGAAGAGAAAAATCGAACTCAAAGAAGATTAAAAAAATATTATTTCTCACCTCTGCATCTTTTGGGGTATTCCTGCTTCTACGAGATTTTGCAACAGAATGACAAAACGTTCCGAATCAGGCCATTCATAACGCATCGGAACAAAGAGATAATTGGGTATTTTAACACATTCTGAGACAATGTGAGTGAGTGGCCGGCCCCTCGAATCAACATTCCGAGGCATTTGCTGTATGACTGTAAGTTCCTCTTCCGATGCAATAATTGCTACATCTTTGTATTTGACGACGTATTCTAGATGGTCCTCTGGCATTCTGTCCAACTTCTCAGTCAGTTCAAAGACCGTGTCACGTTCATGTTCATGCCAGAAATCGATATCCACACCATGACTGGCTATAAAAACTCTTCGTATTTCATTATTTACTTCTTTTAGCGTTTCCAGCTGACGAATTTCTCTAGGAACCAGCGAATAACTTATGAAGAGTCCTCCAGAAGCCGAAAATGTAACAAATCCGCAAGTGCTCAGCATGAGAAGCAAGGCGTTTCTTAGTGGCCTTTGCCGATCGTCAAATTTTCCGGTAGTGAAAGTGTAGAGACTTTCAATTCCCGATGATTGTAACCCTAACAATCGCAAAATCACCATGAACGACCCCCAGCTGACAATTGTTAAAAGCCATGCAACTCTTGGAATGGCCTCAAAAAGCCCTCTTCGTGGGAATTTTCGCATTACTAACACGCAAATGTCATTTTTTACATGAGGATACGCAATTTGAGGACCATCTCTCATTGCTTTTAGGGGCCATGATCCAGCATAAACCTCTAGGGTTCTGAAAAACAATTCTTTTCGAACGTTACTTTGCTCATTAAAGTTCTGACAATGGGGTGATCCTACATGATGAGCAATAATATTCACTAGGCCTTCTGTAACATTGTCAACTCCGAATTTGTCTGGTACGATCCGTGAAGGTTCGCAAGAGTGTCTTGCTCCAAAACGTATTGTATCCCATGGCTGTGCTCTCTTTCGTTCTACGCGAGTAGTCCATCTAACAGGTCTGGGAGCAGCCTTCTTGTAAGGTAGAAGTGCAGATTGGCCTCCTAGGGGCTGTCGTTCCGTTTCGTTCGCTAAAAACCTGTCGAAGAATCGCATGTAACAGTGCATACCCTGGACTACGAACTTGCCACTTTCGATCACATCTGTCTTGGATGCAGCCACCTCCTCCATCTTTGAACAAGGCAGCAGGAGCTCTCTCGTAGCGTGATTAAGCGGTCGGTGGGTTTGGGCGACAACTGCTTCACTATGGGCTGCTGCAATGCAGATGATGGCGAGGTTGTGTATCCGAGTTCTTCGATAGCGATCTTTATCTGTCCTAGGAATATCGTATTGGAAATATGAATTCCAGATCAGATTTGCACACGAGGCTGTCCAATCGTATGTTTGAAATGGAGGGTACATACTTTGTGAATGCAATCTGTAGACTTCAAAAAAACAATCGACCGCCTCACCAATAATGTTTATTTTTTCTGCATTTCCAACTGGTGTTTCTAACTTAATGTATTTAACAAGACATGGCTCATACGTCACTATACATCGTCCTCCATCTGACAAAACTATTACCACAAACCAGAGAACCATGAAGGAGACTGTCTGTTCACTCATTGTCTTATGTGAGGAAGAGACCCTAGCGCATTAATTTAACACGTGGTCCGGATTATTTGTCACAATGTTTAACCTTCCTACATTCTATAACTTGCACTTGGGGTTCGAATTTCAAGTCATATATTTATAACTCTCAAGAAATTTTGTCGCAAGTCATTAGAAATTTCTCGTTATTTATGTCCGAATAACGTCCGTCAATGAATGCTTGGGACACAACATTCTATGTTGTAGCCAGCGACATCCGTACTTCTATAAACAACGATTTAGAGAATATTATCTACTTTTTTAAGCATCTGTGGCATTTCTTTGAACGTGTCAAGAGATTAGAGACGTCTAGATATTGTGTCTTCTTGTGCGGGTATGTGAATATTTCAGTTAGTTCGTGTGTGACTATTCATGTTCTTAGTGTTTCGTAAGAATACATTTTCTTAAATGTAACCAACGGGATAGTATAGGTGATTTTATACTGTGATGCAACAATTGAAATATATTCTGAAAAGTCTCTTTTATGTCTCCACTTGTTTGCAAAATTGGGTAACTACGTGCTTTGTGTTTTTCTTTCAATTTCCTTTGTTCTTTTGTATGATTTATGAAAGCAAACTTTTCTGAATGCTCTTCCTGTCAGCTTGCTTCCTAGTCTTCTGTATTATTATTTATTTCACGAATAATAGTTCACCTTGGTTAGGCAACACACTATACACGTACGTAGTGTTATATGTTTGTGCAAGTTGAAATTTTGACATTTTCTTCTTTCTTCATTCGAATCCTTTTCTTTTCTGCAAATATCTAGGGATTGTCGGTGCTTCTACAATACTTAGGGCAAAATGTCGGCTGTTCCAAATAATGCGATTTCTTGCACTTCCCAGACTTTTGAATTGCCTGGGAGTTTAGACAAGTTCTTACACAAATTTTGCGGAACAAATCCCAGAGCTCCGATAACTATCGGTACTACCTGTCATTTTACGCTCCACATTCGGCTGATCACGATTTCCAAACTCTTGTATTTAAGAAGTTTCTCTGCCTCCTTGGTAACAACGTTTTGATCGCAAGGGCAGCAACATCGACTACTAAACACAATTTTTTCTCCAAATCACGGATAACGATATCCGGTTTGTTTGTCGCTATCGTGCGATCAGTTTGAATTTTTTGGTCGTACAATATCGTACACAATCCAACAGGCGTCACCGGTTTTGGTGTGTGTTCGTACCACTCGGGCCATGTGTTTGGAACTTCCAGGGCGGTACAGATCTGGCAGTTGAGGTAGCTACACACCCTATCGTGTCTTTTGAAGTATTCGGTCTTTGCTAGGATTGGACCAGCTGAGACAATATGATCAATGGTTTCTACTTGCTCCAGACAAATGCGGCATTTATCATCTTGGGAAATTTTGAGAACCGCTTTATCATAATGTCGTGTTCTCAGGGCGTGATCTTGGGCAGATATTACACTTGGTTCCAATTCTGGCTTCATTCTTCCACTTCTATTCCTATTATTATTATTATTATTATTATTATTATTATTATTATTGTTATTATTATTATTATTATTATTTACGCCAAAATATTTCTCACGAAGGAATCTTTTCACCTGATTTTACACCATACATAGTGTTTAATGTGAACATAATTCTACATAATGTCCAAAATGATTCATTCACTGTCATTACCTACACGGTTTGGATCAATCATGTTCAAATTAACCAGTTCATTGACGAATTACACATATTTGGGACTTAAGCGGTGTAATACATAATAGTTTTATTATTTATTTATAATGAAGTTTTACTTTTTATATTTTTACATTCTTTGTCTCCACTTAATATGCTAAATTTGTGAGGCAAATAGACGGACGAACGTGTAAATGTTTCCGGAATAATCATGAAAAAATATTTTTGTATCAAAGACCACTAAAATGAGAAGTTAAATAGTACTTCCTAGTTTACTAGAAGGTGATATATTGTATAAAAGAACAAACAATCTTCCTTTTTTCGGTATCGGAGAACCACAATTGGCTTTTGGTTTTAGTTCTTGCAAAATTACTTATATTCTCTTACTGTCTAGTAGATACTACAAACTAAAAGGAATCTGCCGGAGAAATAAACTATAAGATTATTTTTTCTTGTAATATTATAAAACACTACTGATACAGTACACAACTTTAAAACTTGATTCTCTATTTTAATGCTGCAATGTTGCAGGAATTTTCGTTTTGATGTTACGCAAAGTGGTAAATTATAAAATCTTTATTGGGATTATTGTGCATCTCCATCTTTCCTGATAGATGTGCTAATTCTTAGAACTGTTGTGCAGGAGACCAGAATGTGTGGTGAAATTCTTTTTTCCTTATATTTGTAATTGTTTATCATAATAATGAACTATCTCGTCAGCTTTGCATTATAATCCTGCAAATATGTAACGAAGGTGAGAGAATTCTTGAATGTGCCAATTTTAACCACTTCGATCCCG
The DNA here is from genome assembly GCA_031308135.1 of Acheta domesticus. Taxonomy (NCBI): domain Eukaryota; kingdom Metazoa; phylum Arthropoda; class Insecta; order Orthoptera; family Gryllidae; genus Acheta; species Acheta domesticus. The sequence continues at coordinate 12,161,066 of JAHLJT010000631.1, read as the reverse complement.
TCATATAATTACTATGTAGCTTTCATTGCAAAAGACAACTATTGTGGAGCCAAATAATACCGAAGAAGTTTAATCAGAAAAATGTAATTATTCTACATATTATAAAAAGTACTGTCTCAATATATGAAATAAATTTCATTCAGTTATTAGAGAATCAGTTCAAAACGTTCTCACAATGATGAACTTCAAAAACTAAACACAAGGACTCGTACTTTCCGTATATGTAGTAAGGACAATGTTGGTGTAGGGCTTCACATCACTGACTGCAAACTTCTGACGGAAATGTAAGTTTAGGACGTCCCTATTAAAGCAAAAAGATTTTTTTTATTTTTGTAAACAAACCTATCTCTTAATACACGATTTTTTCAAAACACATATTAGAACAAAATCATCTTAAGGGCGTAGTTTGAATGAATTATTTACATTTTAAAGACGATAATTTTCCGTAGAAAATATGAAGTATCAATCAATTAAATTTCTATCCCAAAACTAAGCAAAAGCAAAAATTCCTAAACTAACTTTTATTGAGAAACAAAACATATTTGAACTGAGAACACTTTTTTGCTCTCTTCAGAAATGAGGCGCAATTAAATGAATCAAATATCGACACGATATATATGAAATAGATAATTTTAACACAATATTAACTAGTGGAGCTAGAGAATGGCACAGACTTTCCTGTATTAGTTTTCTATTTCCTTTGGACTTAGCTAGCTTTTCGAAATTGCCCCATACTCGCGCCAGCTGCCACCTATCACCGCCCAAAGTACATTTTTTTTTTACATTTTCTTAATTTTTCGGTTTCCTGATGGTGGAATGGTAGAACGCAAAGCGGTGATTCGTTGACATTATTATATAAACGAGTACAGGTGCTTTAAATAATGTCAAGTAAAGTTTTTCGAGAACTCAACCATTTTTTGTGACAACTTACTGAAAATTCCGCTTTTTTAGAAACGCTCAAACGTCATTTTCTTATAAATGACTCAATATTTTTTCTTCAATCTTTTGGAAAGGATAGTGCTAATTACACTCTTTAATATGACGTAAAGTTCATTTTGAGTTTTCTTTCGTTTTTTTCAAAAATTACACAAAGGTTATTTTTTTGAAAGATCTCTCACATCTTTAATATGCACATTACCAGCAATTTGTAAACATTATTGTATTTATGAGTGTAAGTGCTTCAAATGTCTTTAAATGAAGTTTTCGGAAAACTCAAAAATTTTCTTCGAAAAAGAGCGTCAAATTCCGCATTTTTAGAGGCGCTTTCGTTTTCTTAAAAACGTCGTTTTCTTAAAAACGACTACAAATTTTTCAAATATTATTGCCATATAGGACGAATTTTTTCTTGTTTTTTAATATTCTAAAATTAATATTTCTGTTCTACGATTTAAAAATCGAAAAATTAAGAAAATGTCAAAAAAACTTTGGGCGGCGATAGATGGCAGCTGGCAAGAGTATGTGGAAATTCCAAATAGCTAGCCCAGACCCAACGAAATAGAAAGCGAATACGGGAAAGTCTGGCATGACTTTGAAAGTCTGAAATGGCACAGACTTTCCTGTATTGGTTTTTACTTTCCCGTATACGTACGTGTACACGGAGTGATATACGTAGTATAGGGAAAGTTATGTAATTCTGCGCGAAAAAATGGCCAATTTTCGGCGGAAAAAAAGTAATTGCCCGGCCGTGAAAACGAATAAGTGGATAAAACCAGTTGCTAAATTAAGAAAAAAAATCCCCTAACACGTGGTGTAGCCAGAAACCCTGTTTTCCAGGTCCTTGATACCGACAACCCAATTGAAAGGAAAATGTCTGTTCGTCTGTCTGTCCGTCTGCCTGTCCGTCTGCCTGTCCGTCTGCCTGTCCGTCTGCCTGTCCGTCTGCCTGTCCGTCTGCCTGTCCGTCTGCCTGTCCTTCTGCCTGTCCGTCTGCCTGTCCGTCTGCCTGTCCGTCTGCCTGTCCGTCTGCCTGTCCGTCTGCCTGTCCGTCTGCCTGTCCGTCTGCCTGTCCGTCTGCCTGTCCGTCTGTCTGTCCGTCTGTCTGTCCGTCTGTCTGTCCGTCTGTCTGTCTTCCCGTCTGTCTGTCCGTCTGTCTGTCTGTCCGTCTGTCTGTCCGTCCGTCTGTCTGTCTGTCCGTCTGTCTGTCCGTCTGTCCATCTGTCTGTCTGTCTGTCTGTCTGTCTGTCCGTCTGTCTGTCCGTCTGTCTGTCTGTCTGTCCGTCTGTCCGTCTGTCCGTCTGTCTGTCTGTCTGTCTGTCCGTCTGTCTGTCCGTCTGTCTGTCCGTCTGTCTGTCCGTCTGTCTGTCCGTCTGTCTGTCCGTCTGTCTGTCCGTCTGTCTGTCCGTCTGTCTGTCCGTCTGTCTGTCCGTCTGTCTGTCCGTCTGTCTGTCCGTCTGTCTGTCCGTCTGTCTGTCCGTCTGTCTGTCCGTCTGTCTGTCCGTCTGTCTGTCCGTCTGTCTGTCCGTCTGTCTGTCCGTCTGTCTGTCCGTCTGTCTGTCAATAGAAAATGACAAAAAAATGTACTTTTGGCGGTGTTGGATGGTGATGGATGGTAGCTGGCAAGAAAGAGTATGTGGCAATTCCGAATAGCTAGCGAAGACCCAAGGAAATAGAAATCTAGTCCGGGAAAGTCTGTGCCATTCTGTAGCACCACTAGTTTATTTCTTTGGGTCTGCGCTAGCTATTCGGAACTACCACTTACTCATGCTAACTACTATCTATCGCGTAAAGTGCATTTTTTTATATTTTCTTCATTTTTCGGTTTCCTAATGGTAAAACGGAAATATTCATGTTAGAATATTAAAGAACACAAAAACTTAAGTCCTGAATGTCAATTTTCTTTTAAAAATGTTTTGCCGTTTTAAAGAAAATGGAGTTTTAACGCTACTAAATATGGGAAATTTGAAACTCTTTTTCACAGATAATTTTTGAATTTCAAAATACTTCATTGGAAGTTATTTGGAGCACTTACACTCACAAATATAATAATGTTTCTGGTAATGTGAATATTAAAGATGTAAGAGATATTTCGAAAAAAATATATTTGCGTAATTTTTGAGAAAACAAAAAAATACCTCAAAATAAACATTACGTCATATTAAATAGTGTAATTAGCACTATCCATTACAAAAGTTCGAAGAAAAAATTGCAGCCGTATATAAGAAAATGGCGTTTGAGCGTTTCTGAAAATGCGCAATTTTGAGCTACTTTTCGCAGAAAACGGTTCAGTTCTGGAGAAACGTTACTTGACATTATTTAAAGCACATGTACGCGTAAATATAATAATGTGAAAAAAATCCGCTAATGTAAATATTAATCTAAACAAAATGCTAGTGCAACTTTCATAACTATAGAAGGCTGTACAGTTTTGTAATTTCTAAGAGTTTTGCTAGTTTAGGACACCCGTCTGTGGAACTGAGGAATGATTTTAGGGTTCCTTCAATTTTTGTATGTTATTAGACCTGAAGAATGGGGCGCTGAAATTCCCGAAACCTTGTTGAAGGTGTGAAAAGAATAAAATAGATGTCATATGTATGGTAGATGTTTTAACTGGGATACTAAATTCTCAGCAATTATTTTTTTAATTAACGAGAATACTGTTGAATAAACAATTTTGGCAAGTACAACAAAATAAATTTGTGTTCATAATTGTAATAAATACATATGGGTCATTCCATATTAAATCAACAGTTTTTTACCTCACCATTTTAGATTCAGATGAAATTTGACACATAGATAGTATGAATGAAGAACAAGAATACCACGAATTTTGAGTAAGATATTTCCACCCGTTTGTGAATTATAGCCATGTAAAATTTTACAAAATTGGTTTCTCGAAAATTTTAAAATGGATGTAGAACTTCTCCAAATTAAGATATAAAGTTGGAACAGGTGTTATTTTACAGCTTTTTTTATGGCCATTTATATGATATACAACTCAATTGGGGTTGCGATCAAACAGTTTTTGAAATTTGATTTTAAAATTTTGATTTTGAGTTTTTTCAAAATGCTCATCTTCAAAAAAATTGAAAAAATTCTAAAGTAATCCTTATATGTTTGCAAACAGATGGTGCAATTTTAAAAATGGGACTGCAATGGGTTCATATGGTAATCTTTACTTAAAATGCACAATATTTACTTACTCTAGATTTTACTGATTTAAAATGCATTTTATTTCACATTATAAGACCTAATATATACAAATTATTAATTTAATGTTTTTTGTTGGTGAGTGTGTTGTGTTTTATTGTTATTATTATTATTATTATTATTATTATTATTATTATTATTATTATTATTAGACCGCGGAACCTAATGCAATTGTATATTTTTACTGACTGTGCATATCGAAAGGAAATGTATATAACTTTACCTATTTCCAAAAATAAAACAAATCAAGGTCACCTTACAGTTGATGGACCAGATACGTGGATACCTAAATATTTAAGCGAAATGAATCGTTGAGGAAAGACCACCAACTTTGAGCAGCGTCAGATGGTTATTTACCATCATGCAAAGGGTTAGTGATTCCGAAAATTTTGCAAAATGACATTAATGAAGAAAGCACAGAGTGACATATTCTCATGGTACATCAATGAATAGGCGATTGAACTGCAACCCGGAGGAGAACGCCCGAAGACATTTTCTGATCGAGAAGGGAATCTCGTAGTGAAAATAATAAAGATTTTTTTTCGGTGATAGGTAAAGTTATATACATTTCCTTTCGATATGCACAGTCAGTAAAAATATACAATTGCATGAAGTTCCGTGGTCTAATAATAATAATAATAATAATAATAATAATAATAATAATAATAATAATAATAATAACAATAAAATACAACACACTCACCAACAAAAACACTAAATTAATAATTTGTATATATTAGTTCTTATAATGTGAAATAAAATGCATTTTAAATCAGTCAAATCTAGAGTAAGTAAATATTGTGCATTTTATGTAAAGATTACCATACGAACCCATTGCAGTTCCATTTTTAAACTTGCACCATCTTTTTGCCAACATATAAGGATTATTTTAGAATTTTTTCAATTTTTTTGAAGATGAGCATTTTGAAAAAACTCAAAATCAAAATTTTAAATTCAAATTTGAAAAACTATTTGATCGCAACCCCCACTGAGTTGCATATCATATAAAAGGTCGTAAAGAAAACTGTAAAATGACACCTGCTCCAGCTCCCTATCGTAATTTGGAGAAGTTCTACATCAATTTTAATATTTTCGGGAACCCAATTTTGTAAAATTTTACATGGCTGTATTTCACAAATGGGTGGAGATATTTTACTCAAAATTTGTAGTTTTCTTATTCTTCATTTATGCCACCTATGTGTAAAATTTCACCTGAATCTAAAATGGTGAGGTAAAAAACTGTGTTGATTTAATATGGAATGACCCATATTAAACACAGGCTTGTCGGTTGATACTCATAAATGTACTAAGAACTTAAAGAACAATGCCAATCGCTTAAGAAAAAAACATACGATCGGGTTATTAATCACTTTCTCTAATCAAATACATTGAGTCAGTAAACAGCTTATTAAAAATACTTAAGTCAATACTCAATAATTTATCACTCTATATAAATATATTTTTCTTTTTTTTTTCTTAAGTTAAGAGACGGAAATGTCTTTGAATTTTTTATTTCAATGAAGTCAAGTAAGAATAATCGAAAACTTACAAACGTCTGGAATGAAATACACACAACTGTCACTTTCAAGATAATCTTATTTGTAGCACGTCTTTTCATTGCCTTTCAAAATCTTGAGACACAATATTTGAGTTTTCTGGCTGGCTCATGAATATTCACAAAGGCGTCAACTGTTTTCTTAACAAGTTTTAGTCTGTAATGGTCACAAGGAGTTCGGAGAAATTTTGAAAGTGCAAGGAGAACAACGGCAGGATCTTGTTGAAAGAATTTTTTGGATTGAACCTGCCATTCTTCAGAAATCGACAAACAACTCTTTTCGTGTTTCTTTGATGTACCGAAGACGTTTCGTTGCGTAGAAAGTGGACAGTCTCGCCAAGTGGTGAGGACGAAATGCGAAGGGAGCAAAGCGTCAACAGAGCCTTTGAATGCGCCTATTGTCGGGCAATCGGAAAGCAATCAACTTGGGCGCGTGGGGGTGGCGACGGAGGGGTTGAGGAAAGGGTGAGGAAGTGGCAAAGGAAAAGAATAACTCGGTCGCCCTACAATCAATGCGGTACTTCGTGTAAAGCAGCCCTTCTCTTGCTCGCTTCTTTTGAATTTCTGTTTAGTTCGTGCATTCTTCTGCACGTTCACACTTTCTATATAATGATTTTAAAAGTAGTCTCTGGAGAAAAATGAGTTGGAAAAGTTTTCAAGGCCTTGTCATTCCGTTGTTTTGTGGCTACAAATTAAAACAGCTGCAACTGCTGCAAAAGCTACAGTGTTTATATTTTTTATTTCATCTCTAATCTTAATTTTCTTCTCCTGCTTCTTTTAAAATGTTGGTAAGTCGTCTGTTTTTCCGTTTAGTGTTTTAGTGTTTCTTTTTAGCTTAATATAGACATTTTTTGTTATTTATATATTCAAATCTGAGAGCACATTCGAGAGATATAGTCCTCAAACACAGACATTTGAGAAATACTCTTTTTCTCTTCTTCTGATGGCATATCCCTGACGTAATAATAGCTGCAAGGTATATGAAAACAGGAAATTTATTGCGTTTGGCTGTGTAACACGGAGTTGCCTTCCGTTTCGCGAAGCCACACCAGCAAAGGTGGCTCAGTGCGTCTCCTGACGTCACTTCTATGCTTTGACCGGAAGGTTCTAGGTTCAAGT
>JAHLJT010000631.1:12092508-12153246 GCA_031308135.1 Acheta domesticus | reverse complement strand
CGTTCTGTCTGTCCGTCTGTCTGTCCGTCAGGTCTGTCCCGTCTGTCTGTCCGTCTGTCGGTCCGTCTGTCTGTCCGTCTGTCTGCCGTCTGTCGTCCGTCTGTCTGTGCGTCTGTCTGTGCGTCTGTCTGTCGTCTGTCTGTGATCTGTCCGTCCGTCCGTCCGTCTGTCCGTCTGTGAACACTGCTAGCGCCTAAACTATTTGTACGATTTCCTTCCAAAATGGATATTCCCTGGTCGATCTGATTCAAGTCGAAGCATTGAGATTTTCAAAAAGATTCTTCAAATTTGGGGGTATTTACATGAAGCCCCCCGGGGCATTTTCAAAATTTTCTCAAAAACGGCTCCAATGTTTTCTTTAAATTTCTTGTATGAATAGAGTGGCATTAACATGGGCGTAGGTCCGATTTTCACGGATAACTCTGTATTTTCGAAATTGTGAAAGTTTGAATTTTTTTCGGTGTCTTTCTCCAGCTACAAAATTGAAGATTGAGAATTTTTTCTTCAATAAATTTTTTTTCACCATATTGAGTTCTTTCATAAAAGGTCATGTAATGTTTTCTCAAAATTTTATGTAGTTTTCGTGCAATATTGCGTGAAATATGTGCAACATTAAAAAACTACAAAAACAAGATTTTCTCAAAACGGCTCCAAATTTTTTCTTTAAACTTTTGGTAGGGATAGTGGTAAATTTACTCTATCAGATGACATAAAAGCCATATTGGTCTATCGGTTGGTTTTTTCAAAAATTACAAAAATGTAAATATTTTTACTTGTCTCTCACGTCGTTAATATTTACATTATCGGCGATTTTTTCACATTATTATATTTACGAGTATATATGCTTTAAATAATGTCAAGTAAAGTTTCTCGAAAACACTACCGTTTTCTGTGAAAAGTAACTCAAATTTCGGCATTTTCAAAAATGCTCAAACGCCATTTTCTCATATATGGATGCAAATTGTTTCTTGAAACTTTTGTAACAGATAGTGATAATTACACTCTTTAATATGACGTAAAGTTTATTTTGAGTTATTTTTTGTTTTTTTCAAAAATTATGCAAATGTAAATTTTTCTAGATCTCTCACATCTTTAATATGCACATTATCCACAATTTGTAAAGATTATTATATTTGTGAGTGTAAGTGCTTCAAATAAAGTATTTTGAAAACTCAAAAATTTTCTGTGAAAATGAGCTTCAAATTTCGCATTTTTAGTTGTGCTAAAACGTCATCTTCTCTTAAACGGCCCATAATTTTTAAAAGAAAACTGCCATTTACGCCTAGGTTTTGTGTTCTTTAATATTCTAAAATTAATATTTTCATTCTACCAATAGGAAACCGAAAAATTAAGAAAATGACAAAAAAAAATGTACTTTTGGCGGTGATAGAGGTAGCTGGCAAGAAAGAGTATGTGGCAATTCCGAATAGCTAGCGAAGACCCAAGAAAATTGAAAACTAATACGGGAAAGTCTGTGGCATTCTGTAGCATCACTAGTTTATTTTTTATTACAATAAAATTTTCCATGCCAAGTGACAAATCCACTAGAAACAACCCAAGTCGTTTCACAATGACTATTTTTCAGAACTAAATATTTTTTTTCTTCCAAAAAATATATAATTTATTCAATGTGTTGTTGGTCACTCAGTTGTACTGCATTCCAAAATAATTTTGATCTATAACAAAATTACATGGGGTGTGTAAGAATAATGTGCTGTATGATCGGATCATTATCTACATTCAACAAATTCAAAATGTTTTTGACAATCAGTGATTTATTTTCTCGCTTAGCATTTCATGTGTGCAAATCATTGCCTTATAGTCTACTTTTTTTCAAAGTCGGTAAAGTTCTTCAACTACTAAATGTTTGAAATAAGATTCAATGTAATACTTGAGTTGAAATTTTCGAAATAGTATAATTTTTCATTTGCTATCCTTGATCATAATCCATGAACTGGAGTTTAAAGACTGCCGGTAGATCGAGGTAAAATTAAAATACATTCATTAATGGTGATAAACTTTTTATTCTTATTTTATCTGTGACAAGACAAGTAGAAACCAGTATATTATTTCCGTATAAACAAACATTTTACACACACAGTTTACATATATAATGTAAGCGATATAGTATAACACATTCCGTACTTGGCAATTTTAACGTTGGGACCGCTGTCAACTAGTTTGTTCCACTGACCTAAAGTCAGATAATAGCTGAGGAATAGTAGGGAGAAGGCAGATCTATGGACAGTCAGCAGTAAAACCGTCAAAATAGAGTACGAATACGCTTAGTAGAAATGAATGGTGGACAAATACGCCGAAATTACGATTGGATACGCTGTACATGTGTAATTATGTTTGTTTCGCTGAAAATGTTTCATTCTTTCTTTGTCAGAAAATTATTGTAAATATTCATACCCAGAGGCAAGAAATAGTTTGCAAAATAGTATTATACTTATTATTGTATTTTGTTGCTTAATATAAAGGTGATTTACATGATAAAAGTGAGTTTGTTATACTGCGAACCTAAGACACAATTTACTATCAAATTAATACCAAATATGATGCAATGACATGGAGGAGCTCCCCCGACGCATTGATAGACTTTTGCTCCTTATGCGCAGCACTAGATTGATTGATTGATTGATTGAGATTCCGGGCGCGTCAACTACTGAGGTCATTAGTCCCATAAGCAAAATGAATGTGTTCTTGCTCGGGAGGTGGCGATGGCGATGATCTTTGTCCGCTGGATGGCGCCGACCTACTGTCTACTAGCGGGATTTTTCCCTAACCAGGTATCTCCCACCAGCAGGGCACAGGCCAAGCCGGAGAAGCTCTAAGTTCCCGACCGGCTGTCGGGCATGCGTGGCAGTGTAGTGCATGTTAGTGTGTGTATGTGTGTAAGGGGAGAGGATAAGACAAAGAAGAGGCAGGAAAGATCGCGTGCGGTCCGTGGCCTGTTTGTTAGTGTACTGCTCCGGCATTCGTCTGGTGTTGTTCAGAGAAACCACGGAAAACTACCGATCAGGACAGGCCGGCCACTAGAACTATGCTAGAACATCCAGACAGCAACTGAATTCGACCTAGCTGACAAGCTAGTGTCGAAAATACTGCTGCCGTCGGGACTTGAACATAGGACCTCTCGGTCAGTGGCACTGCACTGACATCAGTAGATGCACCGAGCTACCTCTCCCGGTTTACCACTAGATACATCAGGAACTGCGTGAGCACAACACGGACATTTCGTTGGAAAAGTCAGCCCAAACGCTACCCATCATGTTACATGGCAAACGACAAGTGTTGAGAAAAAAATTAAAACTGGTAGTAAGAGGAAATTTTCAATGGTGACCAACCAAAAATAACACTATGAGGTTTTAGTTGAAGAAAAAGATGTGATATTTTGAAGAAATGCTTCTTATATCTGCTTTAATTGGAAAAAGGTGATAACTCTTTTGGCATCTGGCTGCATTTACAATTCCCGTAAATATTGTGACTCAACATATGCATGTCATTACATCCTGAGGCCAAGTATATTCATTTCCCGTGAGATCGAGATCTGTCCCGATCTTTTACTACTGTTTGTTCGTTATTGCAACTACTGTTTGTTCGTTACTATTGTTTGTTCGTTATTGCTCTGAACAATTAATGTTCAGAGTACCAGCCGGCTTGCTCTAGGACGAACGTAACTTCCTTCCTCTTCGGTAGAGATGGAGATGCAGATGTCAATTGCCAAATTACTCCTAGGCATGGAAAATTGACGTTACATTTCGTATCGAAGTGGCATATTAATACTGTTCCGGAACCCGGTGACAGTCAATGAAGGAGTTCGCCGTACCCCAGAAAAAATTACAATATAAAGGAAGGCAATATATTACAATATTATTGTTTCCTTCTAGTTGATTTTTCCTTATATAACTATTGGAGACCATAACTGACATTGTTATTTCCCAGCAAATAAGTAAAATATATCATAAGAATGCGATAAGTGAACACAGGTGTTCAATTAATATGAAGTTAAAAAACACAGTGTTCAGACATTAAGTAATTACTTTCAATATGCTAATGTACGTATTATATTGAGTTTTACTTCAATTTCAACAAAAGACCAAGTTGACACTGGTCACATTTACATCATTATATACCTATAGGAGAATTTTGACACTTGAATTTTTGTAACAATGTTACAACGTGATTCAAGTGCACAAATCATAACTTTCTTGGTACATTCACCATCACATAAAAAAACTGATTTTGAATCACTGTAATAACTGTCCTAAGTCCCATATTTTTTCCAAGAAAGGATGGAGATTGAGTTTCCTTTTCTTGTCGGAGACGGAAACTTTCTCCAACAGGAAGGCCAGTGTTGCTAAAACGGCGCCAACTCCGAGCGAGATGTAAGGTTCCAGAAAGTCGGCTGCCGAGAGCCTGCGCACGTCCCAAACGATCTTGTGGGCAGGTGCCACCAAGACACCGGCGGCCCGTTTGCTATGCAGCGCCTCTCTGCGAACAGAATAAATTGCAAGAAGCACTCGTGCCGAAAACAGAGTTCAATTTGTTTCGTGCAGGTGATTTTTTCGAAGTCATTTTTAATTTTTGACGCCTCAGTACACAGTCGGGATTCTTAGGGACTTTTTGTTACAGCTATAATGCATTTATAGTTACAATACAACAGTAGAAAATTATAAGAATTCTATTTCCAATCAACTAACAATAGTAATAACAATTCAGCACAGCAATTACAGTTTGCACGAATTCTGGATTTAAATGTCCAGAAATATATTAATCTCTAAATAAAATTTCATTATTTTTTCTTGTTCTTTTTAGAATAATGTACTGACTGGTGGTTAAATGCATTTGATTCTCTTTGACTGTTATACCTGGAACATACATTGAAAATATGATCAAGGTTAAAGGTGTATGGCATATATCACATGTGGGAGAGGTGATTTTTGGATAAATAGCGATGGCTTATATAATATATCGTGAGTATTCGTGAATATTTAATGTTCTTATGAGCGAAGTTATCAATGAACCCATTTAAAAATTGCATTCTCATTTCTGTGTTCCCGCGATTTTAGTTCTTAATTTTGCATCCAGTGACGTTTGGCTTGTGTACTTCAGAAAATTTGTGTTGCAACTCAGAGAATGGTAACTTTAATGAGAATACGAAAGTGCAATGTTTTACACCATTATTCATTAATCAAGCGTTAATGTATCTAATCTACGACTTTGTAGTGCCTCACCTCATCGCTACGGAGTAGAGATAAAGTTGTATAATGAATTTTCGTCTGAAAAACTCATTACCCGGACCCGCTAACGTAAAATTTGATAAATCCAATGGCTAATTCTAGATAAAAAATTCTGTAACACATGGTTTAGCCAGTAACCATGTTTTGTAGGTCCTTGATACCGAAAAATCGATTGACGCAAAAACGTCTCTCCGTCCGTCTGTGAACAACGCCAGCGGCTAAACGGTACAGACAAATTATTCAAAATTTATATTACCCAATTGATCTACAATAACTTTGGAAGAAGTGTCATATGGAAGAGAAAAATCGAATTCAAAGAAGATTTAAAAAATATTATTTCTCACCTCTGCATCTTTTGGGGTATTCCTGCTTCTACGAGATTTTGCAACAGAATGACAAAACGTTCCGAATCAGGCCATTCATAACGCATCGGAACAAAGAGATAATTGGGTATTTTAACACATTCTGAGACAATGTGAGTGAGTGGCCGGCCCCTCGAATCAACATTCCGAGGCATTTGCTGTATGACTGTAAGTTCCTCTTCCGGTGCAATAATTGCTACATCTTTGTGTTTGACGACATATTCTAGATGGTCCTCTGGCATTCTGTCCAACTTCTCAGTCAGTTCAAAGACCGTGTCACGTTCATGCTCATGCCAGAAATCGATATCCACACCATGACTGGATGTAAGAACACTTCTTACTTCATTATTTACTTCTTTTAGCGTTTCCAGCTGACGAATTTCTCTAGGAACCAGCGAATAACTCATGAAGAGTCCTCCAGAAGCCGAAAATGTAACAAATCCGCAAGTGCTCAGCATGAGAAGCAAGGCGTTTCTTAGTGGCCTTTGCCGATCGTCAAATTTTCCGGTAGTGAAAGTGTAGAGACTTTCAATTCCCGAAGATTGTAACCCCAACAATCGCAAAATCACCATGAACGACCCCCCGCTGACAATTGTTAAAAGCCATGCAACTCTTGGAATGGCCTCAAAAAGCCCTCTTCGTGGGAATTTTCGCATTACTAACACGCAAATGTCATTTTTTACATGAGGATACGCAATTTGAGGACCATCTCTCATTGCTTTTAGGGGCCATGATCCAGCATAAACCTCTAGGGTTCTGAAAAACAATTCTTTTCGAACGTTACTTTGCTCATTAAAGTTCTGACAATGGGGTGATCCTACATGATGAGCAATAATATTCACTAGGCCTTCTGTAACATTGTCTACTCCGAATGTGTCTGGTACGATCCATGAAGGTTCGCAGGAGTGGTCTTGCTCCAAAACGTATTGTATCCCATGGCTGTGCTCTTTTTCGTTCTACGCGAGTAGTCCATCTAACAGGTCTGGGAGCAGCCTTCTTGTAAGGTAGAAGTGCAGATTGGCCTCCTAGGGGCTGTCGTTCCGTTTCGTTCGCTAAAAACCTGTCGAAGAATCGCATGTAACAGTGCATACCCTGGACTACGAACTTGCCACTTTCGATCACATCTGTCTTGGATGCAGCCACCTCCTCCATCTTTGAACAAGGCAACAGGAGCTCTCTCATAGCGTAATTAAGCGGTCGGTGGGTTTGAGCGACAACTGCTTCACTATGGGCTGCTGCAATGCAGATGATGGCAAGGTTGTGCATCCGAATATTTCGATAATGATATTTCTCTTCCCATTGAAAATCGTATCTGAAATATGAATTCCAGAGCAGATTTGCACACGATGCTGTCCAATCGTATGATTGAAATGGAGGGTACATACGTTGTGAATGCCGTCTGTAGACCTGAAATAAACATTCAATCGTTGCACTAATCATTTGTATTTTTTCTAAATTCGAATGTTGTGTTTCTGACTTGCTGTATTTAACAAGACAGTGATCATACATCATTATATATCCTCCTCGACCTGACGGAATTATTGCTACAAACCAGAGAACCATGAAGGAGACTCTATGTGCATTCATTGTATTATGTGAAGAAGAGACCCTAGCGCATTAATTTAACACGTGGTCCGGATTATTTTCACAATGTTTACCCTTTGCACATTTTACAACTTGCACTTGGGGTTCAAGTTTGAAGTCATATATTTATATCACTAGAAATTTTGTCGCAAGACATTAGAAATTTCTCGTTGTATATAAATGTCCGAATAACGTCCGTCAATGATTGCTTAGGTCAGAATATTCAATGTTGTAGCCAGCGACGTCTATACTTTGATACACAACGATTTAGTTAATGTTAAATATTTTATTAAACATCTGTGGTGTTTCATTGAACGTGTCACGAGATTAGAAACGTCTAGATTTGGTGTGTTCTTGCGTAGGTATGTGAATATTCCAGTTAGTTCGTGTATGACTATTCATGTTCCGTAATGTTTCGTAAGAATATATTGTTTCTTACGTTGTAACCAACGGGATAGTACAGGCGATGATCTACGGTGATGCAACAATTGAAATATGTTCTGGAAAGTTTATTTTATATTTCCATTGTTCTTTTGTATGGTTTATGAAAGCAAAGTTCTGAATGCTCTTCCTGTCAGCTTGCTTCCTTTTCTTCTTCGTGTTATTAAGTATTCCAAGAAGAATAATTTACTTTGGTTAGGCAACACACAAATACACTTTGTTGTATATTTACGCGCGAGTGGGAATTTTGACATTTTCTTCTTTCTTTATTGGAATTCTCTTTATGCAATTTCTATCATACATTGAGATTGTGTTTCGTAACTTGTATATATAGTTCTTTAAAATTGTTGGAACTCTTTGCAAGTAAGACAATGAAGTTTTTATTGGACTGTTTAGCTTCTTGGTCTGAATGTTCACATTGTTGTTTTATTATTATTATTATTATTATTATTATTATTATTATTATTAATATGGCTAATGTCAGCACACATGCATGATATCCAAAATGATCCATTCATTGTCGTTAGTCGTACGGTTCGTAGAGAGCGTTGTTAATGTTCGAATTAACCACTTAACTGAGGAATTACACATATTTCGGACTAGGCGCAGTTAAAAAAATAAAGTTTTATTTTTGATATATTTTTATATCCGTAGTTTCCATATAGTCAGCTAAATTTGTGAGGAAAATGGCCGTACAAACGAGTAGAAATTTCGTCAATACCAGACGAATGCCGGAGCAGTACCGTGCCAAATTGGCCAGGGATGGCGCGCTATCTTTTCATCCCATTCCTTGTCGTATCCTACCTCTTGCACAATCTTACACTGGCATGCACTACACTACCACACACGTCGGGAAACGACTCGAGAGCTTAGAACTTATCCCGACTAAGGCGATGCCCCGCAGGTGTGAGATACCTGTTTGGGGAAACCCCACTAGCCGACGGTAGGTCGGCGCTGGATCTCGCCCTGCAGCGGGGTAAGATCACCGCAACCTCACGCTACAGAAAAATGCGCTAAATTTACGGTACCTATTGACCTTATCAGTTGACGCGCCCGGGAGCACAACAAATCAATCAATCAAGGTGCAGAGGGAGATAACACCTCCGACCGTAACATTCACTATACTCGGAGACCCTAATCCAAGTCCTTGACAAGCCCCGAAGATTCCCTTGCTCGGGAGCGATTCCCTTCCTGTGTGGTTGTAGACCTCGACATGTGCAGGGAGCTGTTTTAGTTTGTCTCCCCTGCGACTGTTTGCGCCGCCTAGGGGGGGGGGCAGTTCTCTAGGTCAGGGCTGTCCAACTTACAAGGGCTTATTGGCCACATACGAAATTCTAGTTAAGCCGCGGGCCGCACAAATATTTAAGAAGCTTTTTACCCTACCTACCAATATTACACCGAAAAAAATATTTATTAGATACGACTTTTATTCAACATATATAATGACATACAACGAGAAAATTAATATAACGAGATGTACATACATGTGCACATGTATGTACATTTTGTACATAAAACGAGAAAAATAAAATATAATTAAACAAAAATAAGATGAATTGTGCAATTGCATTGTATTTGAATTGAATTGAATATTGATGCCGTGTTTTACGTGGCGAGGCTCAGGCCATGGGCCCTGCTCTTCCGTTTGACGGCGCAAATTTCGCTACGCTCCTTTCACCAACTAGGGGAGAACTATTACTTGAGCGACGAAACAGGCGATTTGAATTTAGCTCAGAGGCTTTATTTAGGCTTGAGGATATTTTACAAGTAGTAAATCTACTAACATGGCACAGCCGGCTTAGGCTTGTTTGGCTGAAAACATTTTAAAGCACTCACGGGCGGCACAAAAAGATTCGGCGGGCCGCCAGCTGGAAAGTCCTGCTGTAGGTGAACGTCGCGTCTCTCCCTGGGGATGGAGTGGGCGTTTCTCTCGGAGGCTGTTCGCTGTCAAATAATCGATACCTAGTCGATTTCTGTATCGGCTTACGCTTTAGTCCAACCCCGCATACGCCAATAATCTAGTTAGGTATTATTATTAGAAAATGCCTCAACAAAGGACATTCAACATCTTCTCAATTGGAGAATTGGGGAACATACATTCTTCTATATTTTTTGGTGTCCAACCTCCAGATATTTCCGATATAGAAACCTTGGTATTACAGATTCATAATTTGTTTATTATAAGGGGGAGTACTTTGATATTCCGGTGAAGAACAGGCCACAACAGAATGCAGTATACAGCGCTCACCTGCATATCCAATTAAGTATCGTAATATTATAATTCATACTGGCCACTATAATAAAGAACTGTAATTTACTAGGTCATATATATGTGTAGATTGCAGTGTAGTATATGTACAAAAGTATTATTCTTGAGGCGTTATTTTAAATATTCTGGAAAATGAGTTGTAATATGATGGTTGGGGTAGAAGTCATGGCAACTATTTTTTGGAAGAATATGAGTAGGAGTGGAATATTTCAAATATGCACATGAAAGGACAAGGTATAAACTAAGTGCTTGGAGATTTATCAACACACAAAAATTGAATTTATCATATTTATTAAAGTTTGTGAAATGACCGTACTCGTTTCATGTTCTAAGGCATTTTAGAGAATACGACTTCACAAATTCCAAAAGCATTACGTATCCGTTCTCAAGGCCTAATTAGATAGATGCTCGATTACTGTACATTACATTGATCCATACACTCCGGTCGTCACGTGCGTTGCTGATCTCTGGTTTCTGCGCATCTTTGCAGAAACTCTCCTGCGCATCTCGCGGCTGTCCGCTATGGAAGGGCATTTTTCCATGAGCCTCCACCAATTCCCTATGACATTCTCGGGCATTCCTTTCGTGGTGAACGGCTCTCTTGGAAACATGTTACATTCACCTCGCACGGCGGTAGACGGACAATTGATTTCAAGTTGCTCTCTGTGCTAATAAAGGCTCTTGCAGAGCTATCTGTTGATGTAAACACACCCTACTGCAGTATTTCTTTTAAGATGTAAATGAAATTTTGCGAGCCGATGACATTTCGTTTAGAAAAAAATAGTTGCAATAACTTCTGCCCCAACCCTGGTATTAGTAATAGGTGGGAGGAAGAAGGGACATGATCGTTACTTCAGCAAGATTTGCAGTACAATATCTTCTCATTTGAACTTTGAATTCGTGTTTAAGTTTGTAACCTTGCAAAATTCTGAAAAATATTGAAGTATTGTGTTGTACAAACCTTGTAGTGTACGAATATTGTATCGTACTTACGGTCCTTTGAGCAAGACGCGTATTCCTTCACATCACCATTCTATCAATTTCCTCTGTCTCAATAAACAGGGATGGAACTCTTCCCTTCCTCGTCTGTCGGAGGTGCCCGTAGGCCATTCTCCATCAGACGTTTTGGTGCGTAGTATTGACAAGTCTCCCGTAGATCCATCTCGGCGAAACATCTCTGGATTGGTGGAGAGAATTAACATCTAGAATGGGCGGAAGTTGAATTTATAGGAAGATGCATGATAGTTATGTCCGTCACTACTCACTTCTATGACTTGATGGATTCGAACCCCACAGCTCTGAGATAACGCGTACGTGAGCGAAAATTTCCCAAACCGAATTGCCATCCGGGACGGCGTACGGGAACTGAAGAACGCGTAAATGAAATTTGAAAATTGTAACTCTTAATATTCAAGTTTTAGTAATATTAACTCTCAAATATAATGCCATCGCTCAAAATTCAGTTCGGTTAAATCTTGAGAAATAAATTTTGTTGAGCAAGAAGTAAATAAAGTGTTCAATATTTCAGTTTGCACTCAATATCTCTCAAGACTGGGTTTTGATTGTTATATTCAATTCAAAACAATGGTTGTGAACATCATTGTAGGAATGTTACTACCTGGTCCAACCGTATGAGTGAAATGCATTTTGAGACCCCTAATAAAAAGAAAATGTGGTTATCTAAGTGAGAAAACTGCAATATTCCACTCAGAATTCTGACTTTATTACATTATTAAAATACTACAGAATCTGTTCAAAAACACTCGCAGTGGAAACTCGACCTTTCTTCTTTCCAACTTACAATATCGTCGATTGTGCTGTGTATTACATGAGAAACATTTTATAGTATCACATTGCTTTTTGAACTCTAATTAGACGAATATGTGATTATAGGTAGGAATACGTTATATAATTTTTATATAATCAATTGCTTCCCATACTCCATTATTTCCATGCCAGCTTCTAAAAATACATCATATGTAAAAAGAACCATGTCGATTAAAATTGTATACGTACTCATAAATATGCATCAAATTCAAATATTCTCTTTTCCTCTTGTCTCTTAATCAAATAACTGCCGTCCTCCCTTTTCTCTTTATACGGCCAATTGGAAACGAAACTATATCTCTCGTTTAGACCACCGACTGTCACTTACAGGGCGACTCATAAATAGGTTCCTTAACAAAGATGGAGAGTCGCTATGCTTAGGAATATTTAGGGCTCCGCAACGGAAAGGTCGTCTCAGCAGTAAAAGCGTATATAACAACTTGACCTCCGCTTAGCGGGGGGACAAATGCTATTCGTGAGCTCCTCACCCGTGTGAACGGACCGTCCACTCCGTCGGTTCTGATCGGCCTAAATTGGCCCTGCCGACCTCCCTTCACCCCTAGTCGGTTCAGATCGGCTCTAACTGGCCCTGCCGACACTCCTCCACTCCGCTAGTCCAGACAGACTCTCCGAGATCCTGCTAGCAGCTTCCCACCCTTGCCCCTGATCGCCGTGCACTTTGAGTGTCGCCATGGCCGCTGCAAAGTCGCTCTTCCGGTGGACCGTCCTCGCCGAGGCTGGGCTACGTCAGGTGCCAATGTAAGTAACACCTCCCCAAGAAACTGCTATTTGCCATGACTGGGGGTCATCCCTGTTCTTTTTACTTCCTCTCATCCACCTTAGGTCTTCAACAGAATAGGGAATGGCCCAGAGGGCACCTTCTGCCCTTACCGTCCTTCCACTCCCCTGCACGTGGTGCCAGACCCCTTCCCAAACGTCAGGCAGTTGTTCCGCATCCGTGATTTTTTCGATCGCGTCTTTCTTGGAAGCCTCCCCCCGACGCGGGTCTGGGGACTTTTATCTGAGCAGGCGCACCTCGCGGGCGGTCCCCTAAATGCGCCTGGGACTGGACTCACTTTCTCCGCCAGATGCTGGTCTCAGTTAACTATCTCCGAACTGCCTGGTTGGAAGAAAGTGAGATCTCGGTGGGTGAGAAAGTGAGATTAGGATGGGATGTTGTCGGAGGGATATAATTTTGCCCGTCATCCGCCAAGGTTCTTTTACATGCCACAACATGACTCACTTTCTCCACCAGATGTCGGTCTCAGTTAACTATCTCCGAACTGCCTGGTTGGAAGAAAGTGAGATCTCGGTGGGATGTTCTCGGAGGGATTTAATTTTGCCCGCAAGGGTTCTTTTACATGCCAGAAGAGTGTCATTGCTACTGTGGATTTTCCGCCCTTCGGAAATCCCACTAAAGTAGTCGCCCTTTGTGAATCGCACTATACTAGATTGGAATAGACTACCTGCAAAAGCTCTAGAGGCTCTTCCTTCTAATATAGTCAAATTTTAAAATATCCGTAATTCCATCTAGATCGTCACTAATAATACTGAGACATTTATATTTATAATTATTATTGTTATTATTATTACTGTTATGGTTATTATTATTGATATTATAATTATTACCTCATGTGGAAAAAATAGATTAAAGATAAGTGAGTGTGAAACAGTGTCTAACAAAAACAAGTGTGTGTCTAACAAAGCCATTATTTAACTATGAAAATAGCGTACAGGAAAATCACAGGTATTGTTAAGAACTTGTGGACTATATAAATAACAGAATGGTAAATAATTGAATAGGAAAATAATTCTACTTCGCCAGGTTTTAGCTCACCTGGTAAGTTTTTATTTGTGAACTATCCCACCAGAGAGTGGGAGGCTTTTGCCCGGGATAATAATGTTATAGCTTTAATAATAATAATAATAATAATAATAATAATAATAATAATATCATTGTTAACACTGTTATTAGCTTTGGTGTAATTTTTAAGTTATTATTAGTGCTAATATTGTTATTGTTATAATAATTATTATTGTCATGTCCCTTATACAGTGAAGTGAAGTGTTAGATAAACTAGAAGTCAATTTAGAGATACCTAGAAATTAATTATAACTACGATAACAACCACCAATTCTAATTGTAAATGTTTGTAATTGTTCGAATTCTAATTGTTATCGTGTTTGTCACCGAGCATTAGCTCAAAACGTACTTTAATAAATCTGTCTAGCTATCTAATCCACGCCCCTTGGTGGGGATCGAACCCGTGCGCTGGGGGTTCAGAGGTCAGCAAGCTATCCCCTCACCCATCGAAGAGCGCAGTCACCACATAGACGTGGACTTGCGCCCAGAGCCATTAGCTATGAAGTGTAGTCCCATTAACCCTCCGCCAGGCGCGTAGCGGCACTCAGTGCCGCATTCTTACATTTTTGTTGATTTCGTGTAAATAATTCGTGACGCACTATTGATCTCATAGTTATTCTTCATTCATTATATTTTCAACCGCATGACACTAAAATCACGATTTTAGACACTGTCGATAGACCGTTATTCATTAGTAATTCGAACTCTGCAACGGTTGCGGCACTCCGTACCGCACGCGCTTTGTCATGTAAGCATAATATTTGCGTATTTTATCCATTAGAATTCTTACTGCTGTTTTGTTATTGAGCTTTATGACACAGATTTTGGGATACTACC
This sequence comes from Acheta domesticus, assembly GCA_031308135.1. Taxonomy (NCBI): domain Eukaryota; kingdom Metazoa; phylum Arthropoda; class Insecta; order Orthoptera; family Gryllidae; genus Acheta; species Acheta domesticus. Next base: position 12,138,816 of record JAHLJT010000631.1, on the reverse strand, counting down.
TACTAATTCAAATTTAAATCCGTTGTTTACGAAGAAACGTTAGAAGGCACATTTGCATCGTATTCATTCCCCGACATGGAACATGTACTAAGACACGGTGGGAGAGAATGATGGATCAGATTCTTATTAATGTTGTTTTTTCTTTTGGTATTTAATATAATGTAGTAAATATAATGTGTAAAAACATAAATAAGAATATGTCGTTCACATTCCCTGAGAAAAGTAATAACTATTGACGCGGAAATCGAAGAAGATAAATGCGCCTGCTGGCGGGAAATGATGGGACGCGCCCGCCGGAGGATTGTGTGTGGGAAGTTACTTCAGGAACATTTTTCAAACACCGCCAACACTAAGCGTAAGCCTTACGCCTCGGGCGTTGAAGTCACTGGGAGGTGGCGGGCTCGATTCGGGACAGGTGCAAGAAATTTACTTCATGGCTATAAAATCAGCAAGTTTGTGCCGCTTGTTAGAATTCGAATTGGTATGCTGACTGATGTAATGTTTCCCCTGACTTCCCTGATCACTCTCAGGTGAAGGCGAAAGTAGTGAAGTTAAATCGCTGAAGGAAATAAAAGCAATGACGCTATTTCTGACGCTAAGATTGCGGTAGAAGGATGGGAAGATACCTTGCTATCTTCCCTTCAATTATTATTACTATTATTATTACTATTATTATTATTATTATTTTCCCATTACATCACGACTAAAGATGTTATGAGTCGGCTGAATATAAGATCTACTCCAGGTTGCAACCAGCTCCCTAAGGAGTAGATCTAGGGACTGTCGGTGCCTCTACAATACTTTGCGCAAAATATGGGCTGTTCCAAATAAAGCAATTTCTTGCACTTCCCAGTCTTTTGAATTACCTGGGAGTTTAGACACGTTCTTAAACAAATTTTGCGGAACAAATCCCAGAGCTCCGATAACTATCCTGTGCTTTAACGCCCCACATTCGGCTGATCTCGATTTCCAAACTCTTGTATTTAAGACGTTTCTCTGCCTCCTTGGTAACGACGTTCTGATCGCAAGGTCCAGGAATATCGACAAGTAAACACGATTTGTTCTCCAAATCCCGGATGACTATTATTATTATTATTGTTATTATTATTATTATTATTATTATTATTATTATTATTATTATTATTATTAGTCCCTAGAGTGGGTCTTGGGCAGGGTATTAGCTTCCCGGCTTCGATTTCTGGTCGGAGGAAAAATAGAGCTGTTAGAAATCGTGTCAAATTTCTGTTGCCGTGAGACGAAAAAATCTCAGGCAGACTGATATTGCTAGTTACGGTGAAAGGGACAAGTCATGCTCGCCACCTGTCGCTCTTACCCCTCAAGGGAGCGAATCAAACGAGGCCCGGGCATGGGGGACACCGTTAGCTGGCCAACAAAGTAGGACTATCGAACCCAAAATGCCTAATACATAGATATTTTTATTATTATTATTCCACTCGTGAAATTACCGGAAGAGATGGCTCAGTGCATCAACTGATGTCACTGCAGTCTCTCTGACCGGGAGGTCCTAGGGCGGCGGCGGCAGGATTTTGGACACTAGCTTGTCAGCTAGAGCGAATTCAGTCGCTGTCTGGAGGAGAATTCTTACAGCCGGCTGCTCTGATCGGTAGTTTTCCGTGATTTCTCCGATCAACACCAGGAGAATGCCGGAGCAGTACTCTAACAACGGGCCACGGACCGCGTGCGATCTGTCCTTCCTCTTCCTTGTCCTATCCTCACCCTTTACATACACTAACATACACCATAAAAGCCAGACGACAAGTTGGGAGCTTAGAGCTTGTCCCGGCTGGGGCGGTGCCCCGCTGGTGGGAGATACCTGGTTGAGCGGAAAACCCCGCCAGTCGACGGTAGTTCGGCGCCGGTTCTCGCCATTCAGCGGGGGAAATATCACAGCCACTTCCCGAGGGAAAAAACACGCACTACACTAGTGACCTCTGTAGTTGACGCGTCCGGAATCACGAATCAGTCAATCAATCAATCAATCAATCAATCACTGGTGAAATTAAAACCAATGGTGTTAAACGATGCGCATAAAATGTCCCAATTATCGCGTTGTATCTTAAAACAAGGTATCGCTTTTTCTTTCCGATTTTTCTCACCGCTCCTCCCTACTGGTCAATAATCAGCTGCGACTCATCTATTTTAGCAGGCTATATGTATCAATGGCTGTGTTGATGTGCTTATGTACTATAACATAACCTCTTTGAATTTAACCTTCTTGTAGTTATTTTCAATATTTGCCACATGTAGGGACTCTGTTGGACGTAATTCCATTCGCGGAATAGTCTTATATCATTCGTGTTTAGTAAATTCTCAGGTAAATCCCCTCCTTGCTTCCCGAGAGGGGGATTAATCGACAATTTCCAAAGCACTCGTGGTATTACCTATTACAATTTCATCGCATCATCTTCTCCATTCTGGTTCTAGCGCGTCGTGGATTACGGGATCTAAACTCACACCGTCATTGGTGGCATACGTCCGCGGGGACGGAAGCCTTCCGGACTTTGCAATTGCGCGAGTCTAAAAGTTTGTTGAAAATTATACGTGGGTATCGACAAGGATCCATGGATAGCAGTTTTGGCAAGTATGTCAACGATCATTTCATTACTTCTGATTCTACCATAGTTAAGCCAGTTTCGTTTCTAATCATATACCTAGGAGTTCTTCTCGGTAGGCCCAAAAGACGTTTGTGAAAATTTATTTGTATCTGGACTCTGAAAGATCTAAAACTGTATAATGTAATTTCATCGCTTCTGAAATTACGAGCATTTATTATAAATAAATAGTTCAATCTAAATTTTACAGGTTGTCTGTGTATATTTGTATGTTCTGTTGTATCAGATCTTTTTTATCTTATGCTATTGCATTGTTCTGTTATAGTGTTACTGTATTATTTGCATTTGTTGTGTTATTTTTATTGTTTCGTGTACTATCTATTCTATCAGATGTTACTTGTAATGAAATTATGATAGATCTGTGAATTTACACAATAATTTGTAACAGAATAATTCTGTAAGAAAATTACCAATACAATTTAATTGAATTGCGCGAGTCTAACGTTTGGAACGTAAAGAAACAAAAAAGGTTTCTGAAACGTCCTGTACTCCCGTCCGCGCCACGTATAACGCACGCGTGCAGCAACCGTCGGTTCACGATGCGGTTATTTTGTTACACAGCCCACCGTGAGGGCGAGCGACTCCACAGCCAAAGCATTCTGGGTTTATTTGCGGTGGCAATTATTGCATTTCCCTTTTGTTTTTTTCCAGACCGATTCCGTTCCGCCTGGTCGTATTATGCCCATTATTCTTTCTCTTCCGTTTTGAATCGAAAATCGAATTGCCGTGCTGCCTGCGTTTCCCGTCAACCCGCCTCGCGGCGACCGGATTTCACGGAGCTCCCGCCAGAATTCATTGTCATCGGTGGGCAGATGAAGTGCTCTTTTTAATTAATATGTAAAACTCTCATGTTCTGGAGAGTTGTGAAGGATTAAGGTTTCGCTCTGGCTGTTTGATTTTCGTCGCTGCTTCCAATTACTTGCTCATGAATTTTTCAAGATGTTGGATTCTAATTGCTTGAATCTCGTTAACCCCCGAACCAAATATACCTATATAACGGACGAGTTTAAATACTTCGTCTGAATCTGGGATATTATGTATTGAAGAGATGATTACATAACCAATAATTTAATTATATACTACCATTACAAAGTTGAATGAATTAGAATACGAAATTTGTTATTTGTACTAAATATTATGAAATTAAAAACATTGAAACTGAGATAACGAAACTGTCAATAAATTAATTTAATATTAGTATATTCACATTAGTAAATTTTATGTGTATACTATTCTCATCTCCGTTTGCAAATTTTGTTTGAATATGTATCATATATTGTTTAAAAGAGGTTGTATTATTTTAGAAAACACGCTCATAAGGCTTCTCTTCATGAAGGTGAAAGCAAGTAGCTTGGAAATTTTGTTACGTATTATCTTTACATGCACGTTAAAGTTTACGTTTCCGACGTAAATGATTCCATTTGAAAACATGGTTCCTAGCTTTTGCGTTTCCATTACATCTACATTGCGTTTCGTAGTGAATGAGTTGCCTTATTTACCAGAGAAAGTGTTTTTGCTCTCGTTTTGTTCCGTAACACACTGCTGTCGGGCGGGTTGCATACTTCGCAATGTTGCCAGGCGGCTGGCTAGGCGGGGAGTGTGGTTTTTGCCGCAGCCCTACGAGATGAGACGAGACGACGCGAGACGAGACGAGCTGGGTTACGCCGGATGCTACAAATCTTCGCGAAGAGTCGCGTTCCGCGGCGCGGGATTTGACGCGCGCTCCTTCCCGAGACCACAACCATTTTTCTTTCGCCCCGTGAAGAATCGCGGGCCCTGTCATGTTGGGAATAGACGGACAATGAAGAGAACACCATCTTCCGGGAGTCCGTAAAGGAAGGAGGAAAGGACGCGAAATACTACTTTTTCTCGTTTCGCAGAATGCATCCTTTGTTTCCTTCCTGAAAGGCATTATTTTTTGTGAGAGATAAAATCCCGCTTTTGAATGCGAATGTTTGGGAAAATTAAAACGAGGTACCTCCCAAAACTACTTTTCTAATTCAGTGTCGTATATGTGTGTTTTACTTTTGTTTGAATGTGAAACGAATTAAAGAAATACTACTAATTATGAAAAGGATGAGATTCCTGAAAATTATTAGCATTGGGGCAGAATGTTTGTCATAGTAACTGTGAGAGTTTGAGTTTGTTTTAAGAGAGCAGCAGACCTTTGATTGTATTTCGAAATTGATTAGTTCTCTTCCCCCAACATTTTTGATAATCTAATTTATTTAAAAGATTTCGAAGGACCAGCTTTGGACAGGTTGCCTCTGTTTATAATGAGATTACTGTTGCTATTGTATTTTAAGGAAAAATGAAATTGCAAGTGACACACAAAAAAAAATACGTTGAATTAAAAAAAATAGGAGATAACTAGCTAAGACATACAATTAACATTATACATCTGAATAAACATTTATATAGTTTTGCCTTTGCAAATTTCCTTCAAACTCATCCCAAGGCACATGCCGCAGACAACATCTCGCGACCAGTATTAAGACCACACTGAATTCTGCTTGTGTCGGGTGACACAGACCAGAGAAGTTTGTAACGAAAAGGTTGATACAGTTTGTACTTGCTGAAAACACTGCACTTCAAACTCATCACAAGGTACTTGCCGCAGACAACATCTCGCGACCAGTGTTAAGACCAGACTGAATTCTGCTTGAGTCGGGGGACACAGAGCAGAGAAGTTTTGCAGCCAATGAGTCGATGTCATTGGAATCTGAGCTTTACAATTTTTAAAATGGAAGTATTAGAATTTTACAAATTTAGTAGATAGTTTACATGTATTTTAAATTTAGTAATTTTGAATGTAGTAATTTGATTTAAATGTATATTTGCTTTAGAACTGTTGGTTTTTGCAAGAAAGAAATTATGCTTTCGGTTGAAACCAGTTCGAGAACTGGTTTCTCGGAAGAGATGTAACTTTTTGATTGTTGCCTTGCGACGTGTGCCAAAAAATGAAGCCAATAAAATTACAATGAATAATTATGTACTGATCAATTATTTTATACACATAAGACGTGCCTTTAAGTTTTGAGGAGTCGTATGAGCTCCGGTGTCCCCCAAGAAAGCTTATAATTAATATATTATTTATTAAAATTACGTGTGCTTCGACAGTAACATAGTATTTGTTGTATTTTCATATGCTTTTTATGGGCTACTTATTATAAAAATTAATAATTATAAACAGCCATAACAAAGGATTATCTTGCAGCGTGGCTTCGCTAGCACCGCCGTGGTTACTGAGGCCACTACTCTATCTGCTCTATTGCTATCGCGTATGCAGCTAACAAAATGACGTAGGGACAGCTGTCGAATATTTCCGGTGTGGTTAGTTACGCAATTCTTGACGATTGAATAAGCATATATACATGGAAACATCTTTTGCGACTCTCCATAATACTTTATTTCATTCAGATGATTAAAGGCGCTTCTTATTTGTTAATAACATTTTGTTACCGTTCATTCTGATCACTTGTGGCTCATTCAAATTTAGTAGATATCCCATAGAGCAGAGAAATTGTTTAATCTGGCGTTAAGTTTGACTTCTCTTTGCTGAAGAGTTTTGCAACAGAATTCACATTACTAAAATATAGAATAAACCAAAATCAAGTACATTTCACTTAGTAATATAAAGCCCCCGTGACGAATATACACCCTACTATTAAATTACAGCAAATTTAAATGTTTGCAAAATGCATAATACTTGCTTTAAAGTCTAGTTTGATAACTCTCCATTCGCGTACTATAGTAAAATATCTTTTACTTTGTAGATATTAGTAGATATTTTTTCTCGTAGGTAGTTCTTTGGTCAGCGTGGACGCTTTCCATGACGCGACCCCGACTTCGATTCCCGGCCAAGGCAAATTAAACTGTGCACTTTCCTTGAAATGTCTCAGTATGTTGCTGTGTGACGAAGAGAAAGCTCACGTCTCAGGGTGAGCAGACTAGAATACGGCCTAGGGATGTCTACGTGTTAACTACGCGTACCCTTTTACCCACGGGCGTGAGGCCGAGACGCTAGTGGTAGGAGCTGGCCCGTTACGAGCTCTCGCGCCAAATACAGTACAGTATTACTCGTTCACTTTACGTTTGCAGAGGGAGCGCTGCGATATGTTTACATGAGGTCACCGCCGACTGAATGAGAAACGCGCGTCTGCAGTAGATAGTGACCGTTTAATATGATAAACGATGGCGGTGAGCAGCATAAAGAACCCCGGCGGGGCAAGAACATAACCATTAAGCAGTAGATAAGTGCAAAGAAGAAATAAAAATATTGTACGTGAATGTTGTGAATAGTGTGTGGTGTAATCTATTTGATTGTATATTACCTTAATCATTAAAGATCGCGACTCCAGCTCACTTTCAGAAAGGCATTATTGGTCATCTGTCGCCGTAGCGCTTGTGCTGCCTTCGGAGACAGCTGATTGGTCAAATGCTGATTGACATCGGAACCATTCGTGTATTATCGGTTGTGTGTTCAGGCCTTCACTTTCAAAACAACATTAGTTTCTAATTCTGCCGTCTGCAAATGTAAAGTGAATGCGTAATAAGTATGCTTTACCCTCACACGCGTTCATCGCTATTCTTTCCGCACACGCTTCATAAAATCCTAATAATGTCAACATAATATATTTGTTTTCTAGATAAAGAATGTGTTTATTATCTTAAGCTTGTCTAACTGTTCAGCCATCTAGCGGATTTGTGTTAACTGCCGCGACGCTCGATAGTAATCCTCTCGTGCAGGACTCTACGTACTGTGTACTATAGTCTCCAATATTATTTCATTAGTATACCTTTGCGTCTCTCATACGTAGCGAATCTTTATAAATGAGGTCTCTAAAGAAAGAGAATTTCACGGAGACGTGACGAATTGCGCTTTCAATTTAATAATACGAAGGATTTGTTTAAAAACGCATCTAAATATGCATGTAAAATGCAACCCGCGACGCACGCCAGAATTTTTAATCTATATCGTTAAATAACTTCTAAACGAAGCGTTCTAGAGCCTTAAAAACAAATATTTTGATGCTACAGACCTCAAAGAAACGTTCCTCGCACCGTAATTTACAGGATGAGATCTTCTTTACCATTCTATTATATTTTGCTGGTTCGACGCTTCTCGATTCTCCCCACCTGTTCAGAGTGTGTATAATCTGTAACTGTATGTGAAATTTCTAATTACTTGATATTCTATGCGATTGAATTACACGGGTGTACCTCTTTGCTCGATAATAAATTAAATAAGAATAGTTTATATCGACAAGGGTGTATTATATTGTTATCAATTACAAGGTGACATAAAGAGCAAGTGATGGAGGATAAGAGGGCCTTCCTTAGAGGGCCTTGAACAAAAATATATATCACAGGCTTAATACGGAAATGGAAAATAAGAAAGGTCGGGTATATACTTGGGTTTTTCGTTCTTGGCGCACCAAGGTCACGGACCAAAAATGGAGAGGGAAGTCTTTCTCCAATAGGGAACGTCCACGTCACTACTGTGAACGAAAAACCCAAGTATAATGTAAGTGTTGTCGCACGGGTACGCTAGTTGTAAAATAAATGACTATTCCGTTATCACGCTTACCCGCTGCAAGACTCCGCGGGACAAACCCTTCTGCTTAGAGCAGCGCGCCGGCGCTGCAGTCGCCTCCGGAAACTGAGCCCGGATTTCGGAGGCGACGCCGCCTCCGGCGCTCCGGGCGCGGGGTTAAATATTTCAAGGCGGCGCGCCCAAGGCCGCGGCCCGCCGCTATGAAGAGCGCCCTCGCATTCACAGGCGCCGCGCGCTGCGTCTTTGTTTACACGCCCCCGGCGCCGCGCTGGCGCTTCCCCCGCGCGCCGCCGCGCGCCGCCACCGTCGCCCGGAGAAAGTGGCACGTGCGGGGGCGTCGCCCGGGGCACGTGCGGGTACGTGACTCGCGAGCGCAACTTGTCGGGAAGGTCGCGTGCGCGGAGTTGATGCGAATCTGTCTTCTCTACTTGGGTTTTTCGTTCTTCGCGTACCAAGGTCACGGACGAAAAATGGAGAGGGAAGGATTTCTCCAATAGGGAGCTATGTATGCACTACTATGTTGTGACGTGGAAGCTTCCTATTGGCGAAAGCCCTCTCTCTCCATTTTTCCGTTCAAATGGCTCCATCTGTTTTGATTAAATTTTGTCATTTGATATTTTGAAGGAAGCTTAAGAGAATAGTCTAGGTCTCACGTTCGTTGAAAACTCTGATTTTTTGAAAATTGCAAACGTTCAGTATTTTTTCGAAGTCTTCCTACAACTAAATTGTTAAATACAGAGATTTTTCCCTTAATGAAATCTATTACTTAAAGATACTTTTTGAAATAAGGTCACGTACAATTTTTCAAAAAATTGAGTACTTCTCGCGTAATCGTGCGTGAAAATACGGGCGAGAAAGGACGTGCTGTTTTAGCGCCAGTAGTTTTCAAGTTCTTTACTAGTCAAAGTGAACCGCATTATTCATTCAACACCGCCACTTAGCCAGGAAAAGAAAGGAATAATATCTGTCGTGCAAATCGGTGTTAGTTTTGTGTAAATCGTCGTCAGCCACGCCGCGTCTCACTGCGGCCGTTCCGTGTCGCTCGTCGCTTGTCCACTCTCGGCCCCCAAACGCTTCCCGCTATGCCCGGAATCCGCAGCGCCCAATCGCCCGCCACACTCCGTGCGCCCGCGCCACTACTACACCAGGCGAATGCCGGAGCAGTACCCTAACAAACGGTCACGGACCGCGCGCGATCTTTCCTTCCTCTTCCTTGTCCTCTCCTCTCCTCTTACACACACATACGCACACACACACTAACATGCACTATACTGTCACACATACCGAGACCGGTCGGGAGCTAACAGCTTGTCCCGGCTGGGGCGGTGCCCTGCTGGTGAGAGATATCTGGTTGAGGGGAAAACCCCACTAGTCGACGGTAGGTACGCGCCGGATCTCGTCATCCAGCGGGGAAAAGATCATCGCCACCTCCCGAGGGAAAAACACGCACTACACTTACGGGACTAATGACCTACTTAGTTGAGGCGCCTGGAAACACGAATCAATCAGATCCACTCGCGTCACTACACTCCGGCAGATTCCATAGATCACGTTCAAAGGTGCTACTGGGAGATCGTAATAGAATCGTTTATTTCAGAAGCCCGTCAATCGCCACATTCCTCATTTTGAGAAACCTGAGAAAAAGTGACTCAGTTTTACTGATTTCAAATTTTTTGAAATATTTAAGTAGTTGATAAATGAATATTTTTCATGCAAGTATGCACTAAACGATGTAATAGTATTGATTGTCTGTAATATGTCTTTATATTAAAATAGGTTCCACTGATTTTATAGACAATCACATTTATTACAGTTTTACAGGTATTTATCTTCTCATAGCATGATTTATTCAAATATTCTGCAATTTACAAAGCTTGTCTAACCATGAAATGTGTGTCAATGTAAAAAGTGATTTTATTATAATTTAACTATCATATTTTATTTTTATATATTTTTATTTTAGTAATTGTTGTTTTACCTGATGATGGAGACGCAGCATGAAACATTGTAAACTACGGTATATTCGAATAAATCATGTTATGAAAAAGAAATATTTATAAAATTTTAATACATGTGACTGTCTATAGAACCAGTATAAGCTATTTTAAAATGTCTTATTAATATAAAGACACTTAACGATGTGTCTATCCTCATCGAACAATATTCCGCCGCTAACGCGTTTTCTACGAGTATATTTCCGCGTTTGACCGGGTTTCTGAAAGTAGTGATTCCCTAGTTGCATCCGAACGCGATACAATGTAGGGTAAAGTTCTGTACTAGTCGTACTGCTAGGTGATTACTTTGTTTGCTTCTTCTCCTCGGAGCGTTTTCTTCTCAGACGGCGTAATATAAGTAGAAGCGCTCTCAGCTCACACGCGGGGGATGTTTTACATGTCCCTGATGGCTTCGCTCCTCCCCCTGAGTAAACATTGGGTGACATGTTGTGCGCGACAGAGTTGCATAGTTACATAACCAATAACTGTAAGGAATGTTTCAGGTTTATATTCCTTTTGAAATAGATGCATAAACAATCATTTCGTGTTACATACGTACGAAATGAGAGCGCAAAAACTTGATTAATTAATATATGTTATTTTATTACGTTTTGTTATGTTAATTTATTATGTTGAAATTATTGTAATTAATATTTTTAGCTTTATCTATATTTTTAATTATATCGATATGTAATAATCATAAATAATCATTTAAAAGACAGTTATATGGTACATCATTTAAAAGTCAGAAAAAATTTTTGAAATAGGGCCAGGATGTTTATAACACGTCATCTATTTTTTCTTTGCGTTTTTTCCATTGAATATTACATTATATATTTTTTCATGAATTTTCATTTTTTTGTCATATTTTTATATTTTTTATTCCAGTTTTTGCATACTTGCTTGCGGTCTTCTCAAAGAAATATTGCATATCTTCTAATTGTTATCTAATTCTTACAACGTTGTAAATAATTGTCTGCCTTTCCTAAAAATATATATGTATGTGAGTTAGAAGGGTAAGCTCTTTAGACGGCGAAAATGAAAACGTAGAAAGCACCAGATGTGAAGGAAATGTTAGTTTACTTTTGTTAAGTTTTGTGCCAAGGTCAACTGCCCCTATAAAATTAATTGTATAACTTTATCAAGTAGAATTTCTTCACGGGGCGCCAAAGACGAAGGTGTGAATTGTAAATGGGCTAGATTTTAAAAGTATATTTGCAGTATAATGGTTATTTTAACTGATTTTGAAGGTTACTAAAATGCAACCAAAACGTTTAGTCATATTAATAGTCATATTTTCATATTTTAGGCCGTAAATGCTTGCTTATTTCTAACATTTCTAGGCCATTAACATCCGGGCTCAAGTTATAACACTCTATCTTCTGTACATAATACGATGAGAGATTTATATTGATAAGACTAATGGAAATACCCAAAGGAGAGTTATTAAAGGACATGGAATTTCTCACGAGGGATGTATCAGACAAATTTTAAGATGAATTGTAGAATTACTTTGTGAAGAAATCGTCAGTTACACAATACCCAATAATGCCATTACGTTGTTCTTTACTAACAACACACGCCATCGCAAGTACAACTCGAAAACGGTGATTCCCCCCCCCCCAACTCCACCGCTTGTTCTTTGGTCCATCTTTTCCTCAGTTTTCCGCCTGGGACACTCGCCAAACCATTGCATCGCTCGTCCAGCAGTCTCCCCGCATGTGTGATCAGCACCTTCCCACGAGCCTTCTCACCCGGTGGTTCGTTCTTTTGTCCATTGGCTTGGGAACGCGTCCCAGCGTTAGACCACTCGTCCGTCGCAAGCAATCGAGTTTAGCAGCTTAGCCCCCAACATGGGCTATTAACTGCACTCACTCGTGTAATTGGACTGGACTGCGGGTGGGTTCGATAACTCTAGAAGAAGAAATACGACCGCAAACTCGCAAAGGATACAATGACCGTGCTGCATCGCTTTGAACATCCATTGTGGTAGTTGCTTTAAAGTTTGTCCATTTTTAGATCGGTATGAAAGACCACACCTGGATATAATAGAATGGATGATGAAACATTTACAATTTCTAGGCAATGTTTCATTAATACCCTTAAGTAATAATGTTGGTGTGCTGGATATATTTATCTTCTGGTCTAATCGGTATTGTATTCATGCCTCGGGTATGCTGTCCCTGGAATTGCACGTTCCGTTTACAAAATATTCACTATTGCGTAATAAATTCCAAGTATTGAGCTGAATGAAAATGCAGAATTAAGACTTCTCGACACCAAAAGCATGCACGGTAAGCGACTTCTTATGACGAAGCAAAAATGTAAAAGTTTTTCGAAGGTTATAGATAACACAGAAAATTTTTTTTTCTTAGAATAAATACTATAGTACACAATACGTAGAGTCCTGCACGAGAGAATTTATATGGAGCGTCGCGGCAGTTAACTCAAATCCGCTAGATGGCTAAACAGTTAAACAAGCTTTCGTTCGCCTCGACGTAACGAGCAGAACGCGTTCGGCCGATAAAGCCGATTGCCTGGTGCTTGGTACTTGTGCCTTCCCCTGTTGAGACACGATTTCAAGAGAGAAACGTAAAATTAAAGATATCGCATCGTTTAAACATCTAAAGCAGACCTGCACAGCATTTTACACTTTCACTGACCTCAGGAGCTGCGTGCGGGCAACTCGGGTGCAAATGAGAAAATCGATGAAGGGTGGGGATGAGACCCAATCTAGGAGTGGGGTCCACCAATCATAATGCGCAATTCGAAAGATAGAGCGTAAATTTAAAGAGCAATCGGCAAGAACATGATGGTCATATAGAGTTCAACTAATATAGTCTTTTGTATTATATTGCAAATGTTTGTTCTCGATATATGACAGGGCGAAAGATGAAACTACAACGAATTATACATATTAGATTTCGACACCAAGTATTATAATTGCTTGTAAGGCTTATAATGTAATTCGCTTTGCTACGATGTAATCACAAATTTAGTGTTGTGCTAAACACAAAATTGTGATACTCAATTATTTTTGTTTGATGATGACAGCAATAAGCTATTTTTTATTAACTATGTTTAATTGAATAAGATGGTTCTCTCAAAGCAAAAACATATTTTTCTTAAAAAATCATGATTATTTTCTGTTCTAATTTCTGACAAGAGTGTAGAGTCGTTTACGACATCATATAAAAATATAAAGCCCTTTGCATTCTATTTAACCAATACCCATGATTATCTTATGATTGTCCGTAACATATCGTGACAGAAGTTTGCTCGTTGATCTCCTTTATTCAGTTTCATAATGGGGAAAATGGTCACAAATGTGCTATTAAACATTACCCTTCTTGGAATTTCCACATATTCTATTTTTATGTCAATCTTAATGTGAGAGATTGCTCTCATGATTTTGTTCATTTTTCTATAATTTGGAGATTGTAACATTCCTGGTGAACAATCAATTGTTAAATTGCAATTTTGTGTTAGAATTAAATAATATCTTTCTCTTATATATAAGCATATATTTTAAAGCTATTACTTTAAAAATGCTTAAGAGTCAAAATGAGCATGTTATTTTCTTTAAAAAAATAGAAAATGAAAATACATACAGTGGTGGATACAAAGGTGGATATACAGCAGTGCACAGAACGTAAACAGTGAATTATGACCCTGGTAACTTGAAATACTATATATAATTTATTTAAACAAATGGGCATATAATTTTGAAGCATGGATCATTCTATTAGACGCCCAGGCATTCAATCTACACGCCGCGTCGTGCTACGTCAGACTTCTCCCCTCCCCGCAAAGCCTCCTACTCACCACTACTTGCACTTCCGGGGCTGCCACGGGCAGGCGAGCGGCTCGCAAGTGCAGAATGCCCGTGGGAGCAGGCGTTGTGCAGGTCTGATCTAAAGTAAGGAGGGCATATAATGTGAAACAGTGGGAACGAAAAATGCAATTCACCGTAATCTGACGAAAATAGGGAGAATAGTTTATAGTCCTGCTGCGAATTCAGCAAACTTAAGAACACCACATTAATCATAATTTAAAAAGCACAATATTGATTCGGTACGAATGAATGAAGTTCTAACTATCCCTAGCTTTGAAAATAATTTTTTAACATAATATCAATATGTTGGACCATTATTTATAATATAGGAAAAGTTCTAGAAAGAACAGTTTTATACAATATTAAATGAAATACATATTCTTAACGTTTCGGAAATAACTGGTTTCAATCATCAGGTGACAAAACAAATAAATACACTGAAGTACGTCAGAACAACGTATTTGGTGGGACCGTGGGACCGGAGGGGACCGTGGGACCGGAGGGGACCGTGGGACCGGAGGGGACCGTGGGGCCGGAGGGGGCCCGAGTGACCGAACGGGACCAGTTGAACTCACCAGAATGGGAGAATCGTAATAATGAGTAACGATCGAGTGTATGGACAGGAGAATGGTTAGATTCGCGAGCAAACGTGGGGAGAGAGGTCGAGTTCCGGAGAGCAACGAATGTTCTGGCGAGCAGGTTCGCCGGCAGTCGTCGCGATCCACTGGAGGCAATGACTGCGTGCGCAAATAAATGAAGAAAACGCGCTGGTGGGGCCTCGATGACGTGTGTGTGCTAGCGGAAGCCAAACCTGATGGTGGGAGGACTCCCTCGCCAGACAGGCCGATCGCGCGCGCGTGGGCGGAGGTCGGTGGGGCGCCTATCGCGCAGGAAATCTCGCGCGGGCATCGACCGCGTCGTTAGCACCGCGTGCGACGGCGACCGCCCGCGCAGTGGGCCCTGCGCTAATACCTGTGGATTGTGAATGAGCTATAATTTACGCAGGGTGTCCGGGGAGGAAACGTCGAAACTTCGAAAATAAGCTCTTAAGATAATTCTAAGCATATTTTGTCTAATAAACTAGAGGAAATTCCGAATGGTTGGCCGCAATGAGACCTCAAAAGTTGGTTTGAAAAATTGATTTATAGGCAAAAATTTGCATTGTAGAAGAATAGAAACACTTCAGAAACGTATAAATTGTTTGTTATTCACAAAAGAAATGAATATATTTGTTCAGAAAGAAAAAATAAGCGATAAATACGCACCCAATTCACACAATTCGACTGCTATTTTATTTCTCTCTTAATTTTTCTGTCTGAGCAAATATACTGATTTCTTTTGTAAATAAGAAACAATTTACATGTTTCTGGAGTCATTCTATGCTTCCGTAATGCCTAGAAATCTTTTTTTCAAACTAACTTTTGAGTGCTCATTGCGGCTCAACCATACGGAATTTCCACGTAGTTTATTAGACAAAATATGCTTAGAATTGTATCAAGAACTTATTTTCTAAGTTTCGACGTTTCCTCCCCTGACACCCTGTATACTGTTTACAGACGCCTCATTTGCGATGGTTATTGGTCTCGTTAGTGTAGTGTATGTTTTATATTAGGATATGGTGGTGTTCCTTCCTTGGTAGAACGTGAGTTTCGCCTCACACCTAAGCGTCCACTTGTGGCAGGTTTTCGCCTGCATGTATCACTACCAGCAGGGTACCGCTTAAACCGGAATAAGCCCTATCATCCCGCCTTTTTGTAGAGAAGAGCATGTAAGATACTGCGTGTGTAGATTAGAGAATGTAACTATAAATGTTTGTGTGTGTATGTATGTATGTATGTGTCTGTCTGTAAGGGGATATATGTGTGTGTATGTATGTATGTGTCTGTCTGTAAGGGGATATATGTGTGTGTATGTATGTATGTTTCTGTCTGTAAGACAAGGATGAGGAAGGAAATGTTCCTGGCTCGCATGTTAAGGTGCTGCTCGATCTCTTGCCTAATATTTATTATTTAGTATTTGCAATGACTCCTTTCTTCTTCACATATCTTGTTGTCGTTTTTCGTTATTGTTAAGTTTCTAACTCTAACTGAACGTTCAGCATGCTCATGCAGTTTTCCAAAAAATATAGTTCACATGAATCTTGTTTTGCTTTTCATTAATGTTAGGTGCCAAACACGGCTCTTGTGCAGTTGTGTGCGCCAAGAACGGCTCTTGTGCAGTTGTGTGCGCCAAGAACGGCTCTTGTGCAGTTGTGTGCGCCAAGCACGGCTCGTGTGCTCTTGTGTGCTAAGCACGGCTCTTGTGCTGTTGTGCGCTAAGCACGGCTCTCGTGTGCTTGCAGGACGACGAGGGGTGCTCCCGCGCGGGCGCCAACGCGGACGCGTTCACGTGCCGCGAGGAGCAGTGCTCTTGTGCTGTTGTGCTCGCTAAGCACGGCTCGTGTGCTGTTGTGTGCTAAGCACGGCTCTTGTGCAGTTGTGCGCTCAGCAGGGCTCTCGTGTGCTTGCAGGACGACGAGGGGTGCTCGCGCGCGGGCGCCAACGCGGACGCGTTCACGTGCCGCGAGGAGCAGTGCTGGGCGGCGGCGCGGCGCATGCAGGCGTCCATGGACTGGCGCGCCGACCCGTGCCGCGACTTCTACGCGTACGCGTGCGGCGGCTGGGCGCGCGCCGCCAGCGCGTGGCCGCCCGCCGCCGCAGCGGCCGCCGCCGCCGCCTCCCTCGCCACGCTGCAGCGACTCGTCGATCTGCAGCTGCAGAGTGAGTACCAGCAACGCACGCCCTACGTACCCTAATTTACGTTTTCTAATTCATTTACCGGGAGACATTGCTCAGTGTATCAATCTGATGTCACTGCAGTCTCTCAGTGCATTTCACATGCCAAAAATACACACACACATTAACTACACTGTACAAGTCAGGAGATCGGTCAGCAACATAGAGCGTGACGCGGCTGGGGTGGTAACTTGCTGGGGGAAATTATTGGAGGAGATAGCCTTCAAGCCACCGTCTAAGTCGCGCCGAAACTCACCTTCCAGTGGTTAAGGACACTCTGTCCTCCCCGGATGTAAGATGTACTACCCTTACGGAACAAATTACCTCAATAGTTGACGCTCCCAGTAAATTTTTTAATGGAGCAGACCCTTTCCTGCCCATATTTTGAGTCATGTTAACTAATAAAGTAATATATTCAGTTCATTTTGTAACCTTTCTCTGACTTTTTCATTTTAAAAAATGTTAAAAATTTCTTTAATTATTTATATCAATTTTCATGTACAGAGTGGGTCCCCACTGCTCAAGTATAGTCGTTTTTACTTTCCCGTATACGTACGTATACACGGAGTGATATACGTAGTATAGGGAAAGTTATGTAATGCTGCGCAAAAAAATGGCCAATTTTCGGCGGAAAAATATTAATTGCCGGGCCGTGAAAACGAATAAGTGGATAAAACCAGTTGCTAAATTAAGAAAAAAAATCCCCCAACACGTGGTGTAGCCAGAAACCCTGTTTTCTGGGTCCTTAATACCGAAAACCCAATTGAAAGGAAAACGATCGTCTGTCCGTCCGTCCGTCTGTCTGTCTGTCCGTCCGTCCGTCCGTCCGTCCGTCTGTCCGTCTGTCCGTCAGTCCGTCAGTCCGTCTGTCCGTCTGTCCGTCTGTCCGTCTGTCCGTCTGTCCGTCTGTCCGTCTGTCCGTCTGTCCGTCTGTCCGTCTGTCCGTCTGTCCGTCTGTCCGTCTGTCCGTCTGTCCGTCTGTCCGTCTGTCCGTCTGTCCGTCTGTCCGTCTGTCCGTCTGTCCGTCTGTCCGTCTGTCCGTCTGTCCGTCTGTCCGTCTGTCCGTCTGTCCGTCTGTCCGTCTGTCCGTCTGTCCGTCTGTCCGTCTGTCCGTCTGTCCGTCTGTCCGTCTGTCCGTCTGTCCGTCTGTCCGTCTGTCCGTCTGTCCGTCTGTCCGTCTGTCCGTCTGTCCGTCTGTCCGTCTGTCCGTCTGTCCGTCAGTCCGTCTGTCCGTCTGTCCGTCAGTCCGTCAGTCCGTCAGTCCGTCAGTCCGTCCGTCCGTCCGTCCGTCCGTCCGTCCGTCCGTCCGTCCGTCCGTCCGTCCGTCCGTCCGTCTGTCTGTCCGTCTGTGAACTCTACTAGTTCCTAAACCATACGTACGATTTCTTCCAAAATGGATATTTCTCGGTCGATCTGATTCTAGTCAAAGCTTTGAGATTTTGAAAAAGATTCTTCAAAATTTCGGGGTACTTTATATAAAGTCCCCCGGGGATTTTCAAAATTTTCTCAAAAACGGCTCCAAATTTTTTCTTTAAATTTCTTTTATGAATAGAGTAAAATGCACTTTTTAACATGGCATAGGTCCGATTTCCACGTACAGCTCCGAATTTTCGAAAATTGTGAAAATTTGACTTTTTTTCGGCGTCTCTCTCCAACTACAAAATTGAAGATAGAGATTTTTTCTTCAAATAAAATTTGTTCTGCATATTGAGTTCTTTCATAAAGGTCATGTAAATGTTTTTCAAAATTTTGGTAGTTTTGTTGCAATATTGCGTGTAATATGTACAATTTTAAAAAATGACAAAAACAAGATTTGCTCAAAAACGGCTCCAAATTTTTTCTTTAAACTTTTGGTAGGTTAAATGTACTCTATCAATGACATAAAAGCCATATTGGTCTATCGGTTGTTTTTTTCAAAAATTACAAAAATATAAATTTTTTCCTTGTCTCTCACGTCGTTAATATTTACACTATTGGAGATTTTTTCACATTATTATATTTACAAGTATATATGCTTTAAATAATGACAAGTAAAGTATCTCGAAAACTCAACCGTTTCGGCATTATCAGAAATGCTCAAACGTCATTTTCTCGTATATGGCTGCAAATTTTTTCTTGAAACTTTTGAAACGGATAGTGCTAATTACACTCTTTAGTATAGCGTAAAGTTTATTTTGAGTTATTTTTTTGTTTTTTTCAAAAATTAGTGTGAGTGTAAGTGCTTCAAATAACTTGAAAACTCAAAAACAAATATTTTGAAAACTCAATCATTTTCTGTGAAAATGAGTTTCAAATTTCGCATTTTTAGTAGTGCTAAAATGCCATTTTCTCTTGAACGGCACATAATTTTTAAAAGAAAATTGCCATTTACGGCTAGGTTTCTGTGTTTTTTAATATTCTCAAATTAATATTTCCATTCTACCTATAGGAAACCGAAAAATTAAGAAAATGACAAAAAAATGTTCTTTTGGCGGTGATAGATGGTAGCTGGCAAGAAAGAGTATGTCGCAATTCCGAATACCTAGCGAAGACCCAAGGAAAAACTAATACGGGAAAGTCTGTGCCATTCCGTAGCCCCACTAGTTGTGTCTTGACGCGATAGTCACAATAACTACTCACAGATGTTCATGTGGTTCTTAATACACTTTTCCCGACTACATTGCTCTCAAAACGTCAAAAATACTTCCATTTATTGAGTAAGTAATTTTTATTGACTTGCGACTGAAGCGTGAGTACTCGTTTTGCTGCCTCTCTGATGTTCCTGGGGCGAAAATCGCAATTAAGTGTACTCTTAACAGAAATATTGTAACTTGGTTCTCCCACCGCCTTCTGTCATTCCATTAAATACATTTAATTCATTGATGTATTTACGATGTAAATTGCAGTAATTAAATTTAACGTAGAAGACTTGAAGGAGAAATTTTTATTTGAAAAAAGTGGAAGAAGAGCAGTTTTATCAGAAAAAAGAGCATCTAGGTTCTTGTTAATAGTAAACTGTTTTTACCCTCTTACGTTGAAAAGAAATCCTCGGAACACTTAAGCAATCAAGGACATATTCAGGGAAATTTTGTAAACATTTTCACACAAAGGAGTAAAATGTTTAAGATCATGACAATGACTCGGCTCTAAATATTTCATAGAGATTTTTTCCAGAAATTTCCAAGTATTCTCTAAATAAAATATCTTGTTGAAAATGTTTGACTGTGAGGCAGTTAAAATCAATTTTCTACAGAAACCGTTACAAATAAAAATCACAAAAGTCGAACTCAGTTCCAGAACTTGTTCTTTTAATTCATTAATAAATAGTTTTTGTTTAATAATTCACTGAAGATTTCAACTTTTCTCAGTATTTCTACTATTTAATAAATTGAACATGAACAATTAACAAAAAATATAAATTTTTAAAACAAAAAATTAAAAGTATGGGAAAGAGGACACTACCCATCCTACTGCATAAAGGAGTATTCGTTCACGATAGTATTAACACAAGATTCATAACTGCAAATGCCAAAAGAGATAGAACGATTAAACTTACATTTTCTCATTTACATACATGCGCAATCCCTTTATTTGGTTTTCAGGAATCATGAACCGGGACCCGTTATCTTCTTGTGATGCATGCAATGCTTGCCTCATACTGGTGTCTCTTGTTATCATTCTATATACATACATTTGAAGTATTAGGAACTGGAAAAAAATGCCAAAGATGTGGTAAATGCACAGAAATTGTCACCGTAATATCATATTAGATATGTAATGAATAGCGAAATTTGGAAGACATTTAAAATAGTTTTTCAGAAATTGTTTATGAAAAATGATAGAATTTATTTTAAATTTGAAACCTAAATTCATATTTACTTTTTTACGTTATCACGGTATGCAAAAGTTTAAAACGATAGTATTAAAAATCTATGACTATTAAATGTATATATGTTATATATACAAAAACAAATATCATATGTAAATAATTATATTGTTGCGGAAAATTCACATTAAAGCAGATAATTATTACCTGAGGACAGTGGGTGGAAAACTTCGTTCTCGTTGGGACATCTAACACAAGAGATTTCCTTTTGGTTGTTGACCCGGATTAAAAAAGCTACTGGAAAGCTACGTGAGTAAAATGGCAACAAAATGTCAGCCATGAAAATAAAGTGCTCTAGTTTCACTTTTTCCCGATGGCCACAGTCCTCCAAAGAACACTATCGCTCACAGATCAATTTGGATATATAATTTCAAGAACGCCCAAATGAATTACTGCGTAGTCATATTCGCAGAAATAATAGTGACGAGGGGAACGCAACATTTTTGGCATGTCACTTTACGTAAATCGTAACATTTGGGACGATAATAATCATTCCAGATATCGTTACGTAAGCTAGCTGGAGCAAACAAAGTGCGACACCCACAACACTGGCAGTGCGAAGCGCGATTTATCAATATCACCCGCGAAATTTATATCTTTGGAAACGTCTCTTCGCCACTGGCAACATCAATTCCGCAGCGAACTGGAAACATGCCATGACGTCACGTCCACCCGCACGTCCTTCGCCGTGACGGATGGACAGACTGCATATTGAATGCGCTCGTCCCTCAACTTCCATTCGCGGGCGGCTCCGCACTTATTCAATCGCGGAACGCTGCCTGAAAACGTTTAGAAGCGTTGCCATCGGATTCCAATACCCGCTAATGGCGGCGGTGGCGGCGGCCTGCGAGAGCAGAACAAACGGACGCCCCGCGCCCTTGTCCGCTGCATGTCAATGTGCGCCCCGTGCGTCCTGGCCGTGTTCCACACGACACGGGCAAGCGGCGTGTGCAGCTACAGCGGGACCGGCTTGTTGGCCTTGTTAACATAACGCGCCTGGCTAGGTGGGGGCGCTCGGCGGTATTTGGAGTGGGATGGGGGCTCTCTTCGGATCGGTCGTGCAGAGCTTAGAACTAACAAGGATTGGTTTAATATTTTTGTGGTCACGAAGTACAAATTCTTAAGTCAATTTTTGGTGAAATTGGGTTAAGTACTGAAACTACCAGTTAAGTATCTATATTTTATTTTAGTAAAACCAAAGTAATAATAGTAGTAATTGAAATGTTGTCTCCTTAACGAGAATAAAGCGATGGGAAATAGCTTTGAGCGTAGGAAAAGGCGTTGGCTCAGTAATCTAATCCTTGTATTTTCCAAACTACGATTTTTGACTTAAGAACTTTTACCCTGCGACCACAGATTTGGAAGAAGGAAATTAGTTCGTTTTTCACATTTGATTTTGAAAATGTGGTGGAAACATTCAAAACGTGACACGTCCACTTCACTCTTTTCCAATATAACTAAAAAGAAGTATAGCACACATTTTACACTTTTCAGCATCATCTTTAACTCAATGAATATTGTTCTACTTAATGGACTGTAAGACACCTCACGTTTTTTCTGGTAATGAAATTTTAGGTAAAAACAACTGAAGAACTCAATTTTTGCCATAATAAACATGTCACCCTTTGAATGTTTAATGGAGGAAAAGCGTGTTAAAATCTTAATAGATTTTTGTTAAAAAAATCACTTTATTACGTAATTTCTTTTTTTTAAATTTTTGTTTTCTCCATCTTGTTCCCGGGCACAAACAACATTATTTTTGTTTGGCGCTTCAGAATGAGTTTCCTCGGGTCATCGTTTCCTGCTCATGTCCCTCCTGCGTGGTGGTCATGCCAGGGCAAGCAAAGCAAAGCTAGAGCGTGATTGCCGTATTTACCTTGTTCTCTTATCGCTGATGTCTAGATGGAAGTGCCCTCATAATAGGAGTTGGTTTGATTAGTAAGCTTTAGAATTTTGTGTACTTTGAGCAGTATTTAGAGCAGTGTTGTCAAGGTCGATGCCACAAGTAGAAGTCCGTGGTACGAGTGCCACGACGAAATCGCCTCTCCACTCAGTTTATAACCCCGTCACAAGAGACAACGCCATCACTATTGAAAACGGCGGGGTTACTAATTGTTTCCTCTCCCGATGCTAGTGGTGCAGAGAAGCCTGTGACATGACACGATGCTGCGAGTCGTGCCACTGCCACCAGTAGGAGACCTTGACACCACTGATTTACAGAAATTATTAAAGAAATCTATTCCAGTTTCCAATTTATTTTGAGAGGCAAAAATAGTTGTAGCTTTCCTTTAAAATCGTCTCAGTTTCGTTAGCCATGTGACGAACAAACGCTCAGGCAAGCTGAGTTTGCTAGTTACGATGAAGGGAATGTTCGCCATATATCTCTCTTACACCTAAGCAAGGGAACTGAACTGGGTCCAGGCATGGGGGACACCGTTAGCTAGCCAGCGAGTTCGGACAATCGATCCTAACTGCCAAATACTTTTATGAAATATGTTTTTTTAGAAATAATACTTTAAAAATGTTAAAATAATAAAGTCTTCCCTTCACGGTTTTGGTCAGACGTCTGTTCAGGCTTCACTTGATAGTTGTCTTGGAAACTAGGATCTCTCTTTCCACCTATTAGGTTATGATAGATCACTTTTTTTGGCCTTTTGAGGTCTTTTCGTATTTGTTCGTTTCTGATTTGGTTTACGAGGACGCAGACTTTTACTGCTTTTAAAAACCTCGTTTCGGAAGCTATTATATTAATATCTATCTCGCTAATACCCACGACTCAGTTCCATACAGCAAACCTGGTGGTGCCATCACTTTCATCATTTTTAGATGCGTCTCTCTCCTTGTCTTTGAAAGTATCCGTCCTCACGTCTGCCGCACATTAGTTGCAACTGATAGTTTAGAATTCCAATACCGTTCTCATTGCTCATGTCACAGCCAAGGTAGTTGCAATTCCTTACTGGATTCAACGTTGCATTGTAAATTCACATTTTTTAGCTGCCGGGGAAATTGCCTTGGAAAGCGATTCATTTTTTTGGTAGAAATTTTGACGTTATCTTCTAGGTAATATTATTTTTTGAGTTATTATAACCTCAAAATACAATTAAAATACAAATAACCTATCCACTTAAATGGAAACTATTGCTCTCTTCATTTTGTCTTCTGAGTTATCAAACCTAAACTAAGGATTGGTTATTTTTCGGTACTTCGTAGCAATTGAATTGAACGTGTAAATTGACTCAGCAGCACTCATTGGTGAAAGCAAAGACAAACTACTACTCTGGGAAAAAAATTTGCTCAGAATATGACACTGAAGAAAATCGGTTTTCCAATGGAACTCACTTCTGGCTTCTAGCATAAGTCACCCTCCCCCATACACTTCAGAAAAAGGTACTTGACAATAAACCCACTGTGCTCTAGGCATGTTACGTGTAACATAGGTAATAAACGTGTTTGTACAGCGTAACAGATTTGTTGGCTTTCTTAACATTTCGTCGACGTCTTGAATGAGCGCTCTGCAATCATTGGAGTTAGATTGAAGTTGTCGATAAAGTGGGCTCCGAAATGTTGATATGAAATCAGTTAAAGGGGTATTGGTTTGTTCCAGATCCATAAACTTCAACATCGTTTGGCCGATCTCCATTAAAGTTGGCACATTCGTGTTTGTTTTGTTGAGATGGTTTTCATGCTGTTCATTTTGTTGTAACTCTACAAGATGGTGCTAAAGCAGAAGATGGCGCTTCATTTTAATTCAATTCCCAATCCACTTGAGATTCATTGTTGCCGTGTGATTTGAGGCGAAGTCGTGCAGAAGAGGAGGAGCTGGGGAGATTGGTACTGAATTGATGCCTTATTTTACGCAGTGAGACTCAGGCCATAAAGCCTACTCTTTCGTCTGACCACGCAAGTTTTGCTACGCTCCTTTCACCAACTAGGAGGAGAAAGAAAATTTCTTGGGTATTACTAGCAGTAAGTAGCGTTACTGACAGTAGCATTATTGACAAAGCGGGAAGACGGCTGCCGGACGTAATTCTGCTAATTCTGCTATTGTTCTAATGCAGTTCAAGCTACAATGAAAGATTGCATATTATTTTGGAACAAGGGAAGTATTCGGTATTTTAAATGTACTGCCGAAGTTGAGTTAGGAAACATCAAACAGGTTGGACTATAATTTTTTGTGAACTTCTGCACAACTAAATTTACTTTCAGGGACAAGAAAACGGCAGGGTGGGATTCACTCAAAAACAGGCGATCAGTAGCAAGACTCCGCGCCTTGTATAAAGCTTATAGTGGTCATCCAGCTTGGAAAGAAATTAATCGGCGGCTATGTATTCCTACATACATCAGTAGAGTGGATCACAGGCACAAAATAAATTTAAGACAGCAGAGAACGGATGTCGGGAAATTTTCTTTTACAAATCGAACGATTACGGAATGGAATAGATTGCCTGCAAAAACCTTTGAACCCTTTCCTCAAAGTGTTCAACAGTTTAGGAAATTAATTTAGGGTATTATTAAGTAAATGAGGGAGAATAGTGGGTTTTTTAGCGATGCATAACTGTTCTATTGTGAAGTGAGGTGTAGTGCAGTGTATAGCAGAGAAATAAAGAAGGAAATGTTTTCAGGTCTTAGTGAAGTGAAGTGCAGCGAAGTGCAGTGTGATACTAGTGTAGTGTGTGTGTGTGTGTGTGTGTGTGTGTGTGTGTGTGTGTGTGTGTGTGTGTGTGTGTGCGCGTGTTTTCCCTCTAATGTAATTTAATGTTTTATGAAGTCAGTTTTTATATTATTATCATTATTTTAACATTATTTTTATTATTTTACCATTATTATTACTACAATTAGTATACAATTTGCTAGTTATATTACCTTATTCTTATTGTTATTATTATTATTATTATTATTATTATTATTATTATTGGTATTAGTTCTATGTTACTGAGAGACTGTGTATATTTATGTTGTTTGTAATAGCTGCCACAGGGTTATGCCCAATTGCAGTTTAAATAAATCTATCCATCTATATTTTAAAGTTATTTTATAATAATGAAGAAACTTTCGCATGAAAAAATCTTAATATCAGTACCCAATTTAATAAAAAATCATTCATAGAATGTCATATTTTTTCTTTAATTTGAGTTGTCAGATCTAAACTAAATGTTCCTTCTTCGTTGATACTCGGAAGATATACCCATTCATGCGCACACTGCGTTCTGGTGTTGTCAGACATGACAACGGCAAGAGCCGCCCATTCACAGAGTGATGAGTTTGATGACCTTGTCGAGACATGGCCCGTGTGTAGGTGACGGTAATTAGAGTCGGGGCGAGTATCTGGGTTGATGGACAGTTGCGGTTGATTCGCTTCAAGATTGGTGTGAAGTTACTTTTAAGATAGAAATAATTTTAATAAATGTATACATTACATTGATTTTTACTCTTTTGATGTCTTTCTAGATATCGTCATTTCTTGCTAAAAATTGGGAAGGAGAAAGATAATATTACATATGATACAAAATTAATAATGCAATTTTGAGAATACTTTTGGAAAGAACCATTCACTTTACTTAGATATTTAGATGAGAAGGGAGATGGAGAGCGGGACAATGTCTGTTGGGTTCCGTTAGTATTAAATTTGTATACCCAAAACTGTGTTAAAACGTTCACATGGTTATTGAAGTTAAGTAAAAATTGAATAATTTCTTGCTTTTGCTCAGAATTAACTTATTTTGTTGTACTAACTATAAAATGATGATGGTGATTACTTATAAGGAAATATATCTCGTATTTTTATCTCCATAAATTCATGATTATTTTCATGTCAATTTGAATTAGGTACCAGTAGTCTTGTAGTAAAAATATATTTGAAAATAAAAACTCCGAAGCACGGGATACTTAAATCAATCCACAAGATATCACCGATTACTGAAACAGGAACCTCATTGAGAAATGAATATTTATTTGGTCTTGTTTTTGAGCTGACTTCTGAGGATATTCTAGTCCAGCCTGTTCCGTTAAAAATGTTTGTTCTTTGAAGTTTAGAAATACGAATAAATCCATCTTTGTATTTTTTTCATCATTCCTCAGGATTCTCAGTTCTTTGATTTTATCAGAAAACAGTAGTTGATTGTTAGTAGATTTTATCAGAAAACAGTAGTTGTAGTAAGCTCAGGTAATTATTATGCCACTGTAGTAATTTGTTTCCGATCTCGCCGTCATTTCATGATGAATGTATTAAATTGGTAGTGATGTGTACGAAACATATTTCAGACTTCAGACTCAATTATATCGGCAAACAGATACACACAAATTGTATTCAGTTATATTGTGACATTGTAATAAAAGATGACAGAAAAAACTATTAATATTTTTAAAAAATGCAGATTAAATAATGTCAAGATCTAATATGCATTAATATCTAATATGCATTAATTGCATTAAGAAAGAAATCTTCAGTTTTATAAATTAAGATGTAGCGAAGGTTAAAAAATATGAAATTTTTCCATTTTCAAAATTGCAGTTTTTTTAAATGAAAAATCACACGAATGACATTTTAATATTCCTATATTTGAGAAACACTGTTAACCATTGACTCAGCTTTTAAATAGCAGACAATGAATTCTGACGTATTGTGGAACTCTGAGGCCAACTATACTTCTCATTCATTTATTTTTCGAATTCGATCCAAATGACCCTGTTATTCTGGCACTATTGTCACTCTTACCTGAGACCTTCTACGGTCTGCGAAGCTTAAACTGCGATTTTTGGCATCTCATGCGCTTTTGCACATGGCAAAGAAAATTTTTAACGAGAAAAAAGGGACCACGAGAAAAGGATTCGAAGCATTTGTCAGACACAGTGCACCGCTTCGACTCGATTGTGTCGGCGGCGAATCGATTGTGCAGTGCACCCCGTCGCGTGCTTCTCCGCCGTCCAATATCGCGGCTTGCGGATGAAAATAATACATCACACGGCTGTCTCCCTTGTTCAGCCGGAGATGAGGAACGAATTGTTTTTCTCTGCCCGTGCCACTTCCTTCGCCACGGTCATTCACATTGTTTGATCCCCGGTTCCCGTTGCCTGGGCGCTATCGGCCATTAGCTGTCCGTCGACAGGATCTTAGTCGAGCACTTTTCTTTCGGACAAAAAAGAGTCGATGTGACGTATAGGCGGAAACGGATACAGTTATTTATTTAATCCGCGAAAAACGAACATTTGAGGATAGTACGAAATAACATTTATATAATGGATTGAATGCAGAGGAAAGGTGGCGTTGTAACGTTTCAAAAACAGAGTATTTTCGTAATTGTGATAGGGTTTATTTTGCTTTCTTTAAATAAAGGGTAAAGCTAGAAGTATTCTAGTCACTAGCTTCATAGGTACGTCGAATTTACTCACAGTTACAAGAAAAAATACGAACGGCCGGCTGCTCTGATTGGTTGTTTTGCGTGATGTTTGCGTGGCCAACACCAGGTGAATGCCGGGGCAGTACCCTAACAAACGGGTGACGCCCCTTACCCTTTTCCACACCCCTTATTTACACACATTTACACTTACATGCTCTACACGGGTCCGGAGATCAGTAGGGAGCTTAGAGCGTGGTCCGGTTGGGCGATTCCTCGCTGAATGGAGATACCTGGTAGGGAAAATCCCTCTAGCCGACGGTAGATCGGTGCTGGATCCACCATTCATTAGGGAAAGATCACCGCCACCTCCGGCGTTAAAGGAATACATGACACTAACGGGACTAATGACCTTAGCACGTGACGTTCCCAGAATCACCAATAACTCCAACGAATATTACTTCTTATATTACAGTGTTTATACGTATGTATAAGAGAAGGTAGAAATGACTGACAGTTGAATGATTAAATAATGAGGCAAGATACACAGTATGTAGCATCTTACTGAAGTACCTTCAAGAAAATAGTTGGTACAATTAAAACGTTATCTAATCACAGATGTTCTGACGCTTTTTCTGTACAGGGGCAGAGAACACTGAGAGCTTTTATAGTTCTCTTGACTTGCATTACACATGGTTTAACGTCAGCAAATCAAACCTGAAAATTTATCTCTTTGAACAAAACCAATTCGCGTCAGCATCACTACTTACTAGTTGTAAAACTACCTCTCGCAAGCGCAAGAGAACAGAAAGAGAAATTACACGCCAACATTTCCCTTCCCGGCGACCGGGCGCCCCGTGGAGGTACCGAAGCTTATCCTCTCGCAGTCGGCTAGGCACGGTAGCCAACCTCGCCCCTCCGCGCCCAGCGGCCGCGGTCGGCTGCCACCTCTGCCCCCTCTCGACGCTATTTCGCCCTTCTACTTCCGACACGGCCGACACCTCCCCACCCTTGCTTCCCCCACCCTTCCCCGCCCCACCCCTTACCGCCTCCCCCACCCCGCCTCACAGAAACTCTCCCCGCCTCACCGCAATTGTCCCCGCCTCTTCCCACCTCTTCCCGCTTCACTTCACCTCTCCCCGCCTCGCCACGCCTCTTCCCGCCTCTCCCCGCCTCACTCCGCCTCGCCCCGCCTCGCCCCGCCTCGCCTCGCCTCGCCTCGCCTTGCCCCGCCCCGCCTCGCCCCGCCTCGCCCCGCCTCGCCCCGCCTCGTCCCGCCTCGCCCCGCCTCGCCCCAACCTCGCCCCGCCTCGCCGCGCCCTCCACGCCCCGCCTCGCCTCTTTACGCCTTCCCCCGCCCCCCCCGCCCCGCCTCACCGCAACTCTCCCCGCCTTGTCCCGCCTCTTCCCACTGTGCACCGACTCGTCTACCCCGCTCCACCCCGCCTCGCCTGTACTCGCCTTGCCTAGCATCGCTCTCGCTGCTTTCCCCGCCTCGCCCCGCTTCACCCTTCATCGCCTGCTCTCGTCCCCGGCCCTAACCTGCCCTCTCGACCCGCCTGCCCACCGCGCCCTCCCCCGCTCCGCGGCGCACTGCCTCGCACCGCGCCGTCGCACCCTCTGTGCCTCTCGCGACACGACATTACAGCCGCTGCACCCCCTCCCGCAGTCACGGCTTCGACCCCCTCCCTCCCCATCCCGCCTCCCTCGGCGCCCCCGCCTCTTCCGCTGCCGCCGCCGCCGCTGCTGCTCGCGAAATTCCGCCATTAATCATAGAGGGCGCGGGCGGAGCCCCGGCGGCGGCCAGCGGCGCCGCGCGCCTCTGTTCCGTGTCCCGCCGCTCGTTCACGCCCACGCTTCCCGCCTCGCCCCCTCCACTCCCCGACCTCTCCTCCTACCTTCCGAACCCTCCCCTCCATTGCGCACGACCCTGGACACCCCACAACCACCTAGCTGTATCCCAACGCCACCCTCACCCGCCCCGGCCCTCTCCACTCCCCGACCTCTTCTACCGTTCGAACCCTCCCCTCCATCGCACCCCGCCCCCTGCGCACCCCACAACCCTCTTGCTGTATCCCAACGCCACAGCGCCACCCTCGTACCCTCAGCGCGAAGGTCCGTGACACCGCGCACAGAGCGCAGACCTTGCCACGCCCCATTTCCATTCCGCCCACGTAATTCCGTATCTCCCCGTCCCACCTCTCTCTCTCTCTTTCTCTCTCCATCTTCTTTTTCAACTGTCCCTTCCCTTGACGTCCTGGTTGCACCTTGTCCTAGCCCCTCCCAGTGCATTACATCTATCATCGCGTATTTTCCGATCCTCTAATTTCCTTCTCATAACTCCTCGCTCCTGACTGTAGCCTCTACCCGCAGTCCCATTCCTGCGCCTTCCAGCACAGTCTCCCTCCCCGTGTTTGTTCCGTACTTCCCACTTCGGCCACCTCCCACGGCTTGTTCCGGCTGTGCCCACCGCTCGCCGCCCCGCTCTGGCTCTTAGTTCCTTGTAAATACTCCCCGTTTATCGACTCTACGCCGTCCCTGACCACACCCACCACCCTCTCTGCTTCATCCCACCCTCCCATTTTTTCAACATGGCTCTCGCAACCCGCACCTTCTCCTCTTTCCTTGTTTTTATCAGCCGCTCAGGCCCTGTTCTGTCCCGCCCGACTTAGGTGGGTCGGATCGTCAATCCACGTCACTGCAGTACCTCTGACCGGAGGTCGTTGGGCTCCACTCTCGACAGTGGCAGGATTTTCTTGACTCTGACTTGACAGCTAGGTCGAATTCAGGCTCTGCGTGGAGGCGCAGTACAGCGGCGAGCTGCTCTGATCGGTAGTTTTCCGTGGTTTCTCCGATCAACACTAGGCGTATGCCGGAGCAGTAAACGGGCCACGGACCGCTGGCGATCTTTTCTCCTTTTTCCTAGTCCTCTTCTCACCCACACCGACACTCACGTGCACTACACTACCACACTTGTCCGGAGTTCGGTCGGGAGCTTGGCAAGAGTGGTGCCCCGCTGGTGGGAGATACCTGGTTGGGGAAAAACTTCCCAAGTCGATGTGAAGGCAGACGCCGAATCTCACCATCCAGCTGAGGAAGGTCACCACCACCACCGCCACCACGCGATAACGAACATGCACTACACTCAGGGGGACAAAAGAACTTACCATGCAGTCGTAGGCTTCCGCGGCCGGAGTCATGTGGATGATCTTGGCTGTCCGGGTGGCACCGGCTCGAAGGCTGGGTTGCCGACGTTTCGACCATCTTATCGTGGTCTTCCTCAGGCAGCCAGTTGTGTTGCCGACGTTTCGACCAACTTATCGTGGTCTTCCTCAGGCAGCCAGCTGTGTTGCCAACGTTTCGATCATCTTATCGTGGTCTTCCTCAGGCAGCCAGTTGTGTTGCCGACGTTTCGACCATCTTATCGTGGTCTTCCTCATGCAGCCAGTTGTGTTGCCGACGTTTCGACCAACTTATCGTGGTCTTCCTCAGGCAGCCAGCTGTGTTGCCAACGTTTCGACCATCTTATCGTGGTCTTCCTCGGCAGACCAGCCCTGAGGGAGACCACGATAAGATGGTTAAAACATCGGCAACGCAGCCTTCGACGCGGCGTCACCCGGACAGCCAAGATCATCCAAATGAACTTACCAGTTGACGCGCCCAGAATCACTAATCAATCAATCAATCAATTAACCCCTTTCCTTCCTCGTCCTCCCTTGTCTTTCAACAACTTTCGCTCCCGCCCCTCTACCCTGACCGGTTCGATTGGCACCCACGCGCGAGCGGTGTGGTCGCTACCCTCGCGTGGAGCGTCCTCCTGCTCGTCCTCAGCTCAACCTCCCACGTCGTTGCGCCCACTCCGGCGCGTTTCCGCCTCCGATCGAGCTCTGCGGTGAGATCTTTTAGACGCTAGTGGTCCTCGAGAATACCTGTTCTTGCCTCTGTCCCTCCTTCTCGTCCTCGTTTCCGATCTTCTCTCCACCAAATCTCTATTTCTGCAGTATTCCCTAAATCGACTGCCGTCGTATTCCGTACCTTTCCCAATAATTGTTGTCGTCCCTTGCCCATATTCATTTGACTCCCATTCCGCTGTTTTTTCTCATGCCTACCTGTCCTTGTAAGCTTCTACCTTACTATTCTATTAACATATAGTTCAATCTATAATAGGATTTTTTCTTATCCTCTCTTCAATACCACTCAGTGATACACTCACCTTCGCTTCTACCATGATATTACTTTGCCAGTCGCAATAATGACTTCACTTCATTTACCAACGTAATAACTCCCAAGTATCTTGCTAATAATTGTTCTCGAAAGTTCAACTAGAGTTCATGAATACAGGAGTAAATATGTATAATCACGACCATGTTCGAAATCATGGAAGAGTAAATGCGTTCGCAACCGATGTTTATTCTCTTAATTTTTTTCTCATTTGTCTCGTTTCCCTCCTTTCTCGTAAGTTTACCAGGCGAATGCCGGAGCAGAACCCTAACAAACGGACCACAGACTGCGAGCAATCTTTCCTTCCTCTTCGTTGTCCTATCCTCTCCTCTTACACGCACACACTTACACTAACATGCACTACACTACCACACATGCCGGGAGACCAGTCGTGAGCATAGAGCTTGTCCCGGCTGGGGCGGTGCCCCGCTGGTGGGAGATACCTGGTTGAGGGGAAACCCCGCTAGTCGACGGTAGGTCGGCGCCGGTTCTCGCCATCCAGCGAGGAAAGATCACCACATCTCGAGCAAAAGTATGTTCTGTACTTACGAGAATAACCACCTTGGTAGTTGACGTGCCCGGAATCACTAACAATCAATCAATCAATCATTTGCTAATTTTATTTGCTTGGCACCCACTTTTTCCAGCCGCTATCTCGTAATATCAACCTTTCATTTAAGAAGGTGGTGAAGCTCCAAAGTATCCCTCTAGGTATTCTTCTCAAAAATGCAACTGGATTGTATGAATACATAAGAAAATATAATAACGATCACGTACGAAATCATGAAGGAGTAAGCTCCGATGTTTCTTCACTTAATTTCTTCTCACTTGACTCATTTCCCTCCTTTCTCGTAAGTTTCTGCGTGCTGAGTTCCATTTGTCATCGGTGTAGGTGTAGCATTCGCCGTCGCCGTTGGTCCGTTCCCCGCCGCCCGGGCGCGCCCCCGTGACAGCGAGACAAAGTGGGCGGCGCGGGCGGGCGGCGGCCACCGCTCGGTGGGAGGGAGGGCGACCAGGGCCCCGTGGGCGATTGTCGCCGAAGGGCGAACAATGCCCGCAGCGCTCACACGGCGGTTGTCGAAACTACAAAGCGCTCTGCGTCCAAACGACTGATGAAAAAAAAGAAGAGAAAACTACTGTGTGCCGTTGGAAGTAGTTTCAGGTGTGCATGAATCAGGCACTTTCGGGGTATTTATAGGTGACCCAACGTGATGTGACCCCAACGCGACTTGATGTGAAGTGATGTGACGCGATGCGACGCGTCGTGATGCTACGTTACGTAACATCGTGACGTGATGTACCGCGACGTTATGCGACGTGGTGATACAATGCTGTGTCGCGACGTGATGTGACGCAACGTGATGTGGTGCTTTGTGACCTGGCGTGACGTGATGCGATGTGACGCGACGCGATGTGATGTGACGTCATATGATTTACGTGACGTGACATGAGATGTGACGCGAAGCGATTGATGTGATGTGATGCGATGTGATGTGACGCGCTTGATGTGATGTCATATGACGCGAAGCAACATGGTGCGACGAATCAGCGCACCCTTCTTCACGGCCAAAAATGTTTTGATAAACTGGACCACGATTTTTGTGAATCTGAATTGAGTAAAAATACAACTAAATATCAAGCCCAAAACATAAGAGAACATGAAAAGTGAACTCGTTTCTTACAAAAGTTACAAAAGTATGCAATTTATGTTAGTAGAAGCAAATAGGAAACATTAAATAGGCAACATTGTAAATAACATAGTTCAGAAAGGGGTTTGTACATTTATTTTCTAAACAGCACGACCAATATGCAGATACGTGCAATGTTTTTTACTGTTTATTGGTAGTATCCTTCTTTCCAAATTGTTTGTGTCAGTAAAATGAAGAAACATCACACTATGAGTGCCACCTTATAATTCACAGGAACATTTGAGAAGAGAATGCATTAGTCTTTCAGGAAAAGCATACGTGATTTATCTGATATGCCAAATGGTCTCTTTTTACATAAACATGAAATTCGAGAAATGTGTATCTTTGAACAAAATTGCTTTTTTTTTCTCGCGGAAGGTATGTGTGTAAACATTAAACAGCTATCAACTGAAAGAGTCATTTGTCACAGTCATTCGTCACGGGGAAGATGCACAATTTGGGAAGTGAAGGTTCATTTTACTGTGAAAACATTCATCAGTCTCGTATGTAAAGAACGTTTATTAAATGTTTGCAATATAACGGGTATTTGCTGAATTTTTTCGGAACAAAGTTCTCTTGAAAACCAGACAATGCATTCAACATGTTCCTGCCTCAAATAATAATTACACCGAAACATTTCGATCATTTCATTTATTACATTAAAATAATTATTTTTGCTCACTAATACTACATAGGACTAAAAACACATTTAGTTCCCAAATCACCTCTGCGATATTGCGGGCTTAATGACTTGAACACCGCATCGCCGGCGCTGGAATCCGGCTTTCAATAACGAGTGGGTGTGTAATCATGGCTATTCTGGAAGTGTCGTATCGGGCGGCAGGTGAAAAAAAGGGCAAGGCGGGATGGTCGAAGGAAGGGGAGAACGAGCAGAGAGAGGAGGTGGCCGCGCCGATGAAATTATAAAACGTTTTCCCCGCTCGCCCACACCCCCAGCGGCTGCTGGTGAAATTTTAATCAGCGCTGAACACGCCCCCGCCCCCGCCCCCGCTGCCCGCTAGGAGAGACTCGCTCCGTCCGGTCCGCCCGGACACTGGGGGTGGGGGTGGGGTGGAGTGGGTTCTCGCTTCTGCGGAGCAGTGCAGAGATGCAGTGAAGGACGGAAAGGGGTGAGAATGTGTGAGTAATGGAACAAATGTGAAACCTGTGCGGATTTATGATGCAATCTTGATGTGTGTGGGGAAGTGTGAACTTCAGTTACGATATATGGAACCGAGACATCTGGATGTGAGGACTCGTCCGGTCCACACGAACTCTGGGGTGGGGTTGAGGTGGGTTCTCGCTTCTGCGGAGCTGTGCAGATGTAGTGAAGGGCGGAAAGGGGTGAGAATGGATGTGCGAAGGACTGCAACACGAAGGTGTTAACTGACATATATATTAAGCTGTATGGAAATGTGCGGTGGGCTACAGATGTGTGAGAAATGGAAGAAATGTGAAACCTGTGCGGATTTATGATTCAATCTTGATGTGTGTGGGGAAGTGTGAACTTCAGTTACGATATATGGAACCGAGATATCTGGATGTGAGGCCTCGTCCGGTCCACCCGAACTCTGGGGTTGGGTTGGGGTGGAGTGGGTTCTCGCTTCTGCGGAGCAGTGCAGATGCAGTGAAGGACGGAAAGGGGTGAGAATTGATGTGCGAAGGACTGCAACACGAAGGTGTTAACTGAAATATACAGGTGTCCGGGGAGGAAACGTCGAAACTTCGAAAATAAGCTCTTAAGGCAATTCTAAGCATATTTTGTCTAATAAACTACGAGGATATTCCGAATGGTTGAGCCGCAAAAAGCACTCAAAAGTTGGTATGTAAGATTGATATCTAGGCAAAAATTTGCATTATAGAAGCATAGAAACACTCCAGAAACATATAAATTGTTTATTATTTACAATAGAAATGACTGTATTTGTTCATGAAGAAAAATTAAGCGAGAAATAAAAAAGCATCCAATATACATAATTTGACTCGTTTTTTATTTCTCGCTTAATATTTCTTGATGAACAATATATTCATTTCCTTTCGCTTCTGGAGAGTACTGAAGATGTCAAAGGGGTGAGAATTGGTGTGCGAAGGACTGTAACACGAAGGTGATAACTGAAATATATATTAAGCTGTAGTGAAATTTGTGAGAAATGGAAGATTTGTGAAACCTGTGCAGATTTATGATGCAGTCTTGACGTGTGTGGGGAATTGTGAACATCAGTTACGATATATGGAACCGAGATATCTGGTTTGTGGGGACTCGTCCGGTCCACCCGAACTCTGGGGTGGGGTTGGGGTGGAGTGGGTTCTCGCTTCTGGGGAGCACTGCAGGTGGAGGGAAGGGTGGAAAGAGGTGAGAATTAATGTGCGAAGGACTGCAACACAAAGGTGCTAAGTGAAATATACATTTAGCTGTAGGGAAATGTGCGGTGGGCTACAAATGTGAGAGAAATGGAAGAAATGTGAAACCTGTACGGATTGATGATGGAATCTTGATGTTCGTGAGGATGTCCGAACACCAAGTATAATATATGGATCCGTGATATCTGGATGAGAATACTCGTAATTACGAGTGCTGATGTGGAGACTTGAATGGCGGTAGTGGTGATTGTAGTATGTGTATGTCTGTATATGTGTGTGTATGTGTGAGTGTGAGAGAGAGACCGAGAGACAGTCAGATAGAGAGAGAGAGATAATGTGATGTGTATTGATGAGAGTAATATCTGCTGATGTGACGTGGTGTTCGAATATATAAGAAAAGTAGTTGACAAATATAATAAAAAAGAACAGAAAAACTATATCGTTTCGCGGAAGGGGAATTTAAAAGTTCAAACTATGACAGAATAAGAAGCTAACAGTTGCGTAAACTCTAATGGGGGAGGCTTATGTCGAGGTTTAGAAAAAATAAATTACAAATTAATTGAAGGAAAATGTACACACAAACTAATTATTGTATTTAGCAATATACTACAACCATTTCTGCACGTTCGTGTTAAAATATTTTCATTGCTTGAGATATGGCAACGTTATACGAGGATTCAGGCATATATCATGGAAAGTATTTTTTGTGTAAAAACAAGCAAGGGTGGAAAATGTGAAATATGCACATGAAAGGAGAAAGTATAAAGCAAGTGCATGGACATTTAACAGCATACCAAAATTGTATTTCTCATATTTATTAAGATACTTCAAATGACTGGACTGGTTTCATGGTCCAAAGCATTCCGCATATCCAAGTTCACGACATTCCAAAAGCATTCCATACTCATAGGTAACACCATGAGTGCTTTGGAAATTATCTATAAATCCCCGACTCGCGAAGCGAGAAGAGGATTTATCTCAGAATTTCCAAAGCACAAATGGTATTTAATAGGACTATTCCACGTGATTAAATTACGTCCAGTAGAGTTAAAAAATGGTCAAAATATTGAAAATAACTGAAAGCTATGTTAAAATCAAAGGGGTTATGTTACAGTACATACGTGGTTTATTGGCCATCGACATAGCGATCGATGAATACTGCCTCCTAAGAAAGATGAGACACCAGTATGATTGGCCAGTAGGAGAAGCGGTAAAAAAATCGGATGGAAAAAGCGAAAAACGTTTTGAGATACACTGGCCTGATTGGAGCTTTTTGTGTGTATAGTTAAACACAATTGGCTTCAATTTCACGAGTGGAATAGTCATTCTAAAGGCTCCATCCGGCAGATGCTTGCTTACCGCACGTGGCACATCGGTTCACACACTCAAAGGTCCTCACTGCGTTGCTGATCTCTGGTTGCTACGAGACCTCGCAGAATCTCTCCTGCGCATCTCGCGATTGTCCGGGATGAAAGGGCATTATCCCCAACAGCTTCCACCGATTCGCTGCGACATTCTGGAGCATTTCTCCTTTGGAGGTCGGCTAACTTGGTGTGTGAGCGCTGGTCGAAACGGGAAACATACATCTCGCACGTGTCAGTCCAGGCAACTGATTTCACATTGCTCTCCGTGCTAATAGAGACACACACACAGAACCATCTCTTCGTCTGACCACATATTAGTACCGAATTTCTTTCAAGAAACAAACAAAATTGTCTGATCCGATATTTGTTTTAGAAAAAAAGTAGTTGCCATGTATTCTGCCTCCTAGCCTCGGATATTTTCAACAGTTTTTGTTCTTGCGATTTTTTCCGCGAGGCCACAGATGGCCACGTGATATCTTCTTCTTTTCCTTCTTCTCCTCCTTCAGGTATATAGGCACTGCCTCTTACGCCTCCGTTCCGATCTGGTCACCCCATCTCTTCCTCGGGCAGTAAGGATTTCTTCTTCCTTGTGGGCGGTAGTGTAGAATTCTGTTTGGCAGGCGATTGTCTTGCATCCTTTCAATGTGTTGTGTTCAGAAATTTTGGTAATAGTTAATTTTCTCTTGGCCAACTTCTTTACGAATTTCGAAGTTCCTTTTTTGTCCATTAGCTTACAACTAGTAGCTGGTTATAAGCTGACGGACAAAAAAGGAACCGCTTATTACCAGCTACTGCTCGTAAGCTTTTTTTAAAGAATTAATCCAACATTCACTACACTGTTATAACTACAACATTCCCTACACTGCTCTCTATATCCTATTTCTAAAATAATATTGGAACGGTTTGTGGGCAGAATTGGCTTGTAAGGGAACGCTGGAATTTTTAAGAAGCTATTACGCATGGCGACGGTGTCGAATTGTTTTCAGTCAAATTAAGCGTTGAAAGACGAAATTGTTATTTACGGTTAGAAAAAGTTTTAATAATAACAGCCTTAAAGGATGCAATTGGAACTGCTTACCTACAGATAAATAGAGAAAATAACTAAGCTGAGTTCGTCGTTAACCTCCCACTTCTGCGACTATTGCTTTGCGACTGTTAAACAGGTACAATATGTCTGACAACGCCTGAATCACGACGTAGTTGGAGAGTACGGCTGGTTAATACAGAGCAGAAAAACATTTCCCGAAACATGTAGATAGATGGATAGGTATTTATTATTTCCGCAGGTAGGTTTATGCAACCTGGTGACAGAACACTAAAATTTACATATTATATTTACATATAATTAGGAATTAAAAACAATGTAACTTAAAATTATTTTAAGACAATAACAATAACAATAATAATATAACAGTGTTAACAATAAATGCATTAACAACAATAACCGCAATAATTCTGCATTTATGGTGGTCCTGTACCGATAATTTATACTAACAAATATACGACTTGTAGAGATGTAGACTCTCCTGAGGCAAGAACAGACCCGAGCAGCGTGGGCTGTTCTCGCAAAGCGGATGGGCGGATGATCGGGGTCGCGAAGGGTTATAAGAGAGACGGAGAGGGGGAGCGAGTAGCGAGTCGGGGTCGGAGGTCGGCGCAGCGCAGCGGAGCGGCAGGCCGAAGAGGCCGCAACATCTAAGTAATTAACTCGCATCGGAGGCGACCGCAGCGACCCCGCGCTGCTCTGCGGCGCTGTTCGAGCATCCAACCGCCTACATCCATTCGCCAGTCCTGCTCGCGCTCGCTTTTGCCGCACCCGCGCCCGTCTCTTTGCCGTTCCCACCGCCCCTGCGCCGCTACCACCCGCACGCACTTTCACCTCCTACCACCACACACGTTTGTCTCTCTTGTCACAACTTTCGCCCCTTAACACCACTTTTATCCCTCAGCGCCACCTTTACCCCTTAACACCAATTTTACTCTTCAACATCTTTTTTACCCTTTAAACGTCACTTTTACCCTTCAAAGTCACATTTACCCTTCAACGTCATTTTTACCCTTCAACGTCATTTTTACCCTTCAACATTACTATTACCCTTCAACATTACTATTACCCTTCAACATCACTTTGACTCCTCAACATCACGATTAACACTCACCACCTCTTTGAACAATTAACACCTCTTTGACCAGTCAACGCCTCTTTAACCACTCAACGCCTCTTTGACCAGTCAACGCCTCTTTAACCAGTCAACACCTCTTTAACCAGTCAACACCTCTTTGACCAGTCAACGCCTCTTTGACCAGTCAACGCCTCTTTGACCAGTCAACGCCTCTTTGACCAGTCAACGCCTCTTTGACCAGTCAACGCCTCTTTGACCAGTCAACGCCTCTTTGACCAGTCAACGCCTCTTTGACCAGTCAACGCCTCTTTGACCAGTCAACGCCTCTTTGACCAGTCAACGCCTCTTTGACCAGTCAACGCCTCTTTGACCAGTCAACGCCTCTTTGACCAGTCAACGCCTCTTTGACCAGTCAACGCCTCTTTGACCAGTCAACGCCTCTTTGACCAGTCAACGCCTCTTTGACCAGTCAACGCCTCTTTGACCAGTCACGCCTCTTTGACCAGTCAACGCCTCTTTGACCAGTCAACGCCTCTTTGACCAGTCAACGCCTCTTTGACCAGTCAACGCCTCTTTGACCAGTCAACGCCTCTTTGACCAGTCAACGCCTCTTTCACCAGTCAACGCGTCTGTGACCAGTCAATGCCTCTTTGACCACTGCGTTTCCGCACCATCACTACGTTCACTCCATCCCCACCATCTTCATCCCCTCCTTTCTTCTCCGTCTCCGATCTTTCCTAACCTCTCCACCCCACCCCATCGCTTCCGGCGCTGTCTGTTCGGGCGCTGTGCCCTCCAGCCTCCTCCCCTGCCCTCCTCTGTTCGCAGCCTGCGTGGGCGCCTTCGGATAGTTCGATGAGGAAGCGCTGGCCTGTGAAGTCCCACAATGAGCTTACTGGTTGCCAAGAGCTTCTCCTGCAACTTCGCTTGCTAGTTTTGTACGTACATGAATTCGCTTGTTCTCTTTATTCTTACGTGTTTTCCAGTGAATATCACAAACTGGATCAGGTGACAAAATTTTCAGAGAAATTTTACTTTGTGTTATAGGGGAATTTTGTTATGATAAATGATGGTGTATTTTTGGTTACGACTAATGTTTCTGCAGTAATTCACTGCATTCAACCTTTATTTTTCGCTCTTAATGCCTCATCTCTGGCATTTGGAAAGACTATTTTGCATGACTGGAGTAAAGACTTTATATGTTCGACGATGTGTTCGAAATACTGCCATTTAAGTGCGATATGAAAATTGGTATCGCCAAATAGAGGTTCATCACTCTTATTAATGAAACTACAATGATGGGAAAGCAAAAACAAATTTACTTGTTCCTATAACTTTCTGATATTAGTCGTGTGCTGTGATGAGAGACCGCAGAATGAATTTCGACTGTCGGAGGGTCGTTGTTAACATTTGGTACAGAGACAATCCCACAGTACCGCTCATGAAGAAAATCAATTCCATGAGAGAATACTTCCATTTCCAATAAATTCTCTCTAGTCCAAACGCTGCAAACTAATCCAAAACGACACTGGTTTACCTCTTAATCGCTCCATCCGCAATTCTGGTGGTTTTTGAAAGGCAATAAGTTAAACGACTGGAACCGTCACAGCCAAAACCGAATTAAGACTTCTTAGAAAATGTACTTAACAAACGATAATATTCCTGGTAGATTTAAACAGGAAAGTATGAAAAGTAAATTATTTTCAGCACTGATTTTATAGATATAACACCGGTAGTAAGCATGCGAAATATGAAGTGAGAATTGATAATATGATATCTTTAGTAAACACTAAATTCTAATAAATGAAATTGGTAATTGAAAATATTTTTCAGCATTTGCGCATGAATATTCTATGTTCGTTTTCTGTTCATTCATTCGCGGTACATGCAGAGAAAAGCAGATAGAAAGAAAAATATTTCCATCCAAAAATTTTACAATTTTTACATTGATATTTTTTTAATTAACTCTCCAGTATCCAGTTGGCGGTCACGAGTATCATACAAAATAATACAGACCGGCGTGAGTCCAGTCCATAAAAATATTTAAAAGAAATCAATAGTGCTGTTGTCCTTAGCGTTTTCATACTGCTTTCGTATATACAGTATTCTCTATACAATACCATAAACTTCGCAAATATTCCTAAGAAAATGAAGAGTTCTAATTGACGATCTAATTTTGCAGTGCAGTGCTGATATGTTTTTGCTACATTCATTTAGAGGCCAAAAGTAAACTCAGAAACTTAAATGTATACACTGTTTCAATTATCGGACAATACATATACTTGCAAGGCAATTTGCCTTCTGTAGTAAGTACCCAAGTCCATTTTCAACAAACCTCCCGCATAGTAACAACAGTGTTGATGAACAACACGGTTGTCGTATTTCGAATTGTAAATGATCCCAAGTGTATATAGTTATAAGTATCACGTCTTACTGATAAATGAATTAAACAACTCTTGCAGAAGTGTTTGGCTTTCCTATTTCAAAATGTTCAAGACACATGTCATGAACTTACTCTATAGTTATTTTACTATTTCAGATCAATTGGACAGTATTACGCATCAACCGGCTATGCGACATCATACAAGTTTTGAGATAATCGTCTTCAAAGGTTTTATTACATTTTCAGCTCTAAAAACTGTAATTTAATTATTTCATTCATTGGAGCGCCAAACTACACTAACATGAGTGGAATATCTGGCGCCAAATTTTTGCGTACACTTAGAACATGGTGGAATGCCACTGATGGCGTCCATATCTCTGTTTTGTTTTTGTTTTTAATCGGCGCTTAGCCGGTTGTTGCATAACACTGTCCAACTTTACGTTAGTAAATTACGCAAGTATTATTTCCCCGAGACGTAATCCTTCTGTCTTCTACGTCTCCCTCTTCTTCTTCTTCTTCTCCTCCCCTTCTTTTTCTTCTCCCTCTTCTTCTTCTTCCTTTTCTTCTTCTCCCTCTTCTTCTTCTTCTTATTCTACCTCTTCTACGTCTTAAAACGAGGAACTGGTTAAGGCAAGGGTATTAGACAGGGTTAAAGCACCGGCCGCTTAATCCAAATCCGGTCAAGAGGTCGGACAAAGAACAAAGCGTAATTCAGTATGGACAGTCAAGAAACCTAAACTATGCTCTCCATCGAAACGACCGCCAATTTTCGCCGCCGCCGTGTTTATGAACAGGCATCCGGGCGCTTTCAGAAACGGCGACGATGAAAAATAACAACACCGCGTTGCGACGCGTGCACCTGTCGCGGTAATTAATCGCACGGTTGAATGCGTTTGGCAGCGCGACCGGCGTGACAAAGGGCCGAACACTGGCGGCGGCGCCTCGCCGCGCCGCGCCGAGTGATCGACCAGCGGCTGACAGACCGACCGACAGGCAGACCGACCGACCGACCGAGTGACCTATCTGCGATCGACCGCCGGCCGCCGGGACGCACGCGTGTTGCCGTTGGTCTGGCGCCCCCCCCCCGTGTCTGGCACGCAATCGGGCACGCCAGTTGGATTGGGCGGCGCTTTGAAGTGGCTCCGTCTAAATGTCCGAGAATGAGAGCGAGCACGAGTGAGATCAGAGAGACGGAGATAACAAAACTTGTAGTACCGTTGCATAAGTTTTATTCGTTTTAGCGGAAGTACGAAACGTTTTATTGGCCTAAATATGTGAACTGTTTTTATACCGCTCCGAATTTGTAAAATAAATTTATACAAATTATATGAATATAAAATTAATTAAAATTGTTCATTCAGAACGTAACGCACCTGTATTGAAATCAGTAACTTTATTTTATTAATGCTTACGAATTGCCTATTGTGTTCCTTTTGTTTTCTGTTTTTTTGTCTGTGTCGCCTTGTTGCACGCGTGCATGCATTCTGCATTTATCGGGGCTCAATTTCATTATCTCGGTAAATTTTTGTTAGGGGATCGGCATTTAGCTGCATCCTATTTTTATCTTCCAGGGTTGTTAGCCCTGGGGGTATGGAATATAAAATGGTGATAATGAGGGGTGAAAGGACGACACACACATACAAACAAAC
Organism: Acheta domesticus; assembly: GCA_031308135.1. Lineage (NCBI taxonomy): Eukaryota > Metazoa > Arthropoda > Insecta > Orthoptera > Gryllidae > Acheta > Acheta domesticus. The sequence continues at coordinate 12,095,035 of JAHLJT010000631.1, read as the reverse complement.
ACAACACACTCATGCCCGAGACGGGGCTTAAACGTCTTTACGTCCGAGATCACCCCGTAACTACTGCTTTAGCGATCTCGACTATCCGGAGCTGCCCTTCTGGTTTTATTGTTTTTATTTATTCAGAAAGCTAAGTCATAAGTTGAGCTGACAGATTGAGCAATATAAAGTTCTTTTATCTTGTCCAGAACAATTACGTTTATAGACATTCACAGAAAAAACATCAGAGAAGGTTTTTTTTAACAAAATAGAGTAAACATGTTTTGTATAAATGGAAGTGAAATACCTTTAAGAAAAAATCTCATTTTTATCTACCTTCCATTTCACCATTTCATGTAAATAATGCAGACGCTGCGCCATTGTGTTAACCTTTTTGTTTTCCTCATTTACTCACTAGACCAAGACGTACACAGAGGTGTCAAACCGAGTGTGACTGGCGAGTAACAGGCTGACTGACTCATCTATCTCTAATGTCCGTGCATGTGCCGATTGATCATGCCCTACTAGTTTGGATGGGATGTTCGTGATTGATTAACCCTTAGCTTCTGTTTGGGGTAATTTTTGGCCCCAGGGGCAAATGAAGCTTTGCAACATCCTGAAAATTATTCACCTGAACTTCTCCTTTTAGATATTATTTAGGTCAAGTTTACATGAGTTGTAAACCTTTCAGTTTTTAAAGCTTTTTTTTGTTGGAAAAAAAAATATTTCTAAACGGTTGTGGTGCCACCGTTTACATCTAAATTACGAAAGAAAAATTCTTATAAAGTGTCCATTTCCGTTTTCTAGTACTATGTTGTGGTTTGTGGGTGATAATTTGCGGTGCTTTCTATTACAATTTGGTAGCTGTTTCATTCTCATCCTGGTAAGATAACCAGTATAGTTATGAGGATACGCTGGAATGTTTATATATATATATATATATTGTGACCGTACTTACCTTTGCTGGCTCACGGTTACACATATCATAAAATTTTTTTATGTATGGGTACAGGAGTTCTTTAAGGGGGTTACTTTAATCTACGGTATCTGGATTCAAAGGCCTACTATCATATAAACAGAATTTATTAGAACAAAAGAACAGTAAGACATCATTACATTACCAACATAGCTTGCATCATTGCTTGATCATAATTCTATGGTTCATTCTGTACATCTCTAACCTTCCCACCATTACATTATCATTCCCGCTTATGCAACTTCCAACCCTTTGGAAAAACTACGTGTCATTCATATGCTACTACGCACATCATTACTTCAACGTTACTCAGTGAGCATCCTGAACTGGCGTTTCATTTAATTTTCCTTCTATTTGTTCACAATTAGAATTACTTATCTGATCGTTACGATCGTCGATTTCTACGTGACGCGTTGCTGCCCGTTCCGCCTGAGGCCGGGAGGTAACCTTGATGCCCGCGATGCTCCGTCTGCCCACGTGTCACCGCAGCCCGTTTCCAATCCACCTGCGTCGCCTTCCCACGGTTTCTTTCTTCACACGATGACTTTAATCGTATCAGCTCAGCAGCTCCACCGCATAATCACACATCAGCACAGCCGCACCAACTATCATTAACCCGCATCGCCCACGTGTCCGTGCACTGTTCCCCTTTCTTATTAAATTTCGTGATTATTCTCTCTTAAACAAGTTCACCACAATCCTTACACTCGCTTATTGCACAGTTCATCACAATTTTTCTTTCTTAAATACCTGTTGTCCCGATTACACTGGATTTCTTGTACATCAAAGCATCGCTCTCTAACCACCATTGCATACCGTCCTCACACCCTGCTGCTCAACCGCCAACTGTCGCTTTTGCGCGGTCAGACCGATCAGTTCCCACTACCCCGTGCGCTCGTTCACGACTCTGTCGATCCGTTCCGCCGCGGTTCCTCACTCTGCGCGCTACTTTTGAATGTGGTGGAGCGCCTATTCTTTGTGTTTTGACCAATACGGTCAAATAACCCCCCACGTTATCAAGATTTTTTTTTACACAGTGAAAAATAATCTTCTAATCCATTGCTTCCAGGGTTCTCCTTTAGTTTTGATCTTGTCCCTCATGGTATGCCTTCAAGTTGTAAAAGTTGTATTGTTCGACTGTTTCTCCCCGCTCATCCATTAGTTCCGCCACATTTGGAGCTTTAATTGCCTTTATCTCATATGGTCCTTCATAAAGGAGGAAAAACTTCGAATAAGTTTTTAGTTTGGGATTTGACACTCTAGGTACCCTAACCAATACCTTTTGTCCCACCTTGAATTCGTATGGCGTTTTCTTCATTTTTGCTAGTCGTACTTCGCTCATTTTGACTAAATTTTCGCGGACTGTTTCCTGTGATGGCTCCTGCGGTCTTTGAATACCTCTTCTCTGTCAAGTGCGTATAAAACGTGGGGTGTCTACGTCCAAAATGTGCCTCGTACGGTGTAATACCCGTGCTATCGTGTGGAATGGACGGCAACCACCTATTAATCTCCGGTATTAGCTCTCCCCATCTGTCGTGCTGCTCGTAGCAATATGTTCTGAACATTCTAGAT
>JAHLJT010000631.1:11855805-12092408 GCA_031308135.1 Acheta domesticus | reverse complement strand
TTGACAGATATGTACTTTGGAGACCTTTTTTTCATAGGTAGAAAATAAAAATATACTGACTAGTCTCATAACGATAGCTTTATTTTGCAATTGTTTTCAAATGCATATTGAAAAGGTAGTGTCTCGTAAACCTACTTTACCTTCATTATAATTTTGTGTTAACACTTTTTATCAATAAAAATATTCGTTCCAAAAACTATTGCCTCACACTTCTTTCATGGCTATGTCATTACAAAAACAGATGCTTAAGCGGAAATGCGTAACCAGAAAGACTGACCACGCGCGATATTTCCTTCATCTCCCTTTCCCTATCCTCACCCCTTACTTGTACACCCCTTACTTGTACTTACACTCGTATGCACTGCACTGGACGTGCCTGGAAGCCAGTCAGCTTAGAGCGTGCCCCGCCACTGGGAGATACCTGGTTGGGGAAACTCCCCAAACATAGTGAGGTCGGCGCCGGATCTCACCATCCAGCGGGGCAATATCACACGACTTAATACAAGCATAATCACACGATCTGCAATAAAGACATGAACTATATTTACCAGACTAATGACCTTAGCAGTCGACGCCCTCTAAATCACTAATCAGTCAACGTCCTCAAATCCCTCTTGTCGCGGGGTATCTATTGTATTTCCGTCCATTCTTTTGCCAGTCCATCCCACAGCTTGCGGCCGTGACGGCAGGTATATCATCTTGGGTGACGTCAGAGCGAACTTGTCGCCAAAGGGCGCGCGCTCCCCCGGGGCTGAGGTTCGCCCGCGGAGGCACAATGGGGCGGTGATGGGGCTCCCGGCGCGGATCAGACGCTCGCCGCGTCGCCCCGCAGGGCCTGCAACTTCTACGCCGCCCCGTCGACCGCAGATCGGCCACCCCGCACCGCCCCCCGCGCCACACCCGCGCCGCCCCCGCGCCGCCCCCGCGCCGCCCCCGCGCCGCCCCCGCGCCGCCCCCGCGCCGCCCCCGCGCCGCCCCCGCGCCACCCCCGCGCCGTCCCCGCGCCGCCCCCACGCCGCCCCCACGCCGCTCCCACGCCGCCCCCGCGCCGCCCCCGCGCCGCCCCCGCGCCGCCCCCGCGCCGCCCCCGCGCCGCCCCGCGCCTCCCCGCGCCGCCCCACCCGCGCCGCCCCGCCTAACATGCACTACACTTTCACACATGCCAGGAGACCTGTCGTGAACTTAGAGCTTGTCCCGGCTGGGGCGGTGCCCCGCTGGTGGTAGATACCTGGTTGAGGGCAAAACCCCGCTAGTCGACGGTAGGTCGGCGCGGAATCTCGCCATCCAGCGGGGATAAGATCACCGCCACCTCCCGAGGAAAACACGTACTACACTTACGGGACTAATGACCTAAGAAGTTGACGCGCCCGGAAACACGAATCAATCAAGCCACACCCCGCCTCGCCCCGCCCCGCCTTCACCGCCACGCCACGCCACACCCCGCCAGGACCTACCCTACCACGCCACCCCCCACCACGCCACGCCACACCACCCCACGCCCCGCGCCGCGCCACAAATCGCTTCGGCGGACGCTTTGGTGGAAATCGCTACTTCTTCAGACCGCTACACGACTCACGAATTGTAGGCTACGCCTTGCTACTTCTATCTGTTTCCTAAACGTTTCTTCCTTCACTTTTCATTGCGTTCATTGCCTCCCTTTCCCCTTCCTCGTCGGCGATCCATACTGTATCATTCCATTTCCAAGGCCGTTGTGTAAGTTCAGTTTGTTCTGGGACATCTGTTTCTTGGGTCGTGTCTCACTTCCCCGACATTTCTGTTATTTCTACTTCCCGGACATTTCTTAATTACTTTTACGCTCCCATCGTCTCCCCTTTTCCTTCGTGTCTCTCATCAGTATCTTTCCCATCCCTGTCTCCCACAACTTGTCTACGTCACCCACACATTATCGAACCTCCGTTCCTTACCCGTTCGGTTGAAATCGTTATTTGTTTAGTCCGTGCCTCGCTGCCTATTTATGTTTCCTCGCTATTTTTCCTTCCCTCTTCATTGCTTCCAGTGCCTGCCTTTCTCCTTCCTCGTCGGCGATCCAGACAGTATCTTTCCATTTCCTCTGACCAGAGCATTGGCGAAACCAACAATTGTTCACATGTTCAGTTCGTTCTATGACTCAGGTCTGTTAGGCTCTGCCTTACGATCCCCTTCGTTTACCCAATCTTTCAATAGCTTCCAACCACACAAGGCCTTTATGGTAAGTTTAGTTCGTTCTGAGATGCCTGTTTCTTAGATCGTGTCGTCTATTTCCCGGTCAATTCTTCGCTGCTTTTAAGCTTACATCGCCTCTCCTTCCCCCTCCCCGTCGTCCATCAACTATTGTATTTCCCATCCCTGTCCCCCACAACTTCTCTGCGTCACCCACACATTATCTAACCACCGTGTTTTTACCCGTTTGAGTGGAAGGATCGGTGGAAATCGCTACTTGTTTAGTCTGCTGTGCGACACATGACACGCAGACCGCGCTTCGCGGCCTATTTCTGTTCCTTGGACTTTTCTTCCTTCCCTTTTCCTTCACTCTTCATTATCTCCCGTTCACCTTCCTCGTTGGCTATCCAGACAGTATCTTCCCATTTCGTCCGACCAGAGCTTTGGTGAAACCTACAATTGTTCACATTTTCAGTTCGTTCTGTGACACAGGAGTGCCCCACGACCGTCTTCGATGATCTGAATTTTTTACTTACTTTTTTAAACGTTCTACCCTTTTCCTGCAGCCAGTATCTTTCCCATCTCTCTGTCCCATAACTTCTGTGTCATCCGCCTCTCATGTGACCGCTGGTCCTACACCCGTTTGGGAGGTTGCCATGGAGAAATCCACAACTTGTTCAGTCCGCTCTGAAACTCCTGCCCCTTGAGACCGTTTGCATGTGGAATGGTCGCTGATCTGACAGTCGATAGGACAGCCAATGGCGTCGGGTGGGGACCATGCGGAAGAGAGTTCTAAGAGCAGAGGGGTTCGTAGTAGGGATGCGACGTCGATGTTAGTGTTTTCAAAAAATCGATGTTTCGATTAAAATAGACGTTTTGAAGCCGATGTTTTTTAAACGTAGATGTTTTGGGATCGATATTTTTACCTTTTCGATGTTCACTTCGTGAAAGAAAAATTCTCATAATCACAAATTTGTAAAATTAAAATATGAAGTAATTACTGATAGTATTACTGTGTTTGTGTTAGAATCAAACGAACGCAGTATGTACTATCTTCAAGCAGACTACTCCGTTGTCCGAGATGATTTCAATGCCCTGGTAATTCCTTCATTTTGTCACGTACTTCGAACTAGGAAAGGCGTTGTAAACTTTTTTCAAATTAATTTAATTAGTAATTAATGTGCAACTGTTAAATTATATTTTGTTGCTCACAAATTTAAGGTTAGAGCATTCTGAAGCAACTTAAAACATGGATGTTTGAATATATCCATGGCTTTTGGGCGATGTACTTTAACATCGATGTTATAATAATCAAATCGCAAACAAGTAGGAGATACATTTTTTCTTTCTTTTGGATTTGCATGAGGAATACGAATGCCTTTGGGAGCATTAACTCCCACAAAATCTAAATGCAGCTCTGTGGGGAAGTGTAAAGATGCACAAATTCAAAATTTTAAATATTTTATTGTAAATTGGGATTCATTAAAAAATAAATGCAAGTCGGTAAAGGTGTCTTATATTACGCTCCGGTTCAGTGGTAAAGAGCGCAATATAATTGATTATATATTGATTGATAATATATTTGAATAAAATTGTTTTCTCCCCAAATGACAATTAAATGCATATGTTTATTTAATATTTCATCATAATTGATGACCTTGGGGCAACAACACGCTATACCACATTTCTGATAAAATCTAGATGTTAGTGTTTCTCGTTGCCCCGTAAATGTATCTAGATGTTGGGTTATTATTTTAAAGATTCGCCGCAAGGTGGCAGTGCAGTTCACAAATTAATGTTCTTTTCTTCTAATGTTCTTTCGAGATGTGTAGATTGCAATGTCTAAACCTTTACTTTCCTTTTTCTCATAACTTACGTACTGTGGCAGAGTATGTTATTGCCCAGAGGTCTTCTACTGTACGAACGTCCACAATCGTAAGCAACGAGTGTTTTAACAACACGTTTCGTCATCGATAGCCGTACCATTTCTTTCTCGTTGCGAACAAGAGAGACAGGGCAGGGCACAACTAGCTTGTCCGTGCGCAATCTCCAGAGTCCAATTTTTGGAAACAATGAAAAAGTTGACAGCTATCAGGCAGATTGTCGGCCAGCTATCTGGCCTCGCGTTAGCGGGGCTTAGGTCAAGCCTCATTAGCGTCTTCATTTTCCTGGACATTTTTTATTGGGTCCATCTCATCCTTGTATCTCCCTGTCACTGATAAAAGCATTCTCTTTCTCGCCTGCTTCTGCTCAAACTCAGACGCACAATCCGCCTTTGCTATGACCGCTGAGAATTTAATCCTCATGGAATATCCATGGATAGAAATTGTTCAGTCCACAATGAGGCACTTTTCTTGTAGGTTGCGTCTTATCATTTATCCTTCACTTAGGGCTGGACACACAAAGGGCCGATAAAATGGTCTGGTGTTTTCTTTTGGTGTAGAGAAATAAACCCTTTTATTTTTATTTATTTCTTATTGAAAGTACGATGGGTTTAGAAAGGACACATTGGATATATATATATATCAGTTACATTTCCCTTACATTCAATGATAATCAAATACATTTCGAAGAACACTTTCTTTTCTGAAGCACCGAACATATAACTTGGGTGGAAGGCATGCACATTCGTTGCCATTTCTTGCCACCCTTGGGACTCGAGTCTTTGATTGGGGTCAAAACAGACATGGTTGGGCTGTATTTAAATACTTGTAATTGAAATAAGTATTTTAAATACATTTTGTATTTTAAATACTTGTAATTGAAATAAGTATTTTAAATACATTTTGTATTTAAATAAATGTATTTTAGAGTCCGTTATTGTAAATTAACGTCCTATATTCACGTTAGGAAAAACGATCCTGGAATGTTAATAGATCTCTCCGACCGAAAGAGAGATATTAAATTTAACAAGAGATGAAATATACAAACTCATTTCACATTTATTACTTTATTTCACGTTTTTACTATGTACAAGACACACCTCCCCACAAGTATATTAGTTTATTAATTTTTGAGACTCCATGTAGGTAAGATGGTCAACAATCACAACAAAAATAAATTTGCACAAACCGCGAAAGTGAGCAAAAACGCGAAATATTTATGTTTTTAATTAAATTAATGTAATAAGACGGTTCGCACAAGATATATTTGAATTTAATTGCTAGCACTATTTTCGTTCGCTTAAATTCATGTTTAATCCTGCTTCTTTACATTTATATTGTAGTTCATTCAACAGAGTTTCCAGCTCTTATACTCTCAGTAAGAAGAGTTCTATCCAATCAGTAGGCTTTAAATATATTTACTGACATTTTATGTTTATTTTATGACTGCCACTTAAATTGCTTAAATGTATCGTCAAGAAGAGAAGAAAATGATTTTGGTGATATAGAGACACACTGCACTTCTAAGCAGTTGGAAGAATAACCTTTTTTTATACATGCTACCTATTTGTGTACAGTTTTGGTAGTAATCGGATGTATAGAAGGAAATATTCAAAGTCAAAAATAGACAAGTACAGTTTCGAAAATACACTTCTAGAACTGTTGTGGCGCGTGTTGCAAAGAACAATTATTTCAAAATAAAAATCATTACTTACTCAACAAACATATTTTTCAATTTGTCCCTTAAGCAGTACTGGAACAACCACGACTGAAAGTGTTTCCCTTGTTTTCATAAATAGTACATTTTTTAAATGTTTAATACGCCGTGAGCTAAACACTGTTTTCATGCTTGTTTCTTGTGTGCGAAATATCAATTTCTCTGATTCTGATTAATACGCTAGTACGCGAAAAATTCGGAAGAGTGCATGAAACAACGAAGCACATGCAAAACGCCTTCAACACACAGCATGCAACGCGCACGCGCGGTCATTCTTACAATTGTTACGTCACTTCCTCTATGACCCTCGTACCATATCTGCGATTTACAATCAAGTAGCATGCCTGGGACCCTTTTGGATTCCAAAATTTACTGACAATTGGAAGTAGTAAACACGAATGTGTACGGCAATTTATTGAGTGTAAATAATTGTTTTTATATAAGTATTCATTTTCAGTAACATAATAAATATAATTTATTCATATTAAATATTTCATATAAAGAATAAACTCCACCGTACGTACCCTCAATTGCTGATACATAATGCTCCAGAAATATTTATAATAGTTTATGAAAGTTATTTCGAGCTACATCAAAACACGGAATGAGACTAATTTTTTGAAGTTCATGACAATATATTTGAAATGAAAATGGGAAAATATTAGGCTATACCTTGAGTCAAACCAGCCACATGTAAAGAAAAAAAATTCTAATAAACTTTGGAAAATATTGTGAAAATGGTTTGATACCTGCTTAATAAGAGCACGAAGGCAAATTAATGAAGATGGTGTCCAAAAAGCCCCCAGGTATGGTCCGAGGGTATGGCGAGCCGTCCATTAAAAACATCGAAGGGGGTTGTGGAGACAAGTCCACGACGACAAGTGTTATGACGACGTGTTGCCGGGGAGAAGAATATCAAGAAAACAATAAGCCGGTTAGTGACAGAGAGGCGAACTCCGCCTGACGAAGTTTGTATCAATCCTATGTATGTAATTCAAGAGTTATAATACATTCGTTTATCGTTTTACCTTGAATATTAGTTTCTTCTAGGCAAACGTCTTGTATAAAGTTTATAATGGTCATCCAGCGTGGAAAGAAATTAATCGGCGGCTATGTATTCCTACATGCATCAGTAGAGGGGATCACAGGCACAAAATAAATTTAACACAGCAAAGAACGAATGTCGGGAAATTTTCTTTTACTAATAGAACGATTACGGAATGGAATAGATTGCCTGCAAAAACCTTTGAACCCTTTCCTCAAAGCGTTCAACAGTTTAGGAAATTAATTTAGGGTATTAAGTAAATGAGGGAGAATAGTGCGTTATATAGCGATGCATAAGTGTTGTATTGTGAAGTGAGATGTGCAGTGTAGATCAGAGAAATAAAAAAGGAAATGTTTTCAAGTCAGGTCAATGTTCAATGTTCATGTCAGGTCTTAGTGAAGTGCAGTGTGATCCTAATTGTATAAACATTCAGTGCGGAGTTAGATTATAGAAGTTTTTATTTTCTCTTAACGTAATTTAAGGTTTAATGAATCAGTCAGTTTTTATATTATTATCATTATTTTACCATTATTATTATTATTATTATTATTATTATTATTATTATTATTATTATTATTATTACTATAATTAGTATATAAATTGTTGGTTATATTACCTTATTATTACTACTGCAATTATTCCATAATTTGCTAGTTATATTACTTTATTATTATTGTTATTATTATTATTATTATTATTATTATTATTGATATTAGTATCCTATGTTACTGAGAGACTATGTTTTTTTTACGTTTTTGTAATTAGCTGCCACCGGGTTATACCCAATTGCAGTTTAAATAAATTCATTGATTCATTCAAGAAAGGAAGAAACTTTTTCATTACGAAGCGAAGCAGATCCGACATCCCGGCAACACTCGCCTCAGGAGGTTAATTTCCAACAGCCACCATTGAGGCGAGAATGTGTGCGACCTGCGGCGTTATTGAACCGTGGCGTCGTCGCGTTGGCGGGTCCAGGCGAGCCGTCTCTCGCTCGGCTGGCGCGGAGCGGGATGGCGCCGCATTCAATCCTAGGAGTCTAATCTACGTGTCATCTCGCAAACAGCATTGTGGCTTCCTTCGGCTGGCGGCCTTTGTGTGCGTGCTCGCTCTCTCTCTCTCTCTATCTCCCTGCCGCCTCTCCGTGTGGGGCGGTGCCGCCGCGTGCTATCAGAACTAGTAGGAGCTGGCTGGCGGCTGCAGGTGGCGCTGGCGGCGAGGCTGCTGGTGACAGCCGCGCGGCGCCGGCCTCGCCCCGGCCCTCGACCTCGCCTGCACCGTCGCATACAAACGCCACTCCAGTACACGGAGAACGTCAATGAGGGGGCGGACAACGGCGGACCCACTGGCGGATGCAAAGGGAGCATGGGAGGCCATGGCCCCACCCCCAAATGGCCTAGAGTTTTACTTTATCTTCTTTTATGTGGCACAGTTTATTTAAATGTTTATTTTTATATTAACATTATGTAATAGTTTACACAATAATATTGTATATTATCAAACATACACTACAAAAATAATATACAAATGCATTTGAGGCGTTGGTTCTCCATCGTAAGTTTTTGTTTTAGCATAAAGCCTTTTCGGCCGCATTGCGGCCATCTTCAGTGCAATTTGAGGCGGCTGTGGTCCTCCGTCCAGACAAGACAGCCCTCTGTCTTGTCTGCAGCCCTTTGCTGTCGTGTCTGGACGCAGGACCACAGCCGCCTCAAATTGCACTGAAGATGGCCGCAATGCGGCCGAAAAGGCTTGATGCTAAAGTTAAAACTTACAATAGAGAATCGATGTGCTTTTCCATGATGGAAACATCGTAAACACCGCACCATTTCCTACCAATAATATACAATGTAATAAATATGTTTATTATTTTAAAAAAATCTGTGATGCTCCCCCCACCCCCAAGTGGTCGTCTGGATCCGCCCCTGCACTGACGGATCCAGGGGGGTATGGGGGCCATGGCCCCCTACAAATTTCCTAGAGTTTTTGATTTTCTTCCTTGTTTGACTGTACTGTACAAAGTTATAACTGCAGCCATAGCTGACAAAATGTACAGACATCTAAAGGAAAATCATCTGATGCCAGATGAACAAAAAAGGATGTCGTGTAGGTTCTTATGGCTGTAAGGAAATCATGCTACTGAATAAAGTCATCTTGAGTGATGTAAAGAAACGAAAACGTAATTAGAGCATGGCTTGGATTGACTACCAAAAGGCCTTTGATAGTGTACCACTCGATTGGATTTTAAAGACCCTGCAGATCTATCGATTTCAACCTAGGCTTGCCTGTCTAGATACTCTGTCATTTTCATAAATTTTTCCTTGATTCTCTACGCTATATTTTTCTACTAGTTGAGTTCATCTCATTATTTATTATTGTCTGCTCATCTTGTATAATCTTTTGTATTAAAATTTGATTCTCATTATTTCTCACGATGCTCGCCAGTGTTCCTCAATTTGTTCTTACATTTAAATCACAGAAATAATAAATTCATAACACAAAATAATAACAAAAACCTTAGAACTTTGAGTTTTACTTCATACATCTACCCAGAAGATTACGGCAGCGGGCTGATCTCGAGAAACATCTAAAAAAGTGATTCTTTATATAATTAACACCAAATCTACATTTAGTTTACAAAATCAAATCTACATTTAGAAAATAATGTCATTGGCATTCTTGACCTGAAGGTGGAGGCACAGATGCACTCTACACACGATATATCTGAGTCTTAATAACCGTGCAGGACAGCACAGATGTCAGAACGACGTGCTCTAATACGCAGAAGGAGAAACAGAGTGAGAAGAACGTCCAAAGATATGAAAGTGAGCGGGCTGGCGGCACGTAAAGAACGGGACAGCAAGAGGGATCACTAGGCGGTTAAAACTCAGGAAATGTAACGGGTCACAAACTTCATATCGCGTCGCGAGTTGAAACATCCCCCTAGGCCCCTGCGGACTTGACGTCACGCGCAAATAGAGCGACGCAATAAAAGCGACGGGATGAAGAACGACGTAGGTCCGGGAACAAGGGAGAGAGAGAGAGAGAGAAAGAAAGAGAGCGTTGGACAATTGGAGCCAATGACAGGAAGAAAGATGACGAGGAACTACTATCAAGCTGGCAAACATGGCAAAAATGACGAGAAGCCTCTATGAAACAGTTATGCCGAAAAAAAAGAGAAGCACGAAAAATACAGAATAGGACGTTGAGGGATAGAATAAACGTAGTATAAAGAGTAACAGCAGAATGCAGCGATCATCCGCGGGCAGGAGCGCATCATCGAAAACTGAGAATGGAAGTGAGAGACCAGGAAGAAGAAAAGAGAAGAGTAGGGGGATGAGAGGTCGATAACAAAGAGGAAAGAGACCGAGGAGGAGAGTCGGAGAAGGAAAGGAAGAAAGAGAGCAGGATGAAAGACAGCAGTACGAAACACAGCAGGATGAAAGAACAGGTCGAAAGAAAACAGGATGAAAGAGGGCAGGACGAAAGAGAGCAGGACGAGAGAGAGCAGGACGAAAGAGAGCAGAGCGAAGAAGAGCAGAACGAAAGAGAGCAGAACGAAAGAAAGCAGAACGAAAAAACAGAACGAAAGAAAGCAGAACGAAAAACGACAGGACGAAAGACAACAGGACGAAAGGGAGCAGGACGAAAGAGAGCAGGACGAAAGAGAGCAGGAGGAAAGAGAGCAGGAGGAAAGAGAGCAGGAGGAAAGAGAGCAGGAGGAAAGAGAGCAGGAGGAAAGAGAGCAGGAGGAAAGAGAGCAGGAGGAAAGAGAGCAGGAGGAAAGAGAGCAGGAGGAAAGAGAGCAGGAGGAAAGAGAGCAGGAGGAAAGAGAGCAGGAGGAAAGAGAGCAGGAGGAAAGAGAGCAGGACGAAAGAGAGCAGGAGAATGGAGATCGCAAGAGGTAAAAGTACAAGAGAAAAGGGAGCGTATGACGAGGAAGTAGGAGAGGAAACCAAAAACAGGTGTTGCAAGAAAGAGATATAAGAAAAGGGACAGGAGTAAGAATTGCGTACATCAACAAGAGCTCCTTGAAAAGAAGAAAGAGTGGCACGGAAGAATACATTTGTGCTGAAGGAGATATCAGAGAGCGAGCGAGAGAGAGAGAGGAAATGAGAAAGGGAGCATCGCGTTTGAATAGAGAGCGCGAGCAGCGCGAGAAAGAAATCAACGTGCGGAAGGAACGCGCTCGGTCGGGCGGTGGGCGGGGGCGGCGAGGGCGTGCCTGCGCTGTCTAATGAAATCCGGAAGGCGACAGCTGCTGCTGCGGCGGCGGCGGCGCCGAGTGGAGCGGCGGTTGGGGGAGGGGAGGGGAGGGGAGGGGCGGTCTCGCAGCCTCCGCCTGCGAGGGCGTCAGCGAAAGGAGTCGCACGAGAGACGCCCCCGCGCGGAGAGGAAAGCGCGAGAGCGCAGCTGGAGAGGACTCTTGACGCGAAGGAAACGCGTTGGAGATTCAGTTCAGAGCTCTGACAGTGCCACGCAGACCGCAAGGGCGCAGTACCCACATTGATTGATTGATTGATAGTGATTTCGGGAGCGTTAACTACTAGGGCTCTTAGTACAGTAAGTGTAGTGCATGTTTTTTTCCCGGGAGGTGACGGTTGACTTCCCCCGCTGGATGGCGGGATCCGGCGCCGACCTAACGTCGGCTAGCGGTGTTTTCTCGGAACAGGTGTCTCCCACCATCGGGGCACCGCCCCACTCGGGACAAGCTCAAAGCACCCGACTGGTCTCGCGGCGTGAGGGATGTGGGTCGTGTGATGTTAGTATAAGTGTGTGTAATAGGAGAGGATAGTACAAGGAAGAGAGAGGAAAGATCGAGCGCGATCAGTGCTCATTTGTTTGGGTACTGCTCCGGTATTCGCCTGGTGTTGATCGGAGAAACCACCGATCAGAGCAGCCGGCCGCTAGAATTCTCCTCGAGTCAGCGACTGAATTCGACCTAGCTTACAAGCTAAGAAAAAATCTTCTGCCACCGTAGGGACTCGAAGCTAGGATTTCACGGTCAGAGAGACTGCAGTGACATCACTTGAGCCGTCTCTCCCGGTGGAAACTGGAGAGGACTATTGACGCACGGGAGCAGGTTGGCGCACCGGCCATTTCGGACACGCAGACTGGAAGGACGCCGTGGCCAGAGGAAGAGGCAGGGTCGACGGTGAGCTCAAACTGCATTAGAAGATTTGGGTAGGGCTGCAAAAGTGGGAAAGTGGGAAAGTGGGAAAGGAAAGTCGCAATTGATCTAAACAGGCAAGAATATTGATATCAACTTTATGATACATACTGGGAGGTTTAGACATACTATTGAGACAGGTGTGGTGAAGAATAACAGCCCTGCGGAATTTTTTCCATTGTAAATAGCACAGTTGACTTAATATCCTTTTAGATTAGTTGAATTCTACTAAGCCAATGAATCTGTACAACATCATAATAACAAACGCTGTTCAAGTAAATATTCGCTTGTATATGGTGGCGACGATCTCTGAAAATTTTAAACTCATTTCAAACTTGCGTAGAGATTGACTCGTGCTCCAGAAACACAAGGGCGAATGGGCACACACGGTCAGAACAAGCAAGAACGGTGCGAATACTCTGTGGTAAATATTATGGGGATATTGGTGGGAACGATCTGCGAAAGAGGAGGGCAAGAGTATAGGAAGGACTTATTTGGAGGGTAAACAATAACAATGAGCCAAACTTTACATCCACTTAACATGCCGTAAACTTCAGCAATAAAGGGAGTGAAGATGAGGGGTGCGTGCTAGTCTGAGAGGAGCAGGGAGGGTACACAAAGTGTGCATGGAGGGATTGCTGGTTGGACCCAAGAAGCAGTCCGCAGGGGTGACAGGGGTGAGTAAATAATATGGGAAGCTCAGTTGATGGCCGGGCGAAAGAAGCGACGAATGTCTACCTTGGTACCTGTTTTCAGGGTTGGGCAAAATACTTTAAAAATGACTTTAAATTTAGTCAAATATATCGCCAAAATACTTTGTAAATAAGTATTTAAACGCGTACTCAAAATACATTAGGTATCGAATTGATAGATATTTCATACTTATTTAAAATAATTCAAATACTCAAAATACAATAAAAACAATAAATTTGCATTATAATTTTTTATTGCAACAATATATTGTAATTGCCAATAAATTACAATAATGCATACAAATGGGCAATAAATTACTAATTGACAGTCATATATTTTTGAAAACTAACTAAAAGCTTACATATATACAACAATTTCACTAATACTTCACAAAAACACATTCAAATATAAAATTATATCAAAAATATGTCGAACTGAAATAAGCGTAATTTACTTTCTAAACGATTAGTTTTTTAAACAAATCAACACACAATATGCTCCTAGTTGGCGAATGTACAAAACTCGCAAAAGAAAACAGTTGTTGAACTGGCGCTGATGAACAAAAATTCGTGTTACAAGGAATCGCTTTTTTATTGCCGGATTGTCCAGAATTTTTAATGATTTAGATTTATCATTTAAAAAAATCATACGTCGTTATATTAACAATTATTCCATTCTTGAGTAAAATCGATTACGAATTTAAAATTCTTTCGATTCAAAATGTTTATTTTACTCTCAATTTATAAGTTCAATTATTACTGACCATTCTCCATTTTAACGGAGAATTTATTTGTTTTAATTGGGGAAATGTAAATAAGCTTGGCTACTTTTGAGTTATCAACTGTCAACTGTTTTCTCCGAAGCAGTGCTATGGACCAGTGACCTAGTGACGTGCCGTCTGCCGGAGCACTTAGTGCAACCCTTTAAAACTTCGCGGCAGTGTCCCCGACTTCTGTACGCAGTGTCTGCGAACTCTAGAAAGCTACTTACCTTGCCCGTGACCTTGACATACCTGACCTAAAAGAAGACGGGCGAACGAAATGAAGAATACCAAAGTCCTGTGGATCGAAACCGCGTGACACTGACTGAAATGGAAGCGTTTTGGTGAAGCCACGCTGCCTTCGGCCGCTTCCGCTTTCACTTCGCCCGGGACGAGCAGGCATGGCTTCCAGATGTGCAGGCTGACTGCCCGCCACTCCCCCGCCTCCCTGTGAGTGACCCGAACGAGGGCAACGCCACCCCCGCTGCCGAAGGGATGGACTGGCCCGGCAGTATATAAAGGCGGCGTACGGCCACCGAGTTTGTCGCTTGTTTACCGCTCCTCGTGAGCATGGTAGTGATCGCCGGCGTCCCCACTCCACGGTTGCCCTCGGGTTGACCAAGGCGGGAATCGACGCAAGGCTGAGCCGAGCGACCCACCGCCAGCCTATCTGCCTTTACTACCGCCGCCGTCGCTGCCTACCACCTCTCCCCCAACCTCCTCGTGGCAACGACTGAGTGCTGGACTGCGTAGCCTCTGTTAGGATGTGACAGTGTACTTGCAACTAGGGCTTATAATAAACCGCTGTTAATAGCCAACCAGGAGTTCGTCTTTCTACAGTCACATACGCCCTGCCATCCATGTCCTCACGACAGCGTTATGTACCAGAAAAATATTAAATAATGAACTTAATGAATTTAAATGCGAGTGAAAGAATGTTATTTTGATGTTATCACAGAGAAAGCCAAACAAGCTAGTGGAAAAATACAAACGATGCGAGTTTAGTGTAAATTCGGTGAACAATTAGAAAACAAATTAGTAATCTCGGGGTCAAAGAAGGGTCAACTCAATATTAAAGTGTTTCTCAGAATCATTAAGTGACGAATAATGCACATTGAAGCGTTAGGGTGTTCAGCATAGTGTAACGTCAAGAATAATGTAGTCTAAGCTCACTTGCTTAGAAGTAAAGGTAGAGTGGCATAGCTAAACGTAACAATGTCAGACGCAATCCGTTATTCCTACAATCATGTAGTTCAATTGAGGGCCTCAAAATCAAGCTACACTCCTTTGCGCAGCGGCTTTTTCCTTGTATGGAAATCTGCCGTCTTGTTATTTTATATTCTTTTGTTACACCTTTTATTTTGTTATATTACATTATTTTGTTGTATTACATATTTTGTAATAAATATTATTATATTTCTAGACAAGGATAATAAGTATCACTGTTTTATTGACCTTCAGGTACGAAAGGTAGTCAGATTCATGTGACTTTGGAAAGTTCCTCTGAAATGGTAGTTTTTAATACAAAAAGAACGAGAATTCAAATGCAAGAAAGGTTAAAAAAGAGACAAATATATGAGGAGTGAGAGAATGAGACCGACAAGAAATAGAATGCAATAGAATAATAGAAAGATAATGTTTTATTTGCAGCATATTGAATAAGAAGAACTTTAAAGAAGAACTTAAAAAATAGGCATTTTTATTGAATTAGTCACAGAAATGAGTCAGAGAAAGCATTAAATTGATAACCTTCATTGTATTCTAAATGACGTGGTGCGGTAATGCTACGGTGAATATAATGAGACACAAGCCAATTTTAAATTGACATATTTTCAGAATGAATGCTTATTATTAGGGAGTGGATTTGTATTATTTTTAATATTTTTGTCCGTTGTTTCAGGGCATAGCTAAGTGAACTTTCCTGACATTTGGTTATAATTAGATGCTTTGTAGATTAATTTGTTGGTGCATATTTGTGTATATTTGACAATTTTTCCTGTTGGGTCATATTCGTGTAATTATGGGAGCGTATTTTGAATATTTCGTTCAATTAGAGAAAATGTTTCGTGTTTTCATAGAATCTATTTGTGAGCGTTCATTTTATTAGAAAAGCTTGTCAGAATTTTTTTTTATTTTCTATAGATGACTTGTAAAAATGTAGAATACTTCTTGATATATTTTTTAAACCAGACAGAAAAAGTGAAATACCTGCAATGTAGGTTCTTCACTAAGATGCATATTTACTTGAATTCTTTCTGTCGCGAAATAAGTTAGATTACATTATGTTTGCACTTTTCTCCCAAGCATGCTTCTTCTGTATTGTATCAAGCAAGGTTTATACAGAAAATGAAATATTTTTAATTTTAATTGAATATTAAAGTGCATATTTCAGAATTATTAGGTCATAAATGCATATTAAAGTGCACATTTTACCATTTTTAGGTCATAAATGCATATTTTAAAAAGCATATTTCAAGATTTATTAGGGAATAACTTATTATTTATGGTTTTTAGTTCGTGTATTCATTATTAATTTTTTTCTAAATATAATACGTCAAGGAAAGATTTATGTTTTGTATCATTCACAAGAGATCACAGAGATGACATATGAGTGAAGAGAGATACAATGAGAACAAACAAATCGCTTATTTTTGTGTAGGTTGGCATTATTATGAAAAGTATTGAACGTCATAGGTCCGATAACACAAATAAAGGACTCGCTCATATATCTATGTAAAAAGTGAATAAATTTACGTTTCATTTTTGTGTAAGTTGTGTTTTTTTTGCCGTCAGGTTGTGAGAAGGATGCGGTGAACCGATAATACGTAGGGATATTTTCAGCAGTTTTGCAGTCTCTAGTTTAGTCCTCCAGAACACGTGTTTTCAGAGTAGTTGAGCCTGCGGAGTTGTAAGCAGTTTCCTGGCGACCAACTTCGGAGGGTCGTAAAGTGGAGGCATTTATTCAAATCGAATTTCTCCGGTAACGCCCCGGCCATAAACAAGCGCCCGACCTCACGCGCTCGCTGCGACCACACCGTGGACAGCGGCTCGGTGTTTCCTGCGACCGTTGCCAGCGACCGATGCTTGCAACTCTCATAGTCCCCGACAAGGCACGGGACGGAAAGATTGCATACACCGCTATATGTGTGAGGGATGCAAGTTGAAGATAGTCACAGATAGAGTTTAATTTTTGTGTTCGTATATTTATTTTTATGGGCTCGTTTTCTTTTTAACTAGCTGTCGGGCTCCGTTATATAGGAGTTCTTAAGCTAGAAATGAGACTATGCCAAATACATTATTCTTAAAATAAACACAAAATCCGAAATATTGGAAGAAGTCAAACTCGCTTCCATCTCCATCTTTCTTCATCTTCTTTATTCTCGATCTTCTTCATCTTTTTTTCTTCTTTTTTGTGTTTCTTCTTTCTCTTTCGATTTCTCTTTTTTGTATTTCTGCTTCTTTTTTATTACCCTTCTCCTCGGTGTCACAGCTATTGCTTCTGTTGCTCCTAGAGTTTGAGCCCCGACGGCACTGACTGACATCAGTTGATGCTCTGAGCCATCTCTCCCGGTTGTTGTTTTTCTGACATTTATGTGAAATGAAAGCGGTTGAGAAAACCGATAAACTGAGGGATTGCTTGAGCTCCTCAGTGGCAGTTCCGTCTAGTCTGAAGACTTCGCAGACTCTTACTACTATTTGAAAACTAGTGAAATCGATGCTAGCTAGTACATCATGAAATGAAGTACGTCATGCCATGAAAACGTTTTGCAGAGCAGAAAAAAAAGCAAGTGTGATGATGAATATAATTCAAAAATACAGAAAGCGCTTCAGTGCAAAAGACATAGAAAGGTGTTTGCATTATATTAATATACTCGTATTTAGAGCGAGTGGACAATATAGATATAAAATAATGCTTAAAGGGAGCGCGAAGACGTTGAAATTTGAGATTGAGGCAATTGCGTATTTTACTGTATCTCTCAAATAATACACCCAGTTACAGTTGAAAAACTGTTATATTTTGAGATTATTGAATGTAGTGAATCTCTAATATACTGGACTAGAATATATTAATGCCCAGAAGTTCATTATGACTGGAGTCGGCTGTATTACCAAGACCAAAGGCGATATTGAGCAAGATAAGCCATTTGCACGACGTGCGAGGGTGCACTCATGGGTTAAATCGCTAGCGCATCCTGCCCCCGAAACCTAGATCAACAGGGCTTTAGAGAGTGTCTATCTGCATACACCATCGGTGGAGCGAGGATATGAAGCGTAAGGGACGGCTATGGAAGGGTGGGGAGGATAATTGAGGACGAAAGGCGAGCGCAATGGAAGGGAATCAAGGAAAACTGGAAGCCTGAAAACTGTAGGAGAATCGATAGGAGGGAATAAACAGGAGGGTTTGGAAGGTAAAGGAGAGGAGGAAAATAGGGAAGAGGTGGATATAAAAGATGGATACGGCACAGGAAAGAAACAGAGTGTAATGCTTGGGATTGGACAGGAGGAGCAAAGGTAGGAAGGGAGGGCATCTAAAGTGTTAAAAAACAAGAAAAGTAAACGGGAATAAGTGGATAGGTAGGGGGAAATAATGTTAAAAACGGAAGAAATTATAGGTTGGGTGATAGAAAGGAGATGTAGAAAAGGAGAGTAGAATGAGTGGAAATAGAAGGGAAGAAATGGGTGGGAGGGAGTATATAGCAGGGAAGGAAGAGACCAGCGGGTCGGGAAGAAGGGGACGCAACAAACAGGAAGTGACGGATAAAAATACCAGGGGGGGTGGAACTCTGGAAGGGTATGGCGGAACAGGAGGAGGGCGAAGGGTAGGAGAAGAAAAAAGAGGATGGCGAGGAGGGACACGGAAAAGACGTGCAGAAAATGAAGGAGAGCGCGGGGTAAGGGGGAGGAAAAAGAGAAGGTTTTCGCAAAATTCGGGAAGGGGGTTCAGAAGGGTGCGGACAATGGTAGGGGGAGGAAAAGATAGAACAAACGACGGAGAGAAAGAGGGAGAGTGTGCGGGAAGAGCGTGGATGAAAAGGGAGTGGCGCGGGGTTAGGGGGAGGAAAAGGGTGTGTTGGAAGTGGGGAAAAGTGTGAAGCAGAAGGGGGTGGACAGTGGCAGAGGTGGGAGGAAATCGGGGAGGGTGTGTCTAGATACGAGAAGAGCATGGAGGAAAAGATAGATAGATAGATAGATAGATAGATAGATAGATAGATAGATAGATAGATGTAGATAGATATTTATTATTTCTGCAGATTGGTTTACAACCTGTCGGCAGAACACTACAATTTACATATTACAATTAAGAATATTCATACAATGTAGTTTTAAATAATTGTAAGAAAATAATAATAGTAATAATAATATTCCAATAATAATGGCAATAATAAGAAATAAGAGGGAGAATATGTGGTGTTAGGGCAGGGGTTCCCAACCCTGTGCCCGCAGGCACCATGGCGCCCACAAACCGTTTTAGATGTGCCTGCTGCTCATAAAAGCCGCCGCGGCGCTGTTCGATTGTAAAGGTTTTCACTTTTTGAAGAAGTATTCGATTTTTGGTTAAACGTTTGTTTTGGCAGCAAAGACGCATGTTTCTTTATGTAAACGTGTGTGAAGTAAGATATTTACTAACGATCGTCGCGTCATCCATGTTAATAAATATTGCCAATTTATTTTACTTAAAAATGTGAGCAACGTTTTTCATGTTTAAATTGTATACTTTTAATTCAACATTGGCTTCGCACATTTTGTGTATTATTGCCAATGCCCAGCTATAAATATACGTTGAAAATACCTTAAAAAATGAATGGTGCCCGCCGCCTCATTAGCATTATAGTATGTGCACTTAAGTACAAAAAGGCTGGGGACCGCTGCGTTAGGGGGTGGAAAGCGGTCAGGAGGGTAAGAGGCAGCGCGCATCGCAAGCCTCGTTCCGAGGCTGCCTTCGTCAGGCTGGCCTGCGCCGCCGCTCCCGCCGCCGCCGCGCCGTCGGCGAACGTGCGCCGGACGCTGCGCATCGGAAACGCGGCGAGGCGTGGGCGGCGGCGCAAGGATGCAACCCGCAACGCTCCGGTTCGATCGCCGCCCGCGCATGAGGCGGGCGCGCGACCGACCGTTGCATCTGGGGCACCGGGGCGGCGGGGCGGTCGGGCACACGAATGGATAAAGAAAAACAGTTCGTCGCCCAACTTCATAAAGAACTAAATATATCACTAGAGACCGGAAAAATATGTAGTATGAAACGTCAAAATATATACATAAATATGTAATGAAAAAAGTAACAATGTGTAAAATAGGATATAATATGTAATATTAAAATACTCTAATTGTAAAAAACATTTACATAATACGAACTTACATTTACAAAATATTTCCTATACAAATGTTTTAAAAAAGTAGACTTTTAAAAATCATTTGGTAAGAACAAGTTGATGCACTCTTGTATCATACAACTTTCCCAGCAGTAGTAAAAGCTTCACAAAATGTTATCAAGATATGCAGTTTAACAGCCAAACCAGACGCAATAGAAGTCAGCGTACAACCTGGCGATAACTACGATTAGCCAACAATCACTGAAGAATGCCTCGATTTGAGTATGCCGTAGCACGCCGTAATAATGTAGAAACAAATGCTGAATTTTTTGAAAATACCTCCTTTCATAAAAATATACACGAAAATTGATAGAATAAAATAATATATTGAGAAAATAGCAAAATATGTAAAATATGTAAAGAAAATTGTAAAATATGTAATATAGTACCGAATATGTAAAAATATGTAACAAAAAATTTGGATATTGTGTTAAGGCGTCCACAATTTGCCAAGATTAAAATTTTGAGAACGGTACATAGAAAGACAAAAAGTATGTAATTACATAAAATTTCGGTCTCTATATATCACCGATTATCAAACATATTGCCCACCTTTCTAACAATTTTTACTCAAACCTAAATACAATAAACCAAGCAGTCCACTACAGCCTGGCCTCATTAAATGATCTCCCAACCAGAATTAAAAACAAATTTCCTTACGAAGCCTTCTAACAAATTTTCTCCGTAAACTGTTCAAAGTAGGGGCTCTTGTCGTTTCCTACACCAAGAGGACTGTAGTTGTGTTTAGCTTAAGTTATGATGTAAGCCACCAAAACACATGATGGAGTAATTTATTACTGAACTGTGTACTATCAAACAAAAAATAAATTATTTAAAATAAAAATAAATAGAAAAGCAGTTCGTGGGGGCAAGGGTCACAGAACCTACTATTCAATCAAATTGCACATTATGCAAAATGCTGCAAAAAAAGTACAGAGCACAATTATAAAGATCTGACAAACTTAACAACTTTATCATTCAAATCATAATAAGAAAAGAAATAAAGGGAATAGATATCAAGAGCTAAAGGAAATATGTGTATAGCTGAGTCTTACGATGAAGTACGCTATCAACTCTAATATCTATAATTGTCACCTTTCCCTTGTACATACATACAAAGATGTGCGCTCGTGAAAACTGTTCAAAGGGTAGCTTGAATCGGTAGCTTGGTGACTAATTATTTGAACAAATAAAAATATTAACTCTAATATCATACATCTATCTAACCTTTGTCATTTTACAGAATTATTAATCAATTGTATGCCTCTTCATGGTTCTCTCAACAGTTATAATTTTGTAATTCTACTTGTTACTTTTTCATTCTTGAGATTGACGTTGAAGAGACATGAGCAACCATAGAAAATGTCGACAGGTTGAAACGCATATTATTTTAGCAGTATTATAAAATTCGCAGCAATCAGTGAGTGTTTGTACTTCTCTGGAGCATAAAGTTCATTTTTACATTATCAATATCAAAAAATGAATTATGGATTGCGTATTTATAATGAATTTACACTTACGAACTGACTTCGTATTTATTTTAACGTTTTACATAGAATAATATTTAACTTACGTGAACATTTAGTTATATGTAAAATGCACTGCTTAACGGACACAGATCACGGACGTACTGCAAAACTAATCAATAGTACTAACTTAATGCTTTACCATTTTCCACTGTTCGACAGGAAAGCCATATAATGTATTTTATAAATATAAGCATACCTATAACATCATGAAATGAGTCCACTGATTTGTTGGAAAATTCAGAATATACTCTACCTCTATGTCCTCTCTCTCCAATTCTCCTCCCCTTTCCTCTTCCATTCCTCTCCTTCTCCCTTTCATTCCTCCACATCTTCCCCAAATGTGTTTGTTCTTCACCATGGAGCTTATAACCAATGTTAGTGTACGACAACTGTCTCGATAGTGGATTTAAACTAATGCAAAGCAGCAGAGGGGATACCAGAAAGAAAAATTCCCCTGTTAATCTGAATAATTCTTGTATCAACTACTTCCTTTCCCCTGTAGCTTGGTACTCCATGAATTCATACTAGTCTTGCAAAACGCTAAGATGAAATCTATAATTCTGCAGGGTCTTCAAAATCGAATCGTATAGTACACTGTCATAGGACTTCCGAGATTATTAGTCAACTCAAGCCCTGGTCATATTACGTTTTCGTTTCTTTACATCATTCAAGATGACTTTGTTTAGTAGCAACATTTCCTTACAGCCATCAGAAACTTTACAACATCCTTTTGTTCACCTGGCAATAGATAGTTATACTCTACGTGTCTGTACATTTTGTTAGCTGTGACAGCAATTATAACTTTGTACAAAATTGAAAAACAAGTGATTGACCTGTAGTTTAATAATGTACTGTAATTGTTAAATGTAAATATATCTAGGTGCGTATCAGCCACTCCAAAGCCAACGATGCAAATGTAGTGAATGAACTATTTTTCCCATTTTGCAACTTTTACTCATTAAATGGTAGTATTTGTAATACTACAGGCGTAAACACGGTCGCATGGTGCTAAGTTGTGTCGCTTGTGCTTGCAGACCAGCTGAGCCTGGCGAGCACCATCAGCCCGTACCAGAAGCTGGGCGCCTTCTACACCAGCTGCCTGCGCGTCAAGGAGCGCGGCCCGTCCTACGCGCCCAGTGAGTGCCACAGCCCCTCCATGGGTTTTTTAAAATTTTATTTCTTTGTAATGTTTTATTTTATACAGTCTAATACTATGCGTTTGGAAATCAAAAGAAAAATAAAAAGCCATAATTAGATTTGGAAATTTATTGAAATGTGTAAAGATCACAAGCTGGAAGGAAAGGGGAACGCAGTCGTCCAATCGTGTGCTTCAATATAAAAAATGTAAGTCGTAACGAAGCTCTCGATTGGATAATCCCTTCGCAGCTTATATCTGCCCAAAGTAACTATATTTAAATCCTTCAAAACGGAATGTTCTTCAGTGTATAACTAGATCATTACGATTGCTATACTCCACTTGCTGTTGGGTCTCCTCAGCAGATGTATAATACTGTACGGATACGTGTATGTCTAATTAATTGTTCGTTAGAGAAACAAAAATAACAACTGTTTTGAAGAAAAGTTCTGTACGACGCACATAGTTTGCTGAAGTTTTATTTGCCCACCTTTGCAAACGCTTCAGTAAGATTTTCTTTAAGAATACACTTGGACATTCTGGCGAAAACTGGAATCGCCAGTCACAGGGACAATATTTTCATGTTAGTGTTGGGGACTTCTTGCATGCTTCTTGATGATCCATGAATGTAGTAAATTTGGAAGTGAGTTTTAAGTGCTTGATTCCTGGCTGACCGAGACACGCCGCGTCGAAGGCTCTCTTGCAAATTTCGGCTATCGACATTTGACCTTCTTCATGGCAACTCTGTCTGGGACGCGGCGTCTCTGGCGTAGCCGAGAACATATTGACTCCGGCCGCCTATGCTTTCTTTTGTCATAAACTGCTTTTATCTATTTCTGTATCATAAATGAGATGTCATTCTGTATCATAAATGATATACATTATTTCCAGAACTTAGTTTATGGAATGCCACACAAACCAGCCGCGGTTCATTCCAATTCGTGCAACTTCTGAGATGGGGAAGATCGTGAATATTGATCGATTATGTTTTGTCTCCGGGCGCGTGAACTGCTATCGTCATGGTTATTCGTGCCGTAATTGTAGTGCATGCTATAACTCGGGGGCGGCGTTGCACATGCGAGATCTGGCGCCAACCTACATGTTGCCTTTAGGGGTATCTCCCTGCTAATGTCAATTTCAGCGGGGGAAGTGCTCCAGCTGGGTCACTTGTGCTGCCGAGTGGTCTCCCGGGGTGAAGTAGTGTAGTGTAGGTTAGTGGTGGGCGTGGAAGGTGTGGTGTGTGTCTATGTGAGAATGAGTGTGTGTGTGTGTGTGTGTGTGTATATATATATATATATATATATATATACACACACACACACACATGCCGGGAGGGAAGGGACAAAGATAAGAAAGAAAATATCGCGCGCGCTCTGTGGCCCCTTTGTTAGAGTACGACTTCTGCATTCGCCTGGTGTTGATCGACGAGACCATGGAAGATTACCGATCAGAGCAGCCGGTCGAATTATTCCCTTCTTGACAGCGAATTGACGCTCTAGAGGCTCTAGCTACGTAGCTTTTTGGCAAAAATCAGCCACCGTCGACCTATCCGATTAGGACATCTATTAGGAAACCTGTATCTGGGTTCTCTAGAACGAGAGAACTCGGATCTCTAAATTTCTGGTGTAGGCAAGACGCATATATAGGTGAGCTAATAGCTGTCTGATTGCTGATTACATAAATAAACAAATATATTCATGTTCCAACTCAATACTGTCTATAAACATTATTGGAACTTGAATATATTTTTATTAATGCACTAAAGACACAAATGTAGTTTATTTATCGTAAAAACATTTAAAAGTGTTCGTGAGGTATCAACAAGTATCATATGCGAACTTTTTCTTGAACTGCATACAATTTTTGTCTCTTTTACAACACATAGTTGAAACACAGTTGTATTATTAATATTGACTCTGAGGAGCGTGATTGACAACAAGTTAAAGCTAACAACTTTCATTTCATGTAGTAAAAACATGTTTGCTTTGGCGATTGCGCTACAGATTTTAATTTATGGTGTCGACAACGAAATAACAACTTTTCTCTCTGAGTTACTCCTGCCTCAATTAACAAAACGAGCTGAACAAAACGTGTGCAATTAGCGACGTTAGGTTCATGTTGATATGAAGAACTTAGGCAAATGCTATAGAGACAATACAGGACAGTTCCTATTTCTTCCACGCAACCAATGGAAACAAGTTCCCACTAGAGCTCGTAGTGTCAGCATCTGGTAATTCAGCACCGAATAGAAGAGTCAATGTGATTCTTACGGAAGAAACACATTTTTTTAAATCTACCTAATGAAATAAGGGTAATTTTTACTTACTCTCTTTGATTTAATTATATTGAGAAGCTCAAATCAAAGAAAATAATAATGTACAAAAGTGATGTTTTATTTATTTCCAGAATAAAGTGGTTAGAAATACAAGATTTTTCTTGCCTAAACACTTCCACTGATACATTTGGTCTTTTTAAAGAAAGCAAATGGAAAAAAGCACTTTATCAATACATATCAATGTACCTCTGATCGCATACATCTTAGTACACTCTTTACATAAAATATTCTCCGGGTGAATATTAATGATTTGAATTAATTGTTTTTTATGTCAAGTTTACTTTGACGTAAACAGTTTAAAAGTCTTTATTGAAAACATATTCAGTCTTAGAAAACAAACTAATAGCAAATTCATTTGGGTAGAAAAGCGTGGCATTCACATACTGTTTAGTCAGAATATGAGAGTTTCTTAATTTATTCTTTTCATCCACATTCTATAAAACATTTCTACAACCATCATGCGGCAAGGTACTACACAACCAGCCACATTCGAACACAGGACTCACAGTCAGCATTTTCCTGTACTAAACTTGTAGGAATAACTTCAGTGTTATCCATTTCCACAATGTTCGTTACACATGATTTAATTGGAAATGGTAATGTGCAAGTGGTCTCCAATTTACATTATATTATAGATTTTAAGGCATTTTATTACAAAGAGAAGTCGTCGAATTGTACAAACTAGCTTCATTAATGTTCAATATTCTTTCAATTTGTATCTGTTTTTATCACGAAGAAACGTGAAGCATGAACGCGAACGAACGCGAGTTCTGCTGTATTTTATAATAAAACAGCCAAAAACTGCACAATTTTTCCTACCATATGTAGAAAAATGTCAAGAATAGTATTTTAAAATAAGTTTTGCAGAAATTTGTCAGAAAGACAATCAAATGAAAAGAAATTCAGCAGAAAACAAACACCAGCAAAGCACTGAGCTTAGGGTGTATGAGTTTTTACCAGGTTTTGCCACTAGAGGCAGCGTGCATCAGTGTTTCTCGATATATCGCGAAGTGTCTCTGTAGTATTTGCCTTAGGGCAATACCATGCTACGCCACATTTCTATTGGTATTAGTGTATTTCGATGCCCCATGGGTGTACCTAAATGTTGGTTTTTTATTTTAAAGATTCGCCGCAAGATGACGGTGTAATTCAGAAATGAAAGTGTTTTATCACAATGTGTAGAATGCAATGTCTAAACCTTTACTTTCCTTTTCCCAAAACTTACTAATAGTGACATAGCATGTTTCCATATCCTGTGTTATCCTCCATTCCATTTTAAAATCACTGTGAAGTTAAAAGCACGATTCTCGTGGCCTAGACCAGGAGAAGGAAAAGAGTGAAAGCCTCTCCCTCGCTCTTCTCTACACCCACTGTCATCTCTGTCATCTCCGGTGCCGTGGGATCGCGCCGCATATAAAGCAGGCTCTCACCAAACCGCTCTCGACGTCACTTCCGCCCTGTCAACTTCACCGTGTTTTGTTTTTCACAGGCGAAAATGTCGCTCTCGCGGAAGGGAATAAACATTTATTCGTTTGCGCTCTTGTCATAGCAGAGTAAACAATTTCAGCCACGAGAAGTTGCGGTGTTTTTTAATGTTTTCGATTACGCGCCCATGACAACCGATGCTCAACCCTGAAAAGGAAGGTATTTAACATATGAAGGGAGAATTATATACTCTGAGGAAAGAAGTCTCAATTTATTGAAAAATTTTCAGTTTCAAATTTTGTCTTGCTTTCGTTTCTATGCTTTGATTAAATTTTTCTGTGATTGCTATGTATCTTTAAATTGATTTCTAGTTAATCTGTCACTTCACTTCACTACACTACACTGCTCTCCCTTAATTGCACTACTCTCCCTTCCCCTCCCCTACACTACACTTCGCTTCACTGTGTCACAAGGGACATGACAATAATATTTATTATAACAATAACAATTCAAGCACGTTCGCAATAGGTGCATATTGGAAGCACACTTGGTATTACAGACAGTCTTGACTCTCTGGCAGATTTTGGACGAAAAGAACGGACAAAACCAAACGAAACATCTTCGTCTGATGTTTGTGGACGCCGTCGGAAGAGGTCGTTAGGGTTCAATATGTCAATTTATATTTACTAGCCTGCATTTAAACGAATCGGCCATTGGAAGCGCAAATGTCCGACGTCGGCCGACTAAAATTTCTTCTAAAATGTGACCGCCGCCTAAGCCTTCCAATGTAGAAATTCCCTTCCCAGATACGTCCTTTGGCTGGAGGAGCCCGGAACAGGTAGTACCTGCGGCGCTCGCACAACTGGACCTGCGATCCGGAGAGGTGAGCGCGAGCCTTGAACTGCAGTCAATAATGTCATTTTAACCCTGAAGTGTGGTTGTGGGGTCTTTTTCGATACCAGTCAAAGTGTACACTCCTGGCGTTTCTTTGAAAACCCTTTCTTTCTTAATCCCTTCTGTATAGCTTTCATTTTTGACGTCATTGACTCGCTGACTACGTCCCGGTCTGAGAGGAATTATTTTTGTTGCCATAAATAGCTGAAGACGGAAATGGTATCCTAAAAGACACCATGACTTCAGGTGTGTTCTTGCAACCGCTGTCAATATTACCTGTACCGTGCCAGTTGACCTTTCCAGGTTTACAGATTCCGTACACTCTTATGTACGGTACACATCATTTAAGGAGTGTAGCCCTATAGAATGCTTCGAATTTTTTAAAACTCTGGCAAGGCAGCTTTCAGAACCGTATATGAACGAAAGACTAGAAAATAGTATTTTTTCTTTTAATTATTTTACGAATTTTTTATGAAATATTTTCTTAGAATTTTGGCCCAGTTCTTCATTATTATCCATATTATTTATTATTCATATAAATTCAAAAATATACAATTAATAAAGTGCTTAGTTTCATCCACATTTGGTGGTATCATTTTCGATCCCACAACTCCACTTACGACCTAGAATTTTAACCCCGCCATTTGAGGGTTAATAATTTATTTATCCTTGTTCAATAATACATTATCTTTCAAGGGGTTTCAAAGTACTACAATAACAATTAGAGCATATGAGGGAGAACTTACAGAAGTAACCTCAGAACATTCTACTATAACACATAATAAGTTTGCATGATTATAAATTGAATTAGTATGAAATGTCAGTTCATTTCAGAGTATTAATAATTTTACAATATATAAATACTTTTTTTTAATTTTAACAAGAAAAGAGGAGATAATTTTGGAGGTTGTAATAAGTCTTTAGTAAAACGTGAACGAATACGTGGAAAGGGCTCAGCTGATTTGTCAAGGTTTAAAGTATTGTGAGCAGAACAAGCACAGAGACTGGTGAAGAATTTTGAGGATAGAAGGTTAATCCAGATTTTATTCAATAATGTAATTTAATAATTAGTAGAAACACATTAAAAGATACCAAGAATAACTGGCACGAAATGCAAAATACATTGGATATTGCAAATTAAGCGGAATTTCCAGAAAAACATAAAGGCGTAAAATGTAATTAAAATTTTAATTCGTGAAATTAAAACGTTTTCCTCGCCAACATATTTCGCTGAATTAATTCAGGTTTTCGGAAATGGGAATGTGTAATACGTAAAACCACGCTGCTTCTATTAGTGCATTGGTTCTCAATGATTACTCTCAGAATCGAAATTCTGCGAAATTAATTAATATATAATGTATAATATATGGCGTTGTCTGTGCTCAATTGACGCTATTTACTCCAAATATTTTCAATAAGAGCAAGAAATACGTGAAAAATTGTAACTTGCAGATTTTATTAAATACACGGATATATCGTAATTCCGGACTCTGAAAATCCTATGAACAATCGAAAACTGTTGTTCGTATACATTGTGTATTTATATGTTAATTGTCTAATTAGTCTCAACATTAAAAGAAATGTGAAGTGTATCATTGAATAGCAAGGAATTTTTATTTTCCCTTTTTGTATCAAACATTTACTTTGAAGCTTCTGAAACAATAACACACTTAAAAGTAATTAACGACAAATTATTGTTAAATCATCAGATAGATTTTATAGGTATATGAGGATCTCTCGAATTAAAAATTTTAAGTTATATAGATAAGTCTTCATATACTCCTGAAGACCTTGTCTCATTAGGATATTGTTTTTGAGTTATTTTTCTCTACGTCTTCTTGATGGCTATTTATCACGTTATTTACATTATTTGAATCTGCTGTTTACTTGATATCATTTGATACGACATACATCTACCCATCATCCTTTAGTTCATTGATAATACATTAGGAATTATGTAATTATTTTTTTTAATTCAATGTATTTACCAAAACTATTTTTTGTATTTACCATTTTAACATAGTCAATTAAATATATCGCTGTAACTGTGTGAGAAAAAACTAGAAAGTCAACCTTCGTTGTAGTGCGAGAATATTTCAAATAATAAATGACGCTTCGAATGGAAATTTCAAACGCGGCCGCCCAAATATTTGCCCCCCGCCGCGAAGTGGGGGCTGCAGCGTGTGCGGCGACCAGTGCGCGTGAAATCAGCCCTGGAACCGCGACTGCGCTGCGCAGCGTAGACAGCGCTGTAGGGGTCGCTGCGCGGGAGGGGATGGAGGCTGTGAAAGGGGAAGAAGGGAAGGGGATGGAGGCGGTGAAAGGGGAAGAAGGGAAGGGGATGGAGGCAGTGAAAGGGGCAGAAGGGAAGGTAATGGAAGGGCGATAGAAATGCAGATAGAGGCTCGGACTGGGGCGTGGAATAGATGGAGTCAGGAAGAGCCGGGTGCGACATGGGTGGGAGAGAAAACGGGGACATGGATGGGAGCAGAAAGGGGCTGGCAAGGGGGCGAGAATGGGGTAGGAAACGAGGTCGGGAATGGGTATCTAATTTGGGACATGGATAAGGAGTGTAAAGGGGCGGGAAGGTGGAAGTGAGTGAGGAAGATATTGTACCGGGAGGTTGATCAACTTGGGATGGGACAAGGACTGCAACAGCAACGAGTCGAGGTTGGGCATGGAGCTGGTGATAAGGATGAGAAGGCCATGGATAAAGACATGAAAGGGGTAGGCGATGAGAGGAGGAAGTGAAGTAAGGAAAGGTTATATCATGGGGGAGAGAAATGGAGAAGGGGGTTCTGACTGGGACGTGTAGTAGGCGGAGTCAGGAAGAGGGCCGGGGAATTGGGTGGGAGCAGGAAGGGGCTTGCAGGGGGTCGAGAATGGGGTCAGAAACGAAGTCGGAAATGGGTTTGTAATTTCGGACATGAATAAGGCGACGGGAACGTGAAAGTGGGTGAGATAGAGATTGTACCGGGATGTTGTTGAGACTGCGATTGGACAAGGACTGCAACATCAACGAGATGAGGTCGGGAATGGGAGTGGTGATGGGGATGACAAAGAGGAAAGGCCATGGATAAGGACATGAAAGAAGTACGCGATGAAAGAGGAGGCGATGAAAGGGAAGGAAGGGAAGGTGATGGCAGGGGGAGTGAAATGAAGATGGAGGCTCGGATTGGGACGTGTAGTCTGTAGGCGGCGACAGGAATAGGGTCGGGAACACGGGTGGGAGCGAAAACGGGGACATGGATCGGAGCAGAAAGGAACAGGGAGAGGGGCGGGAAAGGGGTCGGAAATGGAGACGTTAATGGGGATGTAGATAAGGATTGTAAGGAACGGGGAAATGGAAGTGGGTGAGATAGAGATAGTACCGAGAGGTGGATGAAATTGCAATTGGACAAAGGACTGCAGCATCAACGACATGAAGTCGGGAATGTGGGTGGTAATAGAGACGAGAAGGGGGAAGAGCCATGGATAAGGAAATGAAAGAGAAGGCGATGAAAGGGAAGGGAAGGGTGATGGCAAGGGGGAGAAGTGGAAATGGGGCCCTGACTGGGACGTGTAGTAGACGGAAACAGGAAGAGGGCCGTGGACACGGGTGTAGATGGAAACAGAGACGTGGATGGGAGCGAAAAAGGGCTGGAAGACGAACGGAATGCGGTCGGAAACGAGGTCGCGAATGGGGACGCGGATAAGGATTGTAAGGAACAGGGACATGGCAGTGGATCAGATAGGGCTTGTACCGAGAGGTGAACGAGATTGGGATGGAACAAGCAGTGCATCAACGAGGCGATGTCGGGAACGGGGGTGGTGATAGAGATGAGAAGTGGACAGAGCCGTGGGTAAGCCCACCCGAAAACGGGGAATGGAACAGAAACGGGGAATGGAATTGCGACAGATCGCTGTTCCCCCAAACAGCGACCTGTCTCTGCCCCAACAGCGACCTACCGCGGTGCATGTGCCTGGGATGACGATGGCGGTGCCTGCAATCATGTCGTTGTCGAGGACCCTAAGGAGAATTGAAGCGGACGCGAGCGCAGTTGTGATGTACAACTCGCATTATGTTGACGGCGGAGGTTGACGCGGAGGGGCTGACAGTGGTGGCGGGGAGAACGATGTGGCAGCAGTGAACGCACTGACGGCGAAGGTTGTACATAAGCTTTATTTGAACAAATATATACGTACAAATACATACATTTACAAATAAATATATTTGCAATTGCAATTGTACAAAAAGGTTTGATTCAGGAAAAAAACTGTTTTTAAATCAAACCTGGAAAACAGACACTCCAGTATGTAATAATTTAATGTACAATCATTTATGAGACTTAAAACAAGAAGAAAAAAGTAGAATACCAATTAAGCATAAAAGCAGAATGCAATAAACACAGAATACAATAAAAGCAGAATACAGTAAAAGCTGAATACAATGAAAGCAGAACACAAAGTATGCACATTACACTTAATTTATAATAAAGGAACGAACATTCAGAATATTTGTGAATAATAAAAAATTAGATGTGCAAAGGATATCTCAGTAAAAAACAGTAGGCTGACAATAATAACGCTTAAGTAATAAGACAATAATAAGGCATAAAAGTTCTTGTAGTGACAAAGTTGCATTCCCTGTCCTTGTCCCTACGATGATGATGGCGGTGGGAATAATCGTGTTGTAGTCGCGGCCACTTAACGAAGAGAGCAGCGGAGGCGAGAACATTTGCGACGTAAAACGCTCGTGGCGATGATAGACGGGGAAAGGAAGGCGCTGGTCACGGTGGCGGTGGAGAGAGCGGGGACGGTATACTGTGATTTTTCTAACTCTGCCTCTCAAGGCCTGTCTTCACGATGGCATTTGTGAAATTGTGGCATTGAAAGACGCGAAATATCGTGACTGAGCATTTGTCACGATATTTCGCGTCTTTCTCAGCCGTGCCTATATATGTATATATATATATATATATATATATATATATATATATATATATATATATATATATAGGCACGGCTGAGAAACGAAATATGCGATATATATATATATATATATATATATATATATATATATATATATATATATATATATATCGCATGATCGCGACCGAATCCAGCAGTGCTTGCGTTCATGGGATATCTAGCGGCAGGTCCGAGAAAGACTCGAAATGCCGTGTGATATTCCATCACATATATTTGTTTCAGCATAATCTCAGTAGTTAGGGTACAAACCATCTTACTTTACGGTGCGGCCCGCGGAGTAAATAGAATTTGATGTGGCACATAAACCCTTCTAAGTTGGAAAGCCCTGCAATAGGAGCTTGCAAGGCGGAGTTCGAAAAATCGCACTATAGCATTAAAGTCGACGACGGCGGTGATTCTTGTAGCGGGGGAGGTAACGACGGAGGCTGCGGTGTTGGTGATTTCGCTGGGCGTTGGGGGCGAAGGCGGGGGCAAAGGCGGTGGCGGATGTGGAGGCGGTGGTGGGTGTGCTGGCGGAAGCTGGGAAGGCGGCGGTGCGGGCGGAGGCGCGGGCGGAGGCGTGGGCGGGGGCAGAGGCGGTGGTGGGTGTACGGCGCGGGCGGGTGCGGAGGCGGATGCGAGTGTGGTGGGGTGGTGGGTGTGAAGGCGGGGCCGGGGGTGGGGCCGGGGCAGGGGCGGGACGGGGGCGGGACGGGGGCGGGGCGGAGGCGGGGCGCGGGCGGTGGTGTGGCAGAGGCGGGGGTGGAGGTGGTGGTGGGTGTGGAGGCGGAGGCGGAGGCGGGTGTGCAGGTGGTGGTGGTGGGTGTGGGGGCGAGGGCGGGGCGGTGGCGGGGCTGGGGCGGGGCGGGGTAGGAGCGAGGGCCGTGGCGCGGGCGGAGGGGCGGGCGGAGGCGGAGGCAGGGCGGCAGGCGACATTTGAGCGTGTCGGGCGTCGCGCGCATGCTTTTAATTAAACCCCCGCGAGGCCGTCGCTCGGTGCGAGTTTTTTGCGGGGCTCTCCAGCTATCGAAGCTGCACGGCGGGCGAAGGGGGGGAGCTTTTCGAGCTGCCGTTGCCGTTCGGTTTCCGATTTCCACCTCACCTCTGTCTTCACGCGCACCGTCCTTGCCTCTTTTATCAGCGTCGGTCTCATACAATCAGCATTGAGTGGTGGTTTTTTATTGATTGAATACCGGGAGGGGTGTCTCCTGGCTTCAGCTGATGTCACTGCAGAAAATTATTGAGTTATCGAAAAACATCGTTTGAAGTCATTTAAAGCACATTAAGTCACAAATACAATAGTATTTACAAATTGCTGGAAATGTGCGAATTAACGGAGTGAGACATCTTTCAAAAAAATTACAATTGTGTAATTTTTGAAAAAGCAAAAAATACCCAAAAATTAACTTTACACCATATTAAACAGTTCAATTTACATTATCCGTTCGAAAACTTTGAAGAAAAAAATTGAAAAAAAATTGATCGTTTCTGAAAATGCTGAATTTCGAGCTCATTTTCACAGAGGCCCTGGTCTTACTTTCTAGTCCCGACGGTGGTAAGATTTTCGACCCTAGCCAATAGACACATCGAATTCGGTCACTGTCTGGAGGAGCATTCTAGCGGCCGGCGGCTGTGATCGATGGTTTTCCATGGTTTCTCCGATCAACACCAGGCGAATGCCGGAGCAGTACCCTTACAAACGGGCCACGGACCGTGCGCGATCTTTTTTTTTTCCCTATTCTCTCCTCTTCCTTGTCCTATCCTCTCCTCTTATACACACACTAACATGCACTGCACTACCACACATGCCAGGAGTCTGGTCGGGAGCTTAGAGGTTTTCCCGGCTGGGGCGGTGCTCCGCTGGTGAGAGATACCTGATTGGGAAAAATCCCGCTAGCCAACGACAGGTCGACATCGGATCTCGCCATCCAGCGGGGAAAAGATCACTGCCACTTCCTGAGAAAAAACACGCACTACACTTACGCAACTAATGACCTAAGTAGTTGACGCGCCCGGAAAAACCAATCAATCAATCAATCAATCGACGCGACGGCGGCATAACCACCTCCCGAGGAAAAATCATGCACCACACTTACAGAGCTAATGACAGCAGTTCATGCGCCTGAAATCACTAATCTATCAATCAATCTGCATTAATGTCGTCGAATCAGCATTAAATAGTGTTTTTATTGATTGATTAGTGATACTGGGCGCGTCAGCTGCCAAGATGATTAGTCCCGTAAGTGTAGTTCATTCCTTTATTGCGAGACGTCGCGGATATTCGCCCCTGCTACTCTTCGAGTTGTTTTGTTGAATGTTTGAATGTTCGATTCGTCCATATTTACCAGTGGAAATGGACGAGCAAAATCACGTTTTCATACCGCGGAAGAAACTCTTCACTTTTGGCAACTGCTTTTCAATAAGCTATGAGTAATGTTTAGGCCGGCTTATTGTTTGCGCCAGGAATAAAGTAATAAAAATAAACCTAGCTGAGTCCAGATACAACTGAAATAATTCTCCTTTCCTAAAGGTTGCCACAAATTGCTTTACGACACGTCCAAACTGTCCAAAGTTCACACATGTGAGAAACGTGGTTCTAGAAACATATCCTAGATATGTAATGAATCACTTATGTTCATAACGTTATACTTAATGAAAGAAAAGTGAGAGAATTATTTCACTGACGACTTTCGATCAACCTTGTTTTATTCTAACTAATATGATGAAAATGTCTAGTGTTTTTCATGATGCATGCAATTTTGGAAATGAACCGAATGACAAAGTTCAAAAGACAAAATATGTTGGTTCACGTGTGTGGGTTAAATACTCCCATACATGGCAAAATTACTCTCATTTACTTCACATCCGCAAGTTAAAGTGCGCAATATGAGATGTGTCACTTCTTCCGTGAATTATTTTTCCATTTTAAACAAACTGCTCCATTGGAAACCACAGCATATCACTCCATCCTGTCTTAAAAGCAAACGTGTAGCTTTCAGTAGCCTCTTCTCACGTTAACTCACATTAAATTTTAACGACACCTCATCACAGAAGATTTCTTTGTAGTAGGTCATAACTGTGATGGAGAAAGGGGGTAAGAAGTACCCATTATTATTGAATCAGTAATTCAAATGTGTTATGACATCATTATTTAGTATCTTTTAGACCAGGACCTGTGCGTGGTAAAAGTTACAATATTGCCATACATTTATTAACAAACATAAAGATTGAGATCCTTGGTATTAAATGACACCGGATATTGAATAGCGAATTCCATGTGAATTCTATAGTGATACTCCATGTTTTCGAGAATCTGTGCGTTTCTGACCAACCATGTGGGAGCTTCATGTTCGCCCACCCGTTTCGTGCATCTTCATCACTAGGGCTGGAATTTTTTGATGACCTAAAACTACAAAAAATGTGCATTTGTGCCCTAAAAATCGTTCAAAATGCTCTAAGAATGCTTTAAAAAAGCCCCAAAACATATCCACTTTGTGACTTTTCCCTGCGAAATATTTCTTTCTTCGGTTAAGCCAATAATGTTTTATGAAAAATATTTGGAATAAAATGAATACTGTAAAACTCAATTAAGAATCAAAATTAATATATAATTTGTTATAGTAAATAAATATATTATTACTATTGATTATAATTTATTATTATTTACCTACACTTTACATTCATATTAAAAGTCCTTGAATTTTGAATTGCAATGTTTCACAAAGACCGTTTTTAGATTTTCAAATACAAATGATTTTCGATTTTCAGCAAGGAGCACGTGCTAAAAATGAAATAAAACTATTGAAAGAAGTAAAAGAATGAAACAATGATCTCAAAACTAAAAAATGCAAAAAAAAATCTTTTCAACCAAAAAATGCTCTAACAAATACATGACAAATGTCTCAAAAAATGTGAAATATGTTAGCAGCAAAGAAGAAGTGTTTCTCATGAACGAGAAGAAAGATGGAAAATCATCAAAATCCTAGCCCTATTCATTACCCTGTCGCAGAGTAGCGGACGGGATCCAGAATAGCTAAATCGCCAAAAAATGTTGTGTAATGTCGAAAAAATCTCATTTTGTAGATCACGGCCTACGAAATATCAGTCGCGAGTGCGCGTTTTAATAACTGAGACGCGCCGTTTCCTGGCCATGCACGATGATGCATGATGTGTATCGCAGCGCAGTGTGTGTTGCGGTCTGCATGGGTGATTTATTCGTAGCTACATTTACATAATTCTAAAAGTTTTTCCATTGTAGATTCACGAACATGTGGTTCAATATTGGAAGCTGGGATCATGGAATTTGGTGAGAGAAATTAAAGTATTAAATCATTAAGTTTGTAAGTATGATTATTTTTTCTACTTCCGTTGTATAATGCTGTCATTGGATGGCTGCAACCAGTTGCATAATGATAGTCATTTCGATACAGTTTTCATTATGATACAGGTTCTTGACCAATCAGAGACGCTTACACACCAAGTATTAGCACTTCATTAATCATTGAGAATCGTTGCAGTAATTGTTTCGTTCAAGTGTGTACATTAAAGTTGCATTTAATACTATATTATGCTTCTCAATTTTAATTTCTTTTATTAGTAGTAATTTTAACGTGAAATAATATTTAAAATAAATTGGATCGTAATTTCACTTTGATCCTCTTTGACTAGAGCAGTGGTAGTTATTACAGAGAACATTTGAGTGACGTTAAGATCTGAACGCAAGACATTTTGTGTTATTTGCTGCTGCCGTGTGGTTGTCCTTAAAAAACCGCCCAATTCTTTAGTTTGAAATATTTAGTGGATGGTAGTTCATTCCGGTGGTGTTGACGTTTCCAGAAATCCGCCAGGCAGCCTTGGCTGAATCTTGCATGTCGACTGCCGCGAAATGATTCAATGGAGAAGTTTAACTTATAAAAGTTACCATAAGTCGTAGAAAAAGTACCGTATGAAACTCGATGTAATGGGTATTAATACACTCGTGTGAAGTTTACGATACTCGCTCGTTCCTCGCTCGTATCGTAATTTCACACTCGTGTATTAATACCCATCATTACATCATCGTTTCATAATGTACTATTATTCCATCATGAGGGCTAGTGTAAAATAAATACTACAACACTATTAACATACATCTAGCACTTACACATAATTATACAGTGAACAAACAGGCTGTATGTAAATGATAAAGAACCGGTACCAACCTTACTTCTCAAAAGATATAATATAATTTACGACATCTCTACAGAAATATGTATAGCACAACTCCCAAACACAGACACAAATTTGGTGAAAGGACTGGAGACCATCCCATACAGGTCTCCCGGAGGCCAAGGAAGAAAAGTTCCTTTCATTTGCTATGATGCTTTCGCTTTTCGTTTTAAATATGTTTAATGAACT
Source organism: Acheta domesticus (assembly GCA_031308135.1). Classification (NCBI taxonomy): domain Eukaryota; kingdom Metazoa; phylum Arthropoda; class Insecta; order Orthoptera; family Gryllidae; genus Acheta; species Acheta domesticus. Next base: position 12,054,953 of record JAHLJT010000631.1, on the reverse strand, counting down.
ACTGAAGGTATAAAATCATCAACATTCCTTAGCATATCACAACGATAATATTTTATTTTCAAGTTAGACCTCTAAACATGATGAACAACGTGCCATTGCCTTCCTCGTAAGTCCATATCATATATATATAATATATATATGTTTATACATTTATATATATAATATATATATTTATATATATATATATTTATATATATATATTTATATATATATATATATATTTATTTTATAATATCACAACAAAAACACCTCGTATTAATTGCAGCTCCCGGCGAGGAGAGTTTCGGAGTATTTTCGCTTCCATTTTGTGTCGCCTAATAATTTTAAGACGAACGTCTGGCGCAGCGGAATACAGTGTGACCACTACACTTCGGCAGAATCGGTCGGCTATTCGCGCAGGGACGGCATTTCTCCGGCCGAACGCGGATCCACTCTGACCGCACCCTTGGACAGAACGACCGAACTTGCGTTCTCCTGTCACGCCAAAAGCCCCATCAAACTCTTTACGGCGCGTGCCACGTGCGTCGCGACGAGCGCTCCGCGGCGAATCTTATACGCGCGCGTCACGTGCGTCCCAGTAATGGGGAACCCCAGTAATGGCTGAAGCGCAGGGGCGGTGGCGACGGCGACGGCGAAGGCAACTGCGCAGTGTTAACTGTGGCGGCGCACTATGGGCTGAAATGGGCTGAAACGCGCGCATTTGGTTTCACGAGGAATTATTTTAAAATAATACGATGGGAATGTTCCTGCGCACTACAGATAGTGTAGAATAGAATAGAATGGAATGGATTAGAATGGAATAGAATGGAATGGATTAGAATGGAATAGAATGGAATGGAATAGAATGGAATGGAATGGAATAGAATGGAATGGAATGGAATAGAATGGAATGGAATAGAATGGAATAGAATGGAATAGAATATTTAGAATAGAATATTTAGAATAGAATATATAGAATAGAATATATAGAATAGAATATTTAAAATAGAATATTTAAAATAGAATATTTAAAATAGAATATTTAAAATAGAATATTTAAAATAATACGATGGGAATGTCCCTGCGCACTACAGATAGTGTAGAATAGAATAGAATGGAATGGATTAGAATGGAATAGAATAGAATGGAATGGAATAGAATAGAATAGAATGGAATGGAATAGAATGGAATAGAATGGAATGGAATGGAATAGAATGGAATGGAATAGAATGGAATAGAATGGAATGGAATGGAATAGAATGGAATGGAATAGAATGGAATGGAATAGAATGGAATGGAATAGAATGGAATGGAATAGAATGGAATAGAATGGAATGGAATGGAATAGAATGGAATGGAATAGAATATTTAGAATAGAATATTTAGAATAGAATATATAGAATAGAATATTTAAAATAGAATATTTAGAATAGAATATATAGAATAGAATATTTAAAATAGAAAATTTAAAATAAAATATTTAAAATAGAATATTTAAAATGGACTATTTATTTCACTACTTAGGAATACATGGAATACTTCCAGTGGTAGCGTTTTCTAAGGAATTACTCAACATAAAACAAATATCAAACAACTACACAAATACAACAAATACACAAAATGAACATCAAACACCATTAAAATACTTACATGTTATTAAATACAATTTTACAAAATTATTGTATTAGCCCTATCATCCTAAAGCTGACCTTAATGTAAAATGATAAGAATAATACAAAATAAATAATTTTAATGTTAACATATTATAAAAAAATTATTTAATCTAATTTTAAAATTTTTGACATTCTGAGGGAAAGTCAGCAGCACTGCTGCAGGTAATTCGTTCGTATTTTAGATCTTTAATATAAGATCTAAAATAAGTTAATTTTGTAAACAATTGGAAATTACAGATGGCGACTTCCTTATTTTAAATAAATTGTATGAACTTTTAGCGGAGATGAGAATGGCACACACGTGTGGCAGAAATAGGAATATTTAGGAAATATAGTAAAGGGATGTGTATCTTTGGGTTATAAAGGATGATATTTCTATCAAAATAGTAAAATTCAAAACGGCGAATCTAAAAAATGAGAAATGTTTGTGAAAATGCCATTGAAATATGTCAAAAATAAGCAGGAGGATTTGGGGGTACATGAGTGCGAATTTGATCTTGGAATTGTGAAATTGAAAATGGTGGATACAATATGGCAGACATATTTTTAAATATTCCATTCAATTATACGAAACATACGTTTTATAGGATTCTTGAGGTATTTATTGAGAATGTGTTCTCGAAATTCTGTGAATTTTGAATGTTAGACCCCGTGCATGGCAATTTGTTTGAAAATGTCATTGAATTTCTCTAAAATACGAATAACATTGTATATAATAACAGTGAACGTGTAATGCTGATTTTTACTTTCCCGTATATGTACGTATATTCGGAGTGATATACATAGTACAGGGAAAGTTATGTAATGCTGCGCGAAAAAACGGCGGATTTTCGGCAGAAAAAAATTCATTGCCGAGCTCTGACAACGAAAAGATGTATAAAAACAGTTGCTAAATTAAAAAAGAAATACCCTAACTCGTGGTGTTGCCAGAATTCCTGATTCGTATTACTCGTTCACTTTACATTTGCAGACGGAGCGCTGCGATCTGTTTACATGAGGTCACTGCCGACTGAATGAGAAACGCGCGTCTGCAGTTGATACTGACCGTTTAATATGATATAGATGGCGGTGAGCAGCACACAGAACCCCGGCGGGGCAAGAACATAACCATTAAGCAGTAGATAAGTGCAAAGAAGAAATAACAATATTGTACGTGAATGCTGTAAATAGCGTGTGGTGTGATCTATTTTATTGTATATTATCTTAATCATTTAAGAGCGCGACTCCAGCTCACTGTCAGAAAGGCATAATTCGTCAGCTGTGTCCGTAGCGCTTGTGCTGCCTTCAGGGACAGCTAGCTGATTGGTCAGATGTTGATTGACATCCGGGCCATTCGTGTATTCTCGGTTGTGTGTTCGGGCCTTCACTTTCAAAACAACTTTAGTTCCTAATTCTCCCGTCTGCAAATGTAAAGTGAACGAGTAATAACTCCTTGATACCGAAAAATCAATTGAAAGCAAAATGTCCACTCGTCCGTCCGCCGCGGTGACGTCGGTGGCGGAGGTGGGTGCTACACGGCCGCAGTAGCGGTAGTGGCAGCCTGTGAGTATAATAGTCGAACTCATACTGGGTCAACCGTAATGAAATTGTCAGACCGCTCAATGCCCACGTCCGGATAATGGGGAGAAAAGTTTCGATATTCAATAATCATGGTCGATCCATATGGGATTTGTCATAGCTAAATCGAGTTCGCAGTAGTTTTTTTGTAATTTTATAGTAAATGTTTAGATATTTAATAATCCTGGTCAATCGATGTGGAATTTGTTGTAAGTGAAGAGGGTTCCCAGAAGGCTTTTTCGCCGATCGTCCGTTTCTCCCTCCTCTCTTTCCACCATGACTCCATCATTGAAATTATATAGTCGTCCATTCCATGAAACCATTTGTCCTAGATATTGTCCGAAAGGCTTAAATACTTGCCTTTACACACTGATCACATAAATATCATACCATAGAAAAATTCTATGAAATTCGTAATGGGCCGACAAACTCATTGTATAATAGTTCAATGAAACACTTTGTCATTTCCAACCTTTTTTTCTCTGTTATTCCATTAGCAGTTTTCGATGTCTGAGCCATCCTCATTAGGTATGGTACGCCGCAGATTTCAAAAATTAGTAATGAAGTAATGTATAGGAGTATACTTAAGGATTTCGATACTTATTTAGCAAGAATTAAATGAAAACGATAATAAATAAATGTGTTTATTTGTATTTATGTACAGTGTATTTGCAATGCTTACCCAATGCATCGCCAATGTACAAACACGATACACCTTTCGAAGTCTTGTGCACGCAATCTTGTTACGAATACCGCAACCTCATTGCAACAAATGCCGGGGACGAATGGGTCGAAACGTGGAGCGTGGGGGGGGGGGAATCAAAGCCCAACGTCCCGCTTTCAGTATACTGTTTAATGTGGTTAATATTCCGGTTAATTCTGACACATAACCCCAACGAGTATAGTGTACTCTAGATAGAAGGAGGAAGCAAAGTACCACTTGCTGAGCTCCTCGCTAACGTCAGAGCAGTGTGACAGAAATGAAGCGTTTAATATTTGGGGTAAGCACACACCATTTCAAAAAGGAAATATGAGACGAGAGTACGGCTTGAGGGTGAGAACGAAAAACATAGTGATGACTACGGGTCGTATTTTGATGATCTAAAATATCACCAAAACTGATAAATAAAATGCTCATAAAATATTATTAAACTGCCCTTAAAGCAAACAAAAATGGCGTAAACATTTTAATCAAAACCAATTCAGATGAACATCTTACACAGTTGGATATGTTACCAATGTAATCGAGACTTCTTCCTTTCGATCAAGTGGTCACAGCTTGCAAACTTTTCGTTTGGAATGGTCAGGAAATCTCTGCCGTTACGTCTCGTGATATCCACCGAACCGACAACAGTCCTGATAGGCATCACAGCAGACGCGGATCCAGAAAGTATATTGGGGGGGGGGGGGAATTTTCTCTCACTCTTTTTCTCTAGTATATGATATATATCCTAAACATGTCAAATAATTTATTATATAATATAATATTATAAAATATTCTAGCAAAATATTAAAATGATTATTTAGTGAATTACTGTATGTTGTAAAAATTTATTTATTTATTAGCAAAATCATTGAATTTAAAGTTGCTAAATGATTGAAATTTTTTTTCGGGGGGGGGGGGTATTTCCCTTATTCCCCCCCCCCCCCGTGGATCCGCGCCTGCGTCACAGTAACCTTAAAGTACATACTCTGACTGACATTACAATTTCTGAGCAAAGAATGCAAATAGACTACTCAGGAATTCTGCGAAAAACATTTGTTGCATCTCGTAAATATTCTTTGAAGCAAGTACCATTAACATGATAAAAAACTCTATGAAATCCGCGAAAAACTCTTTAAAAATAATGATTTTTTTAAATTTACTTATTTATAGAAATCGACGAAAAAATGTCTGAAAAATATGCAATATGATGTCATAAAAATGAGTCATTTCGTTTTTTCATAACATAAAATTAATGTCTGTACTAAAAAGAATTGTTCCAAAGTGAAACGAAAAAATGACATTTCATTAAAATCCGATACCTAATGATGACAATGCTAGAGGAGTGTGCTCACTAGGTTTAAATTTCTTAGGAGAATCCTGGAGGATTTCGGGCGAAGGGAATGGAGATGTACATGCCATATTTTTTGGATAGCGGTCATGACATCACAAACTCACAATCTCATGTACCACAAGAAAAGTCGGTTTGAAAATGCATTAGGGAGTGATAACACGAGTTTACCGCTAATAGTGATGATGATAGAAGTAATATCTGAAAGGGTAATAGAATAATTGAAGCGCACGTAATAGTTTTGGAGTATACGAAAGCTGGTTATGTGTAAGTATATTTTCGTAATCTTCGTGTTGGATGCATCATTTTCCAATTTTAATTATTGGCATAATATTCAAATTTAGATTTACTCAGACCTCATGACATTATTTGAAATTTACTCAAATGTCATGTTATTGCCTCAATATTTTGCTGAACTTAAATCTGTGCACAGGGTGCAGTGGAGGCACCTATTAAATTGTTTCAATTAAAAGTGGCAGTCACTTAAACCTCTAAATCGCATTAGTTCATACGTATTATTCGACAATTAGTACGTTCCTTTGAACATTCAACATTTTAAAAACAATATAAAAATTTAGCTTTCAGAAAAAGAGATGTAATAACCAACATTTCTTGTCATTGAGTGTCTTGTTAAAAGATAACCATTAGATATTTCATTTTTAATATTGCCTTTTTGAGTCATTCAAATCCAGCGACTCAATCAGCCTATGACACGCGCGGGAATTTCATTAAAAGTACGAGTTAAATTTGTCCGTTTGCTGGCGCTTTCCTCTCATTCCGAATCATTGCCGAGCGGCAGCTGCGAAAGGGCGCGGGCGAGAGAGCAGGCGACACCTCTCCGGAGGGCGGTACAGCTGCATCCGCTCACACGCCGCGATCGCCCCGCCCCTGCTCCGCCCCCTTCCCCGCCACTGCAGGCAGTGCGCCGGTTCCACACCTCGCGCCGCGCTAACTTCTCCTCTCCCGCCCTCCCCGCTCCGATTTCCCCGCTCCGATTTCCCCGCTCCGATGTTCCCGCTCCGCTCTCCCCGCTCCGCTCTCCTCGCTCCGCTCTCCCCGCTCCGCTCTCCCCGCTCCGCTCTCCCCGCTCCGCTCTCCCCGCTCCGCTCTCCCCGCTCCGCTCTCCCCGCTCCGCTCTCCCCGCTCCGCTCTCCCCGCTCTGCTCTCCCCGCTCCGCTCTCCCCGCTCCGCTCTTCCCGCTCCGCTCTCCCCGCTCCGCTCTCCCCGCTCCGCTCTACCCGCTCCGCTCTACCCGCTCCGCTCTACCCGCTCCGCTCTACCCGCTCCGCTCTCCCCGCTCCCCATTCCCGCTTCGCTCTCTCCTCTCTGTCCTTCCACTCCACTAAGCTTCCTGCCCTCCTCGCCCGGTCACCCAGCCAGGCCTACCCACTCGGTCTACCCACTACGCTTTCCCCGCTACCCTCTCTGCCCCCGTTACGCCCACGGACTGGCTCCTATTCTCTACTTCCCGCACCGCCCTCCATCTCTTCTCCATTTCCCGGTCTCTCCACTCCTCCCTCTCCGCCCCCTACTGCGCCTTTCCCGTCCCCATCCCACTACGCTCGTCCTCGCTGCCCGCCTTGCTCTGCTCTCCCCGATCTTCCTCCCTCCCTCCCCGCTTCGCTCCATGCGCTCCGCACCCCGTCACGCTCATCTCCGTTTCGCCTCTCACTCTCAACAGACTGGTTCGCCCCCCCTTCACTCTCAGCTTCGGCAACTCCCTCCTCGCATTCCTCCCAAAAAAACCACGGCGTCCCCCTGGCGCTTTTATCCAGTGCCTTCCAACCTCTGCTTGCAGCCTCCGCTGCGCGCCATCTCCAGGGAGACGTTTGGGGCGAACAGTCTCCCCCTTCTGCAAGTGGGTGTGATCTGCGCGCAGCATGGAAAGCAGCCCGCTGATCAAGTTTTTGTTTTCATTCCTCGGATGCTCTCCGCGAGTGACATTCAAGCAAGCCGGAGCAAAAGAATCGATGAAAATATGAGTTACCGGAAGTTGTCTACAGGATTAAGAAATATTGTTTTTTGGAATTGTTTAAATGTTCGCAACCCTCTAAGCAGGTGGTTTACTCGCAGAATGTTAGTATACGTTAAGACAGACCTGCACAGCATTTTGCACTTGCACTGACCTCAGGAGCTGTGTGCGGGCAACTCGGGTGCAAATGAGAAAATCGATGAAGGGTGGGGATGAGACCCAATCTAGGAGTGGGGACCACCAATCAGAATCTGCAATTCGAAAGATAGAGCGTAAATTTAAAGAGCAATCGGCAAGAACATGACGATCATATACAGTTCAAGTAATATTGTCTTTTGTATTATATTGCAAATGTTTGTTCTCGGTATATGACAGGGCGAAATATGAAACTACAACGAATTATACATATTAGATTTCGACACCAAGTATTGTAATTGCTTGTAAGGCTTATAATGTAATTCGCTTTGCTACGATGTAATCACAAATTTAGTGTTGTGCTAAACACAAAATTTTGATACTGAATTGATTTTGTTTGATGATAACAGCAATAAACTCTTTTTAATAACTATATTTAATTGAATAAGACGGTTATCTCAAAGCAAAAACATATTGTTCTTAAAAAAATCATGATTATTTTCTGTTCTAATTTCTGACAAGAGAGTAGGGTCGTGTACGAGATCGTATAAAAATATAAAGCCCTTTGCATTCTATTTAACTAATACCCATGATTATCTTATGATTGTCCGTAACATATCGTCACAAAAGTTTGCTCATTGATCTCTTTTATTCAGTTTAATAATGGAGAAAAATGGTCACAAATGTGCTATTAAATATTACCCTTCTTGGAATTGCCACATATTCTATTTTATGTCAATCTTGATTTGAAAGATTGCTTTCAAAGTGCCGGACTGTCATACCCAAGTTCGCGGGTTCAAACCCGATCGAAGCCGTGGATTTTAAGGGCGAAAAAATCCTTCGTACGCCTTCCGCGGAGGGGAAGTAAAGCCGGCTGGCCCATGTTAGTAGATTTACTTGCATGTAAAAGATCCTCAAGCCTAAATGACGCCTCTGAGCTAAATTCAAATCGCCTATTTCATCGCCCGAGATAATACCTTCTTTCTCCGCTAGGTGAAAGGAGCGTAGCGAAATTAGCGTGGTCAGACGGAAGAGCGGGCCTGATGGCCCGAGTCTCGCCACGTAAAATAAGGCATTAACTAAACTAACTATAACTTATTTAACGATATAGTTTAAAAAATTCTGACGTGCGTTGCGGCTTGCGTTTAACATGAATATTTGCATTTTTTAAACAAATCTTTCATATTTTTAAAGTCAAAGTGCAATTCGTCACGTATCCGTGAAATTCTCTTTCTTTAGAGACTTCATTTATAAAGATTGGTTACTTGTGAGAGTCGCAAAGGGAAGGTATACTGCTGAAATAATATAGAAGAAGATTCTGCAGACACTCACTTTAGGACGCGCTTGTGTGACTGATGAACGAAGTATTCGGTAACAAGCAGAGGTGGGAGGGGTTCGGTCACATCCGAAAAAAACCTTGTTAAAACACACAAGAAACAATGTGCAAGTCCAGAGAAGTAACTTAGCCGCATTTCACCACCTCAGAGTCCCATCGTTATTCATGAACAAACTGAAGTACTTCGGCGTTGCTCGGGTATTCATTTTTTACAATAAGAATTCAGTCATTAGTCACACAGTTTTTAAAGATTTTGTTTTACTTTGGCAATCTCTTTTCGTTCTATAGTTTGTTGAGCTGACAAAATAGTGACTTCAAACCAAATAGTGATGAACGAAGGTTGACGCAAGTAGTATGATCTTTTCGTAACACTTTCTGCATCACGGCGTCGGGTTACTCACCGTGTTCATTTCACTTCTTCCAAAACTCTACAATAAGTTCGCTTTCTACGGGTCGATTCAACGTAGGAATGCAGCCAGAGTTTTAAATACCAATTAGGCAAAGAAAAAAGTTAAAAAAGAAGCTGAAAAGAATGAAGCGAACGGACCATTAGTACGAATGGTTTACGTCATGAAATCCATCTGCATCCCATGAGCTTGTTTTAATGACACTATTGTATTATCATAAAAAATAATGGCACAATTACTCTCACTACAACTATGTTCCTTACTTGTATTTTCTTCAGCCATATTTAACTAGGAAAACCCGGCAGACGTTGTTCTACACTTTATCTCCGTCTTTCCCCTCCCATCACCCTCTCACTGTCTCTCCCTCCCTCATCCTGTCCCTATCTGTCTGTCTCTGACGCCCTCTGTCCTCTCGTTCACATTTAATTGCAGGTTCTGCACATCTCTGAGCAGGTGAGGTAATATCGGGACGCGCCGGACCAGCAAAAATGTAATAGAATGTTCAAGAAGACGAAGATTACTGTGTGAGAAACGTTTCTTTGAGATCTTCGGCCTCAAAATTGTAGTTTTTAAGGCCCTAGAACGTCTCGTTTAGGAGTTATTTAACGATTTAGAATCAAAATGCTACCGAGTGTGTAGCAGGTTGCATTTGACGTGAATATGTAGTGGATATGTAATGAATATGTAGCGCCATGTAGTGGAGTTACAACAGAATTAACAACACATATGCAAGGTGGTCACCTTCTCGTTCTGCTATTCTGCCCAGCAACAGTTCTGTCTGCACGGACAGCATCTCATTTACGTTTACTTTTTGTAAACGGAAAAGGCTACTTTTTTTGCAGAACTATTGCTCACCCTCTTGCGTCGTCATTCCTGTTGAATGTTAATAGGTATGCCATTCAAGCACCAGGCCATTTTTCCTGGCGTCTTCATAAATTCTTCCTGGTTGTTTTTCACTCTCACGTCCGGGAGTTGGGCGTTTGCAAAAATCGACATTATTTGCTAGCGCGCAATTCGAATGGCATTCAAAGACCCTTTGAGCATATAGACAGACGAAGCAACAGATGGACAGATTCACACACACACACACACACACAGATATGTATATTCACTTTAAAATAACAGAAGATAAGCTTGCAGAGGCAGGTGAGCCCATGCACGTATTTACACTCTATCAGTAACGTGCTGCACGTGCAACATGCTGGGCCGGTCAGCAGAGCCGACCCAGTAAGCGCTTATGGAAAGCGGCACCGGCGTGCGCGCGTGGAGCGTGAGAAGCCCTCGACACAGCGGACAGCCGGCGGGCGAGCGAGCGGGCGAGCGTGCGGGCGAGCGTGCGGGCAAGCGTGCGGGCGGGTAGGCGGTGAGCGAGAGAGCGGCGGGCGAGAAGAGCGGGCGAGAAGGGCGAGCGAGAAGAGCGAGCGAGAAGGGCGGGCGAGAAGGGCGGGCGAGAAGGGCGGGCGAGAAGGGCGGGCGAGAAGGGCGGGCGAGAAGGGCGGGCGAGAAGGGCGGGCGAGAAGAGCGGGCGAGAAGGGCGGGCGAGAAGGGCGGGCGAGAAGGGCGGGCGAGAAGGGCGGGCGAGAAGGGCGGGCGAGAAGGGCGGGCGAGCGAGCGAGAGAGTGGCGGGCGAGGATAGTGGGCGGGTAGGCGGGTGGGTACGCGAGCGGGCGAGCGACAGTGCGGGCGGGCGGGCGGGCGGTCGTTCTGCAGGCGACACCTCTCATGCTGCGATTCACCGCTCTGCGAATAACCCCCCGCCCCTTCTTAGCGTTCCACCTCCACTTCTGTCGCCCTCACGTCGCGTACAGCGTCTCTTCACTAGCAGGACCATCTGCCTTGGAAACAACTGCCTTGTTTAGCGCCTCACGGAAACGGCTTATTCTAACACGACTGCGCTGCGTTCTGAGACAAAAACTCACGGAGGAGGACTTTCCATAATGAAGTCAAGGTTTTTACTTTATTTTTTAGGAGAACGTGGCGAATGCATCAAACATCACGGTTGTCAAGTAGAGAAACACTTGCAGTAAAAGCTGAATAATGAACTCAAAAAACTAAATATTCGCATTGTTTGAGCAGTCCCCTTGACAGAACGTGAATCTGCATGGTACCAGTGTTCAATAAGTTGCTTACCAATGAGTGCTCTAGAATGCAATGCTCTAGAAGAAAGTAAAATTTATTCTCAGCTTTTTTGTTTAACTGAGCTCAAAACATTTTACATTTGATAGTGTGGCGTCTTACGGGTGTAATCATAATACAGACGAGAGTGGGTTGTAAGAACAGTACCGTAGTCACAAATAACAAATTTCACTGCTTACAATTAACTATATAGATACCACTACTAGGCGAGATTTTAATCGAACGGCTACCACCCCGCTCTACATCTGAGACCTAATGCATTTCTCGCTCGTCACGACAATGAATTGCCGGCCCCTTGCCCACGTGCGCCGCTAGGACAACTTACGCGGAACCACTTGCCGATGCTGCTGAGAAACAAGAAGAAAGAGGCATTGTTCTCTTATTTAGGCCCTTCGGCGCTACCCGCCGCCCTCATTGCCACCATTGCCGCCTCCACGCCGTACTCGCGCTGGGCAGAATTTCCCCATGCGTCATCTTCTGCGCCCTTTGTTTAACATACTGCCATCTTCCGCGTGTTGTCACCGTTTTAGCTCGCCCCGATCCTACAATAGTATTCTTCTGAAGTGTAGCAAGAAGCTTCATTTTGCCTCATCGACTTCCTCAGTTCGTGAAATGCCTCTCGGACTCGAATCGCCTCCCAGCGCCTTGGAATAGGAAGAGTGAGAACTAGTATGTCCTCATCACAACAAGTGAGAACTATGTCCCAATCCATTCATCATTCATGGTCATCCAGTCGTCATTCCCCTAAATCAGGGGTCCTCAAAGTACGGCCCGCGGGCCACATGCGACCCGCCGAGGACATTTATACGGCCCGCCGGGTTTTTATGGTTTAAAGAAATTTCTTCTTAAAATCCACACATATTTTATTATGTGTTAGGGTGTCTAGGGATGGCCAAATATTTGATGGTTTTAAAACAACGACGTTTTCCACCAGAAACATCGATATTTGGCTTTCGATGTTTTCTTCACATCGATATTTTGTTGCCAAAACATCGGTGATTTTTTTAAAATTGTTTTTAATAAAGCAATATCTATGATTTGCGTTATCCTCTTTACTACGCTGTACATTTCGCCAGCGCAATCTGAGGAAGTTTGGGATCTGCTCGCTTTATGACTGTTATCGGTAGGTCTGTCATTGCCTGAACTCTTCCTCTCAAGGCCTGTCTTCGCGATGGAATATATCACGGTACCTCGAGTCTTTCTCATTCATGCCGCTAGATATTGCATGATTGCGACCCTGTCAAGCAGTGCTTGCAACCATGGGACATCTAGCGGCAGGGCCGAAAAAAGACGCGAAATGCTGTGTGAACTGCCAAAGGGCAGAGAGGCAGAGTTAGAAAAATCGCACTATATAATGCGGCCCTCCGACGGCCTGAGGGACAGTGAACTGGCCCCCGTTTAAAACGTTTGAGGACCCCTGCCCTAAAGCATCATTTCACCGTGAAGCCCTCTGAGCCTTTCTTCAGATGACGATGGTTAAAAATCCACATCAATGAATCATTCAGAGTGCTTTAAAAGTGAATGCATTCTGATAAATATTGAGATTTTAACATGGCAAGTCGTAAAGTGCAGATGGTAAATCGTCAGAAATGTAAAAAAATATATTCTCTTGAAGAATTGGCGACAACATTCCGTTTGCTTCGTTCTTGATTTTATGTTCTGAGATGCCACTGAAAGTTAAGCTCTTTTCGTGACGCTTAAGTGTATATCTTGTAGGGAAAGCAACCACAGAGCACGAGCCAAGCATATCACAATTATTCATTGTTCGTCATTCTTTGCAGTTGTCATTTCACGATGCAACACTTTGAACCACTGCTCAGAGGGCAAAGTTTAAAAATCCAATTAAATGTTCTGGATATGCATCAATTAATAACGCTTCATTCACAACGATTTATTGTTGATCAGTCTTTGCGGTCATCACTACAACATGAAGTGCATTGAGCCTCTGCTTGGAGGACATAGTTTAGGTAACCAATTACATGTTCTGGAGACAAATCAATTAAAAATCTTTTATTTATTTATTTATTTATTTATTTACGTCAAAAACAGTTAAAAACTGCGTGTGACGAGCTATGGGGAGAAGTGAATTTGGTGCACGTTTTCATAATTCTGTGGTCTCTATCCTAAACCATATTCTAGTCGAATTTTGAATATAGAAAATAGAGGTTTTTTTTCGAGTTTTGTTGACAAAATATTCGCTCCTATATAATAAAATATATTTTCAAAGGTAAATTAGTTATAAATTCCTGCCCTGAACCCTCATGTTCTTCATGAAAGAATAATACTTTTTGCCGCGATAATATGAAAAACGATAATTTGAATAACTATATTTCCCACTGAAATTCAGAAGACGTGCACAAATAATGAAGTTACATTTATGTCCAGAAGCAAAACAAGGGACCATCTCAGCATTTGCTCAAGGATCAGGGAAACTGGACGAAAAACCTGATCGAGATGGGGGCCATCAACCCAGAAACTGTGGTACAATACCTGTTACAGGCTCTTTAGAATTATACAGTCCAAATGATAAATAATTACATTAACTATCATTGTTAAAATTAATGCTACTTTCCTTTTTGATGCTCGGTATAGACACCTTCAGACACAATCATTTATTGTTCATCATTCCTTGCAGTGATCACTTCTCTATACATAACATTGAGCCTCTGCTCAGAGAACAATGCTCAGAAATCCATTTAAAATGTTCTGGAGACAAATCAATGAATAACTCCTCAAGGAGATAATTTTAAAAGAACGTAAACTTCAAGGATTCCTGTGTTTTATTTTAAGGGAAGTGGTTTGCGTGCACTTAGTAAACCTTCAGCTGTACTCAAACTCTGTTTGTTGTGAAGTGTTGCAGCGGCGAAAGCGTTCCTCCTGCCTGCTTCTCCACTTCGCTCCCCGAGATGCTTCTCACACTCGAGTTGCGCCTCTCCTCCGCGGCTTGTTCGCGTCTCCTCCTTCCACAGCCGCCCGGAAAGCACTCCGCTCCGCCGGGAGGAGGGGGCGTTGGCGGGGGGAACGAGGCGTTGGCAGGGAGGGGAGGGGCGGGAGGTGAGGTGGTGTTGGCGAGGGCATTGGCGGGGGTGCGTTGGCGGGGGCGTTGACGGGGAGGGGGTGTTGGCGGGGGGGAGGGGGAAATGTTTTGAGGGAAGGCGGTGGCGGTGGCGGAAGCGGCAGCCCCTCCAAGAAGCTTTGAAGCGGAAGACGATCGAAGCAGATGCAATAATTAGATACCGTCCGAGTTGACGCGTGTCAGCTTCAGGACGTTGCCGCTGGTGGGCCCGGGAGCTAGCGGAGCGAATTGGCACAACGACTTTCAACGCAATGGTACGCTTCACGAACTCAAATAATTACTTGTACTGAAGTTTGTGGGTAATGGTTTAGTGCAGAAAAATATATTTGCAAAATGTATTATAATTTAGTCTTGAATTTAATGAAATATAACGAATTTAAACACATAAAATCAATCGCGTGTAAATTACGTTTGTAATGTCGATTAGTTGCACCTAGAATGACTTTTTATGCTAATTTATATTACTGTGAAAGTGCGATGTGAGAAATTGAATCAAAAGAATTGTTTTGTACAACACTTAATACTAAATTAATGAAAATGTCTTGATTAATAGGTTTCTTTCATTAACTTTTTAGAGGTTGCATTATTTGCTTAAGTCAAATTGCTTTACAATTAGAATACATATCACTATTTTAATTTTCTCTTTCATTTTAGTAGACTGACACGAATTAAGCAAATATTTGAATTCAATACATATGAAAAATAATAAATAAACTCTATAAGAGCGTACAATACAATGCCAAGAATTAACTTTCAAGAACAATAACAAGTTATGGTGCTCTGAATCCCCGAAATATATTCCCAGTGTTCATCTACGTTTGCGAGTTTATTTTTAAAGCATTCGCTGAGTGCATCTGTAATGTGTGCGCTGACGCAAGAGACAGAACGAGTCTGCAAACAAACTGGCAGCGACAACGCGACGTAAGGTTTCCCACGAGGGTCGGGGAGGCGCCGAAACAAGTGTCAGGGAAGCCCTGTGGCCCCGATCGGTTGCTAGGAGACACACACACGCCACCCTCCTCCGGCTGCTGAAGCCCTCGAGCGCTGCAGCTGTGGGGCATCCGCCGACCACCATGAGACGAGGCCAATAACGTTTACACAGCTCCTGGCGCATGTGTTCAGCTTGGATCGTATACTATACTTTGTTTTTTTCTTTCTTGGCGCACGGAGGGGGGGTGTCAATAAAATGGAATATCTTGCTATGCTAATAAAATGAAATATCTATTTGCGGATTCGGATGGTATAACGGTCAGCGTATCGGATTGCGAGTTCAAACCCGATCAAGGCGTGCAGGGAGAAAGAAAACCTTCGTACGCCTTCCTTTGGAAGGGAAGTAAAGCCGGCTGTCTCATGTAGTAGATTTACTGCATGTAAAAGATCTTCAAGCCTAAATGAAGCCTCTGAGCTAAATTCAAGTTGCCTCATTCTGCACCCGAGATAATACCTTCTTCAGGAGTCGCATAATCGACAGCACTGCTTGATACACTTGCGATCATGCGACACCTAGCGGCGCAACCGAGAACGACGCGAAATACTGTGAGAAATTCCATTTTATTGACACCCCCCCGTGGGCCAAGAAAGAAACACCGAAGTATAAGAGGTTTCAAGAACTACAAAAAGATACAATTTGAAATTATCAGTAAGGACTGCGTTTATAAAGTTAGTATATTATTCATTCAGAACATTGGAGAATAAATTGGAATATGTATGTGATAATATTGTTTTTAAATTCTCGCTACCGCTTACGCAGGAAAGAGAAAGTGATGAAATGTTGCGCGAAAAAAACGGCGAATTTTCGGCAGAAAAACTCCATTAACGGCCCTGGTAAGCAAAAAGTGGATAAATCCAGTTGCAAAATTTAGAAAAAATTCTCTAATACGCGGTATAGTCATAATTCATGATTCGTAGGTCCTTGATACCGAAAAATAGAATGACGGCAAAACGTCAGTCTGTCCGTCCCCATCTGTACACGACGCTAGCGGCTAAACCCCCCACCCCGCTCCGCCACGGCTCCGCCCCTGACCCACCCCCGACCCGCCCCCGACCCGCCCCCGACCCGCCCCCGACCCGCCCCCGCCTCGCCCCCGCCCCCGCCCCGCCCCCTACCCCGCCCCGCCTCCGACCCACAACCCCGCTTCCGGCTCTCGCCCCTACCCCCACCCCCGCCCAGCCCCCGCCCCCGCCCAGCCCCGCCCCCGGCGCCCGCGCGTAGCTCCCCGCCCTGTCGCCGCCGCTGGCAATCCATCACCCAACCCCCCGCCGATTAGCTGCGTGTTCCTGTCTGTCGCTTCGTCTCGGAGGCCGATAACAGCACACTCGTTGCGAGTAAAGGAAAAACTCAACAGCGCTTGCTTATCTCTTAATGGCATTTTATTGTTGCTCACTCCGTTCGATTTTCCTGAAGAAGATAATTAATTATAAAAATCACTAAAACCGTTCTATTGGAATAATCGACACTGTCACTTGTCTAATACGCTTATTGAAAGCATATAGATAAATCTTTGGGAAGATTTGAGATAAACACTTAATTTTTTTAAATATCTGTTATCCACTTCTGGAGGTTGTCGCGAATACTTTTTTATTTTCTGTTTATTCAAACTTATTAACATTGTTATTATTATTATTTATTTTGTGTGCTGATCTCCCATTTCGATGGCGACTTTCTTCCAGTTTCTCAGTTATCACATACATCACCTTTCCTTTGCGGCTCTCACACGCAACCAATCTTTATAAATGAGGTCTCTAGAGAAAGATAATTTCACGGAGACGTGACAAGTTGCACTTTGGCTTTAAAAATATGAAGGATTTGTTTACAAAATGCATATAACTCTTCATGTAAAATGCAACCCGCAACGCACACTAGGATTTTTTAAAATCTATGTAGTTAAATAATTCATAAATAAAGCGTTCTGTGGGCTTAAAAACTAAATTTGCTGATGGCCTCAAAAATACACCGTAATCTACAGGATGAAATCATCTTGGCCATTCTATTACATTTGTGTTGGTTCTATGCTTTTCGATTCTACTCCACGTGTTCAGTGTCTGAAGAATTTACAACTGTGTGTGAAATTAATAATTATTTGATATTGAATACACGTATTCGATAAACTTTGCTCGATAATAAAGTTAAATAAGAATAGTTTGTACTGACAAGGGCGTATTATATTGTTATCAATTTACATCGGGACTTTTAGAAGTGAAGAACAAGTGACGGAGAATAAGAGTGTGTGTGTGTGTATATATATATATATATATATATATATATATATATATATATATATATTACAGGCTTAATATGGAAAAGGAAAAATAAGGAAGATGGCGGGGTATAGCATGTGAGAGTTCTCGCACATGGTATACACGGGTACACTAGTAATATATTTAAATATAAGCTACATAATGGCTTTCAGTAAATTGAACAAAATATTGTGCGATATAAAATCGTAACATCTTGTAACAGTGCTCAGTTGTACAATTTCATATTGTAATGTAATTTCTTCCTGTATTTATTATCTACCAATTTGTTGGGTATTAATAAATTTGTGGAGGTGATTCCTCTTTAAAGGCCACTGTTGGCGAGGGCTGATTCCTCAAAGGCTGCAAGGACTTACTTGCTACGAGATAGCTCGAATGCCTTCCACATTCTGTGGTGTCGGCTTCGGCCAGCGGCCCCATGGGAGGCTGAAGGAACGTGACCGCATGAATGCCGCGACGTAAATTTATTTATTTGGTCAAAAAACAGTAAAATCTGTATATGACATATGGGAAAGAGATTATCTGCGCACATTTTCTTGAGGCCCAGAATTTAAAAAAAGCAACATTTGAAAAACTAGAAACAAGAATTTAGAAAATTATTATTATTGTAGAAAAATAAAAATTTGAAAAATATTTGTTCCCGAGTTATATAAAATCAATTTCAACGGTAAATGAACTGCTGATTTGATTTTTCTGCATTGCTAACAAAATAGTAACGAACATCAGTTCTGCTCCTATCACTAGAAGCAAATGAAGTGCTCAACAAAACGTGCCCACAGTGAAGCTACATTTACGTCCAGAAGTTACATTTACGTCTCAGCATTTGCTCAATGGATCAGGGAAACTGGACAAAACCCCGATCGAGATGGGGGTCATTGATCCAGAAGCTGAAGTACATACTTGTTACAGGCGTATTAAATTTTGTTTAATGTATACAATACAAACGTGAACAAATTCATTATATATCATTGTTTTGTTACATTAAACATTTTTTTTGACGATGAGTATAGTCTCTAATTGTATAGAAACAGTTTTGCAGCAGAAAAGAGTTTACTTTTAACTTAAATTTGTGTACCGACTTCAATTGTTTAATCTGACATTGCGTTGTAAAGTAACGTACATTTGCAGAATAATTCTTTGAAAAAGTTGAAACCACGACCAGGAATCGATCCTGGGTGTCCTAGTTTATGCCCGATTGCGCGTGTCCTGGATGTCTGAGCTAACGAGACGAGCGATGCTTTGAAAGCTTAAGTCTGATGCATTGCCCTTTGGATGAGTGTCGATTGCCGATCGCGTGATTTTGCTTTGTCGCAGTATCGGTGACGCAGTCGTGAACGGAGAGACGTAGAACAGGAATACAGCATATGCTCATTTTCTACCAAACGCACGTGCTTGGCTTTCTAACCTACTTTTTCTACTCCCATTGTTTAATGCTGTGATTTGATGGCTGCACCCAGTTGCGTAATGAAACTCATTACGATACAGATTTCATTATAATGTTGGTTCTTAACCAATCACTGAGAAGTTTACAAACCAAGTATTGACAATTAAACATTGATAATCGTTCTAGTAAATATTGTGTATCGATTGTGTATTGACAATTAAACATTGATAATCGTTCTAGTAAATATTGTGTATCGATTGTGTACAATAAAATTGCATTTGATATAATATTATGCTTCTCAGTTTTAATCTATTTTGTAATATATTTTTTTCGTGGAATATTATTTAAAATAAATTGGATCATAATTTCACTTTGATTTTATTTGATTATCGCAGTAATCCATCACTCGCTCCCTCCGTGTCTTGGTGCGTGTTACATGTCGGAGAATGAATACGGTGCAAACGTGCCTTCGAACGTTTCTTGGCAAACAACGCATTTTAATTTGAATTAGTAGTTAGTACTCCAAAATCTCTGTCACAAAGCTCAATAACGAAACAGCAGTAAGAATTGTATTATGCACTACGCAAATAAATAAAAATACGCAAATATTATACTTACATGACAAAGCGTGGGCAGTACGGAGTGCCGTAACCGTTGCAGAGTTCGAATTACTAATGAATAACGGTCGATCGGCAGTGTCGGTCGTGATTTTAGTGTCATCCGGTTAAAAATATAAAGAGTGAAGAATATCTATGAGCTCATATGTCACACCAATTATTTACACGAAATGAACAAAAATGTAAGAATGCAGCACTGAGTGCCGCTACGCGCCCGCCGGAGGGTTAAAGCTTGGCTTGTGTGAGGCGGAATAACTCGCGTGCCGTCCATTTGAGAGTCAGCAGCGAGGGCGAATCGTCCCACTGTTCGTCTGCATGAGCGCGACAACTGCGGTGTCTGCGGATGAATGAATTCTTACACAGGCGCTTGCACTGGCGCTAGTATCGTTAGGGATGCTTTTGAAGCAGCCTTTGGGTTCCTTTTGCCGTCGACAATTGTGTCATTCGATAAGCGTGTTAGATGAATAAGTAATAAATGTTTATGCCATGATGGAATTGAAGCAATTAGACATTATCTTGAAGTTCAAAAAAGCTTTTTTATTGTAGTTTGTCAAGGTCAGAGAGGAGGTATGTGACAAAAAGTGACTGACATGCCTTCCACTTGAGAGGCAGTAGCGTCTGCGAAATTATGCTGGTATTCATTAAAGATTGAGACGACTTGTGTGATGTGGAGTAATTCGCGGCCCATCCATTAAGAGTGAGCGTGAGCCAATCACGTCAGTTGTCGTCTGAGTGAGCGCATTAACTGCAATTTCCGGTAGAAAGAGCCCTAACTCAGGAGCACTGGCGCTAGCATCGACTCGGATCCTTTTGCAGCAGCCTCTGGGTACCTTTTTTCGTCAACTATATGTTACAATAAGCACACTTGATGAAAGATCTATATCTGCTTATGTCATTACAATGATTTTTGTTATATTTGGAAATTTTGTTGGTATTCATTAAAGCTTGTGTTGACTTTTATGATGTAGAATAACCAGTGTGCCATCCATTTGAGAGTCAGCAGCGTGGGCCAGTCGTTCCACTGTTTGTGTGAATGAGCTGACAGCTGTGGTGTCTGCGGAAGATCGAACCCTAACTCAGTGCACTGGTGCTAGACTGGACACTGGTGCATCTACATGGATGTTTTGAAGGCAGCCTCTGAGCTTCCTTTCCGTCGACACGTGATCTTTAAGAAGAATGTGAGATGAATGGGTAATAAATGTTTACGCCCTAAAGGAATTGACGTTTGCGGGATTTAGATATTGTCTTGGAATTCAAATAATCATTTTTATTGGAGTTTGTCTCAGGCAAAGAGGACTTGTCTGACAAAACAATGACTGACATGCCTTCCACTTGCGAGGCCGCAGCGTCGGCGGAATTATGTCGGTACTCCTTAAAGTTTGGGACGACTTGTATGATGAGGGATAATACTCATGTCATCTGTTTGAGAAAACAGAGTGAGCCAATCGCATCTGAATGAGCGCAACAGCTTCGGTGTCTTCGGAATCACGAGCCGTAACTCAAGAGCACTGGCGCTAGCAACGACACAGATACTTTTGAAGCAGCCTCTGGGTTCCTTTTTCCGTCGACATTTGTGTTATTAGCGCATTAGATAAAAGAATGATATCGATTTATGTCATCGAGATCAATTGCGTGACACAGCAAAGCCTCACTAACACAAATTCCAAGGAACCAAAATAATCGGAGTTCGTGTTATAAAAATTCGTGTTACCAGAATACTGTAAATGTACGTAATACCTTAATCCCTTTTCGGGAACGACGTTTTGTTCGTGTTACGGCGAAATTAGTGTTAAGCGAGTTCGTGCTAACGAGGGTTTACTAAATTTGGCAATTCTGCCGTTATTCCTTGAAGCCTGAATCGACTTGTCCTCGAGTCTTGCGTTCCAACTCTGGTTGTTAGCTTAATGTGTAGACAGTGAGAAGAAAGCCAAGCTCCGGGTTGTCGGTTCAACCCGGCAACCCACCATTTGGGCCCCTGGCGCGTTGACATAGAGTCCGTCCGACCTCAGGGCAGGATTGAGTGAAGGACACCCCTCGGGGTGCTCTTGATTCCACAAATAAAAATCCGACGGTTACATGACCATTCGCCTTGATCACGGCCTCACCAAGGCGATAGCCTAATGTCTAAGCAGTGAGAAGGCGGGTTGGGGTCCCCTGGCCCCCCGGGCTTCGGCTCGGGCGGTCCCCAGTTGGGAACTTGGCTTCGTCGTGGCAGTCGCCCAATACTCTGGGCAAAGAGGAGGGACGCGGTGTCCCGGCGCACATAAGTGGCGAGTTACCATACAGGTGATATTGACTCCGGTACTAGCCTGGATAGCTAGCAGCTCTGAGCTGGCGGAGCGGCCTCACCCAGGCATTGAATGGGCAGGTTGCCGCGAGGGCAAACTGGGTACCGGCCGGATTCGGTTACCTGCCTGGCGGTGTCCTTGTACGCAACCGGGGGGTGAGGATAAAGGCCAAAGAGCCCTAGAAGCCCACCCCGGGGACTTGTCCCCCAGGTAGAACAACGACCAGCGGCGGTTGTAGGCCCGCGAGACTCAATGTCCACCTACGCAGTCACGACCCCCGCCGCAGGGGGGGGCTGCGTAGGTGGACACGACCTCTGGTGGAGCGTTGGACAAGACCACTCTAGTTTCACGGCGACACTCACGTCGTTAGTCTCAAAGTGGAGGCGGTGAGTAGGCGATGCTAAGCTCCTGGTTCACGGTTCAACCCGGCAACCTACCACTTGGGCCCCTGGCGCGTCGACCTTCACGCAGGATTGGGTGAAGGAGACCTAGGGTACTCTGAAATCCACAAATAGAAGTTCGGCGAGACATTACCTATCGTCAGGTTGCTTTGGTTACGGTCCAACCCAGATCGATAGCCTGAAGGTGCAGAAATGGGGAGACGACATGGGGGCCGTGAGCCGCCCGGACCTTAGTTCGGGTTGGGCTCTTGGCTTCGTCGTGGCAGTCGCCCAATATTCTGGGAACAGAGGAGGGACTTGGTGTCCTGGCGCATGTGAGTGGCGCGTTGTCATACAGCCAACACTGACTCCGGTACTAGCCCGGATAGCTAGTAGATCTGAGCTGGAAGAGCGGCCGTAGGCCCAGGCATTGAATGGGGAGGTTGCCGTAAGGGAAAACTGCATTCCGGTGGGATCCGGATATTGGCCCGAAGGGGTACTTGTACCCCCGGAGGGGGGTACAGGTTAAGGCCACCGCCTAGGTACTCACCCCGGGGCTTGCCGCCTAATAAAGTACAAGTCTGAGGGTGCCAAAACGGCATGCACGGATATGCAATACTGTGTGATGTGGGCTAACCCGCGTGCCACCCATTTCAGTCAGCGGCGCGACCGCCGCGCCTGGGCGTCGCACGGGTGGGCCCTAGCCCTGGCACTGGCACTGGCGCGGGCGCGCGGGGCCTTTGTGCGCCGCTAATTACTGCGAAGAGGCGGATGCCTGGAGCGCCATTGTGCCCGCAGCCGCCTTTCACGGGGCCTTCGCACGTGCGCAACCCCCGCACCCTTGCCCCGCCCCCTGGCGACACGTCCCGCGCACGCTCCCGCCTCCAACCGTCCTCCCCCGACCCCTAACACCACCCCGCCCCCGCTTCGCCCCCTCCCCCGCCCTACTCCGCCACCTCCCCCGCCCCCTATTCCGCCCCCTCCCCAGCACCTCCCCGCCCCTCGCCCGCCCCTCGCCCGCCCTCGCCCGCCCCCTCCCCGCCCCCTCCACGGCCCCCTCCTCGGCCCGCTCCCCCGCTCCCTTCCCCGCCACCCGGCCGCTCCCCCTCCCCCGCCCCCGCACCCCTGACCCCGACCCCACCCTTCGCCTTTCCCCGTCCCCGGCCCCCGCCGCCGCTCCCCTTCCTCCGACCCCCGCCCCCGTCCCCCTTCGCCCGCGCGTCAAACACTCCGCCCTCTCCCAGACGCGCTTCCCAGGCCTGTCTCCAGACGTCTATCCCCCTCGCAGAGACATGTCACCAGGCTAATTATTGCGATGCCTTTACCCGATCCTATGTGCTCTCATTTCACACGGACCCGCAGAGATGGCGCAAGGCAGCAACTGATGTCACTTCAGTGCCTCTGACCGGGCGGTCCTAGAGTTCCACTCCAGACGGCGGCAGGATTCTCGACATTATAGGTCGAATTCAGTCACTTCCTGGAAGAGCATTCTAGAGGTCGGCTTCTCTGATCGGTAGTTTTCCGTGGTTTCCCGATCAATAGCAGGCAAATGCCAGAATAGTACCCTGACAAACGGGCCACGGACCGCGCGCGATCTTTCCTTCCTCTTCCTTGTTCTATCCTCACGCCTTACTTACACACACTAATACATGCACTATATTACAACACATCCCGAGAGACCGGTCGAGAGCATTGAGCTTGTCCCGGCTCGGGCGGTGCCTCACTGGTTGGAGATACCTGGTTAGGGAAAACCCCGCTATCCTGTGTAGTTTAGCTCTGCATCTCGCTATCCAGAAGGGGGAGACCTCTGCCACCTCCGAGCAAAAACATGCACTACACGTAAGGGACTAGTTAGCCTACTAGTTAATGTCCCCTGAATCACTAACAATCAAGCAATAAACGTCGCGCACACATCCCTCCGCTCGTCCAACTCTCCACCCCTTTCCCCTCCCAGATGTGCTTCTGAGGTTCTTCTTGAGAAGTCTATCGTCTCTCAGAGACACGTCAACCAGACTAATTATTTTCCATTACTTGTGCCTGTGTGATCTCATTTCAACTGGTGATTGAAATGACTTACACCAGAAGATAGTTTGGTCACAGAGTTTTCTTGACAGATAGATAAGATTAAAAATTCAGAAGTTTCAATACTTCTTTAACAAATTTGTATTTGCGAAGTTTCGAGTAATAATCTCTGTCAAGAATACTCTGGGGCCAAAGTATCGTCCGCTTTTCATAATTTGTGACACCTTTATGTTTTTTTGTATGTAATGAGAACGAAATTAATGCTTAGGTGATACTGGTGGTTTTAAAATTAACAAGTCTGTGATACGAATGGCGATGGAACGATGTTGGAATGAGAGACAGAATGAACGGGAAATCTCTACTGACAAGCCACCGCACACCAGCTTTCTCCAGCAGAGGTCCCATCTCTACAATGCGATTTTTCTAACTTCGTCGTCTTCAGGATGGCATTTGACGGTATTTCGCGCCTTTCTCAGTCGTGCCGCTAGACATAGCATGATCGCGACCGCATCAAGCAGTGCTTGCGATCATGCGACTTCTAGCGGCAAAAGAGAGAAAGCCGCGAAATGCCGTGTGACATTCCATCGTGACCACAGGGGCTTGAGAGGCAGAGTTAGAAAAATCGCAGTATAGTGATTGGGATACGCAGCTTGATTTGATGAGGTGAATTGGTCGACGAGTCATTCATCCGTCTTTCTTTGCCCGCCAAACTTTCAACTCTTGCGGGTTCTTCTCTGCGTCGGTTGGTCACACTTTTCTCTCATGCTTCTAGTTTAAACTGTCAAATGTGTATTCTGCCCATAGTTACCTTCGAAACACCGTGTTTTACGCGTAAAACACGTTCAAACTCGCGCCTCCCGCCATCAGTTCCCGTTTTTACCTCCGCATTTCTCAAGAATCCCATCAACTTTCCCGCAGGGAGGATCGTGACTGCGTAGGTGGGCACGACCTCTGGTGAAGAATCGTAGAAGTTCTCCCGGACGCATGTTTTGAATCTGCACTAGACTTGTTCATGGGACTTATTTTAGAGCTCCCTGATTGGACATTGAAGCTGCGCACGAAACGCAAGCGACACATCTCTTTGAGATACATACTCTTTGAAGACACTGACAGACAAATAGCTGTGGATAGTTGGTGCATTAAAAAAGAGTAGTGGCAGGGCACTTGTGAGAATATTAATGATGGTTTATGAAACTTGGTTAATGTAAAAAAGAGTTTGGAGCTGAATTTTCAACTGCGAGGTGTGAAATAAATGAGAAATAACTTGCAACCTGTTTCATAAACCTGAAAGTAAAAAAAAAGAAGAAAAGTCATTGCTGTTACTAATATCTATCTAAATTTGTTCCCCACAAAATGGCCTAAAATTGTTTTTCTTCCTTCAAATATCAATTACGTATCCCAAATTTCTTAAAGAAGCATGGGAAGCCCTATAATAAGTATGTACTTTTTTCGTACTAATAAACTGCCCCCGAATTTTTCAATTAAGCATTACCATTAAATTCGGATTACATAAATTATACTTCGTTTTAAAACTGTTTGGTGTCCCTAATTGTTCTTTCATAAACCTCACTAATATTCTCACAGGTGTCCTGTCACTACTCTTTTAGAATGCACCAGCTGGCTGTCTGGCTGGATGCCTCTTTAATGTGTATGTGTTTCAGAGAGATGTGTCGCTTGCGTTTCGTGCGCCGCCTCACTGTCGAATCAAGGAGCTCTAACATAAGTCTCATGCACAAGTCTAGTGCAAATTCAAATTATGCCTCCCGGACCCTATGTCTCGTGGCCCCACTCTGGTCGTGAGCCTGAGTGGGGGCAGCCTGAGTCTAGGACTGTGCAGGCGATACTAATCTCCTGGTAGTCGGTTCAACCCGGCAACCCACCAGTCAGGCCCCTGGCGCGTCGACTGGCAGGATTGGGTGAAGGAGAACTTTCGGGGTACTTTGGAATTCTCATGTAGAAGTCCGGCGGGAAATTACCAATCGTCAGGTTGCCTTGGTTACAATCTGACCAGGTCGGTCTGACCAGGTCGTTAGACTAAAGGTTCAGGCAGTGGGGAGACGGGATGGGGGCCCCGAGCCGCCCGGACCTTAATTGGGGTGGCCCCCAGTTGGTCTCTTGACTTCGACGTAGCAGTGGCCCCATACTCTTGGCATAGAGGAGGGTCATGGTGTCCCGGTGCATGTGAGGGGGGTGTTGTTGTACAAGTAATATTGACTCCGGCTCTAGCCTGGATAGGTAGTATCTAGCTGGGAGCGTGTCCCAACTCAGGGTGTATCTCGCCGGAAGAAAACTTTGTTGAAAATAACCTTACAAGTCCAGATCATCACCTATTCTTCTACGCAAGGAATGCCGCCGCCTCCAGGAATATAGCCTGAAGTACGTTTTCGGTACTAATGACCCTAGTAGTTGTCGCGCCTGAAAACATGAAATAATATATAGCCCTTTCTTTCTTCCGAAACATTTCATTCACACTTGCTGCAAATTTTGTATTTCCTACGCCTGGCACGCCTCCATCTCAATCACACCAATGTACCAAAGAGTAGTCACGCCTCCCAATGAGATCTTCAAAAAACACTCTCCCAAATACTTTTCAGGCGTTATTGTTCCTGCTCCACTGACACTTTCTAGGCATTTCGCCCTTCCATAAGCGGCTAAATCCAAAACCCCGCATCCTAAGGATCTTAGCCTCTCTCCTTTGCCTCACGAGACGCCGTCGCCGCTCACTCGTTAGTATAACGCGCAGGTTCACCATTCATTCTTTGTCGCGAAATTGTCAACTCACACGTGCCATGCCAGACTTTCACATCCACTCCACAAAAGAAATCCCCTTGCCTGTTCACAGGAACAGGTTTGTCGCTCGTCCACATCCACTTCTCTCAGACATCGCCCATCTTTTTCCGCACGTCAAACCATCATCTCCTGCTTGTTCTCTTCTTTACTTCGTCGCGCTCTTCTCTCAAATTTATTGTCTGACCTTCCAGAGGTATTTACGTGCCGTTACTTTTTCAAAAAACTCATCTCGATGACATAATTCCATCCCACAATCAAGAGCATGTACATTCACACTCACACTATGCCCGCTTCCACTCAACAATTTAAACTCTCTCCTTTCGGGGTCAGTTTCTTTGTGTTTTCTACACTTTGCGAGATTCCATCCACTCCTCTGTTTGTGTTGTAACATCTAATTCTGCGCAGCAAGTCGTCTGCAGCATTCGCCTGACCAAACTGGCTTGACGATTACACTTTTCATCATTGTTTTCTGTTTCAAATTATAGCGCTAACATTTGCCGTCCATGCGTTTTGTTATTTCTTCTCACCTGCGTCTGTAATTCTACCATCTCATTCACACCACTTGGCCGCTGATTACCCACGTCTCTCATTCATTTGCTAAAGGAATCCCTTCACAGAATCTTTGCGCGTGAAGCAACCTCGCCTCGTTTTCGACCTCCTCACGCTTCTCTTCTGGCCGAAGGCTGCTCGCCAACCGCCCGTGTCTTTTCGCGAAGTACCCCACCCTCATCCCCACACCCCCACTCCGCCTCCCGCCAACACGTCAAACGCTCATCCGCCCAATGTGACCATTTCTTCAGACAAAAATTTCGAGAGGAAGGCCCTCTCACTTCTCTCGACGACACCTGTCAACTACGTTCTTCCAGCGCATGTCAACTCTCTGCGCCGTCTCTCACCTGCAAGGGTCTCCCTTCGCGTTCGACGCTCTTCGGATTTCGCTCGAGCTACCCTTATGGCCTGGTAACTTCGCCTAGCCTGTTTTATACCGGGAGAGATGGCTCAGTGCATCAACCTGCTGTCACTGCAGTCCCTCTGACCGGGAGGTTCTAGGTTCGAGTCCCGACGGTGGCAGGATTTTTGACACTTGCTTGTCAGCTAGGTCGAATTCAGTCGCTGTCTGGAGGAGAATTCTAGCAGCCGGCTGCTCTGATTGGTAGTTTTCCGTGGTTTCTCCTATCAACACCAGGCGGATGCCGGAGCTGTACCCTAACAAACGGGCCACGGACCGCGCGCGATCTTTCTTTCCTCTTCCTTGTCCTATCCTCTCCTCTTACACACACACACACAAAAACATGCACTACACTACCACACATGTCGGGAGACCGGTCGGGGAGCTTACAGCTTGTCCAGGCTGGGGCGGTGCCTCGCTGGTGGGAGATACCTGGTTGAGGGGAAACCCCGTTTGTCGACGGTAAGTCGGAGCCAGATCTCGCCATCCAGCGGGGAAAAGATCATCGTCACCTCCCGAGAAAAACACGCACTAAACTTACGCGACTAATGGCCTAATTAGTTGACGCGCCAGGAAACACGAATCAATTAATCAACCTAGCCTTTTTTTTCCAAAATATTCCGCGCCCCCTCCAAAGCGAGAAACGGAGCGTGGTAAATTACCGAAGAAAACGGGATAAAGGTGAAGTGCAGGTTATGTCCAGGAAGGTCGCGTTATTCTTCTCCAATTGGAAGATGAGAACCGACGCCAACCTCCACTTTACCTTGGAAGTTATTCTTCTCCTTGTGCCTTCCGGAGCGACGCCGCCCTAACTGGGACCAGCTGTAAACCCCTAACTGGTGTTCCATGTGTCGTAGTGTAGCGCATTGGAGTATACGTACGGGGTGAATTTAGAACAAGGAGAGGAAAGAAACTCGCGCGCGGCCCATGTATTTCTGCTGCTTGTGGCGGCGATTGTGTAACGGTTAGCGTCTTGGACTGTTATACCCAAGTTCGCGGGTTCAAACTTGATCGAAGAAATGGATTTTTAGGGGCGAAAAAAATCCTTCGTACGCCTTCCTTCAGAGGGGAATTAAAGTCAGCAGTCCCATGTTAGTAGATTTACTGCATGTAAAAGATTCTCAAGCCTAAATGACACCTCTGAGCAAAATTCAAAATCGCATGTTTCGTCGCCCATTGAATACCTTCTTTCTCCGCTGGATGGTGAAAGGAGCGTAGCGAAATTTGCGTGGTCAGACGGAAGAGCAGGCCTCATGGCCTCACCACGTAAAAGAAGTCAATTCAATTCAATTCAAAAACAATGTCAAACCCTGACCTCTCATTGACAGTTCTCGTCCTTGTCTTTCTCTCTCGCGGCGGCCAGAGAGAAAGGCAAGGGCTGGAGATGAAGTAACCGCGAGAGGTGTGCATCGCGGCCACCTGTCACCTGCACGTTGTGTTTGTATGTCGAACTCTTACCCCCACCGCATTCATTCTTCTACAAGAACCTCCGCCCGCATAGAGCACTTCATTCTGCGCAAGCTACTCACGTGGTCGGGCTTCAGCGCGTATCCTTTTGGTTTTATTTCGAAAATGTTTGCTACCGTACCTTCACTCCATCTTGCCGACTCAACGTAGAACATTCGTCTGACCCGGCAATGCACTCCCTCGCCTTCCGGCCATATTTCTCGCCGACTCTCGTCATCTGGTTCTCTTAAGGTCTATTCCGCGAGTTGTTCTGACGTCTACCTTCCCCTGCACCTTCTCGACCGATTCTGGCGCATATCTATCTTGGTTCTTTTAAAATCATCCCTCTCGTACGTACTCTATACTTTTCGTTTTACATCCAACATTTGACTATCGTCCGCCATTGGTTCAGGCTCCTTCGTACTACAGCCGAACAATTCAATTAATGTATATTTCCCCTCATTCATATTCCAATTCCTTATTCTCACATGGAACTATTAATCTACCTCCTACGTATCCGATAATCTTTTCAGCCGTCTCCCTCCCATCGAAATGTAAAACGCGCTTTTCTTTTGTTCCTCGGCCTTATCACCCATACTTCATTTATGTGTTCTCTGCTCCTCTCATAACTTATTCCGAAAAATCCTTTCA
Organism: Acheta domesticus; assembly: GCA_031308135.1. Classification (NCBI taxonomy): domain Eukaryota; kingdom Metazoa; phylum Arthropoda; class Insecta; order Orthoptera; family Gryllidae; genus Acheta; species Acheta domesticus. The sequence continues at coordinate 12,024,846 of JAHLJT010000631.1, read as the reverse complement.
TTATGTCCCTCTCGACTCTTATTTCAATCGTCGTTCTTGTTCATTCTTCTGACCCAAATTTGCCCCGCCATCTCAATTTTGTATTGAATTGTACATTTGACTTATTTTATATTAAAATATTTACACACAAACAAATAAGCACAAAATGAGCACTTGCCTCCACACATTTATCTGTAACGATACGCAAATATATTTGATGAGCGCAATCCTATTGATTTTACAAGAAGCTCCGTACTGATGCTGCATAGCTCTAGTGCTCTATCAAATTGTCTTCACTAGACACATAATGGCTTTAATACAGCGCTCCATTTCTAAGACATAAGAATGATTTGAGACACATATTAGCATTACTACCTTCACAGCTTCTGTTGTTAATTACGATTACAAGAAATTGACATGTTTCAAAAACAATATTTTCTATATCTGTGCTAACTTGTGCACAAGAATACTTCTCAACAATGATACTTTCTCATCTTAATCCGTTGTATCATAAAATATTTCTAATTTCTTTACGAACTACGTGTTTCACCAGAGGTATCAACACGTCATTCGTATGTACAAGACAGTATATGAATATGACAGACATTCAGCTTCATTTCACTCAAAAGTTAATACTACCTAGCATATATCTTATTTTTACCGCGTTACTTACAAACTTTGCCTCTAACAACGCATGGACTCGGGAAGTACCACTGAACGTCATGGTGTTTTCCCACCAACACTCTGCGCTGAAACTCTCAACGTCGCTTTCCTCGCGGCCTTTTCTCCTCCGGGTCGTCCTGTCAGAAGACATCTCTGCAGCGCTCTCTTCAGGCACAATCATGCCGCCCCCACTTTTCGCGCTTTCCTTCCAAATGTCGCTATCAGGCTCTCACCGCTCTCTTCCTTCGCCCTTCCTCCAGTGCTGCTCTCTTCTCTGAGATAAAATGTGTAAAACTCATTCAGTTTGACGTATTTGTAATAATCTAAAAAGATATTTCACAGATTTAATAAAGAATGTGAATTTCTCTTGAAAATATAGTCTACAAATTGCGGAGCTTCTTTTCCAATTATTATTACTATTACTATTATTATTATTATTATTATTATTATTATTCGTTGCAAATTGTTTGAAATAGTTTATGTTACTCTAAGTTGTGTAGTTTGAGTTTAAACGACATTATTCGTACAAACAAAACGGAGCATAAATTCATTTAATACATGTTTTGGTAGTGTAAATAAGCTGAATTGAAGTAATGTTTATTACAATAAACAAACAGAATAGTTTTTATCCATTCTCTTTTCTACGTTTATTGTGAAGCAAAAATGTGTATTCATTGGTTAACATTTATATTAATTGAAGAGTTCTCGTAAAATGCAAATGTATAAATGGAATAGGCAAGGGGAGAACAGATTGACTGATATCTGATGATTTAAATGAATGCGTACAGCAGTCGCAAGATGTAAAATATTATCTGGAAATGCCGTTAAATCTTCGGGGACGTGGTACAGTTACTCTTTAAGCATCCTGGCTCTCGAATGAAAATCCAATACGTCGGATCCAGTGACGATAATTGCTTTCTGCTGCAAGGCTGCGAGATTTGTAGAGAAAGTGTCTTCGGAAGAACGAGATGAGATTTAGAAAGCAGCGAGCCTCGTGGAGATAAGGGTTACAGTCAGAATGAGAAATTGAAACTGGATGAAGGGCAGAAGATTAGGTGAAGACGGCGGTTACTTAACTGGAAGAGAAGAGTTTGTCACGAGGAAGACCACGATTTTACTCGAATCCTTATTTGGTAGATCAAAGATGGGGATACAAGGCTGGATCCACGACTGGTAAATCCCAAAATATATACATGATGTACAATAATTAAACATATAAAATTGTGTTGACACGTATCGTTATTTGAAAAATCAGCCGTCCGTAAGAATTCTCCTCCAGACAGCAGCGGCTGAATTCAACCTAGCTATCTAGTCAGTGTCGCATGTTTGCCACAGTCGGTATTCGAGCCATAGGACCTGCGGTGTAGGCACAGAGACAGTACTGACTTTAAACTAAACATAGCTGGCCACGTATCTTTTAAATGTGAATGTTCGACAGGAAGCCGATTGCATAAAATTGCTCCAAATGAATACCTGCCTGCAAAAACGTTGTAACTCTGATTTTTGTGTAATACTGGGTTTCCTCGCATAAAGGTCGTATGTGGTCTGAGTGATGCATGTAGGAATCAATGTTGGCAAACATGAACATTAAGAGACTTTTTTCTTTTGTTTTAATTTTGCACGAGTGCATAAACGTAAGAATGTAGAAGGAAAGTCATGTGTCGCCCAATTTGCATTTTGAGGATTACGTTATTGCCGGCAGGTATTTTTTTGATTCATTGATTGATTGATTGATTCGTCTTTCCGGGGGCGTCATCTACTTTGGCCATTAGTCCCGTAAGTGTAGTGCGTGTTTTCTCGCGAAGTGGCGATGATCTTTTCCCCGCTGGATGGCGAGATCTGGCGTCGACCTCCCGTCGGGGGGTTTTCCCCGCAACCAGGTATCTCCCACCAGCGGGGCACCGCCCCAGCCGGTACAAGCTGTAAGCTCCCGATCGGTCTCCCGGCATGGTGGTAGTGTAGTGCAAGTTAGTTTAAATGTGTGTGTAAGAGGAGAGGATAGGACAAGGAAGAGGAAGGAAAGATCGCGCGCGGTCCGTGGCCCGTTTGTTAGGGTACTGCAGGTATTAATTTGGAGAAATTTTATGCAATCGTCTTCCTGTCGAACATTCACATTTTAAAGATACGTGACCATCTATGTTTAGTTTAAAGTCAGCATTGCCTCTGTGCCTGCACCGCAGGTCTTATGGTTCGAATACCGACTGTGGCGAACATGCGACACTGACTAGATAGCTAGGTTGAATTGAGCCGTTACTGTCTGGAGGAGAATTCTAGCGGACGGCTGAACCTATCGGTTGTTTTCCGTGGTTTCTCTCAATCAATATCAGGCGAATGCCGGAGCAGTACCCTAACATACGGGTCACGGACCGCGCGCGATCTTTCCTTCCTCTTCCTTGTCCTATCCTCTCCTCATACACACACACTTACACTAACATGCATTACACTACCACACATGCCGGGAGACCGGTCGGGAGCATACAGCTTGTCCCGGCTGGGGCGGTGCGCCGCTGGTGGGAGATACCTGGTTGGGGACAACCCCGCGAGCCGACACGTAGTTAGGCGTCATCCGCGACGCCATTTGACCTTCCAGTGGAGGAGGAATACCGTCCCCTCCCGGGATAAAACATTCACTATACTAACGGGACCAATGACCACAGCAGTTCACGTGTCCGAAAAATTCAAACAGTCAAGAAACTACACGTTTGCTGCTTCCAGGCGGGCAATTCAAACACTATGCTGTACGAAGAGCTGTAGCGATGGGGCGTAGAAGAGAGGGATAGAAATAAATCACATCGCGAACCTGCCCGACTCGAAAAATCGTGTTGCTTCTGTACTGTGCTTACTTGCTCTGAATTTACCCTTCCTCAACGACCCAAGACAGATCCACATTCTTTTTATACAATATTTACGCGATTACTGACAGGCAAAACGAGGTATTTTTCATTTTCTTCCTGCGTTCATACAATTCTTGACCAAGCAATAAGTTTAGAATCTTAGAGAAAAAATTGTTCATAAAACGAGTGCGAATATTACAGACTACAGACTGTTACTTAAAATTGAAAGCTTATTTATGTAAGCCAATTGATTTATAAAACACAAATGTCTTCATGTTTTATATATAATAATTCAATAATAAGCATTCTCTTCCTCCAAATTTTGCATTTAATTCGATTATTTAATCTTGTTTTTATGTTGTGGGACTTTGCATGATAAATTCAAGCAATTGTTCAAACATACTGCGACAGAGCTTTGGGTGAATCACCCAGACCCTCGCTCCGGGCAAGAACACACTAGTCATCTAAATATTGTAGAAAGTCATCTCTATTAAAGGGAAATATAATGTATACCATCCACTCAGTGGGCTAACATTATCGACCAGTTGTTTCCGACCGTGTTAAGTATGATCTAGTCTGTCCGGGAGGAGACACGTCTCTGTCGTAGTGGCTGACGTTTGGACCAATACATTGCGACCTCCCGCCGAGCTGAACTGCCGCCAAATGGCCGCAACGTGGATGATCGGTGAAACCACGGAAAACCACGGAACAGAGCAGCCGGCTGCTAGAAATCTCCTCCAGACGACGAATGAACTCCATCTTGTTATCTGCTCTCTGAATCTAAATCAGTGAAATTATCGCTGATTCAATTAGTGAGTGCCGAAGTCACTGATACCTTCAGTCGAAATGTGTAGTTTCGGTGACAATCAGCGAATTTGCGAGCCTTTTCATAATGACCGCCAGCATTTCACTGGTCGTCAGTGGTAAAAGTGCCGCGCCACCATCACTCAGTGATGGTTCAGTCGTCACGTTCAACTAGTTGTCACAGATTTCACTAATTCAAACAGAGAAGATTCACAAATTCAAAAAGTGCGCCAGATTTTCACTGATTTGTTCAGTTCAAATCACTGATTGTCAGTGGTGTAACTGACATCATCAGTGAATAGTCCCAGTCAATCAGTAGTTTTTCACTGAATTCAGACTGAGAGAGTATCTAGTGTAGAAAATGTTGCCACCGTTTGTACTCGAACCTAGGACCTCCCAGTGACGTCAGTTGATGCTCTCGGCCACCTCTCCAGGTTTAGGCAAGCGTGTAGTTGAGTATTCGCAAGTGTTCGGTGACGCCACAGGGGAGCTGCTCCAGGCGCGGTGGAGGCGCCGACGACCGCGAAGGCGCGGTTGGGGGAGAAGGCGGGGGAAGGGTGAAGACCGGGGAGGGTAGAAGGCGGGGTAGGGGAGAAGGCGGGAGAGGGGAGAAGAGGGGAGGGGAGAAGGCCGGGGAGGGGAGAAGGCCGGGCAGGGGAGAAGGCGGAGGAGTGGAGAAGGCGGGGGAGGGGAAGGCGGGGGTGGCGGAAGGCGGAGAAGAGGAATGGTGGGGGAGGGGAAAGGCGAGGGAGGGGAGGGCTGAGGAGTGGGCAGGCGGGAGAGGGGAGAAGGCGGGGAAGGGAGAAGACGGGGGAGGGCGAAGGCCGGGGTTAGGGAAGACGGGAGAAGGGGTGGGTAAAGGCAGGGGAGGGGGATGGCTGGGGGAGGGGGTGGCGAAGGCGGCGGGAGCGGTCGCTGCGCAGCTGTCGCGAGTGAGTAATGGTGCGGTGCCGCGCACGGATTCACCAGGCGGCCCCGCCCCCAACAGCTGCCGGCCCCCGCCGTCACCCGCTCCGCCGCCGAAGACACAGAGTCCCTCTTCGCGATGGTACTCCTGAAACGTGCTCGCCATCACCATGCTCGTCGCCGTGTTCCTTATGCTCCTCATATTCCTCGTTCTCGGTACATTTCACTCCCACCGTTTTCTATAACCGCCGCTATCGCCGTTCACTATCTCCGCTCGTTATTGCCTTTCTCGCGTTCTCATCGACGTCCATTAGCGCCGTTCATTATCGTCGTTCAATAGCTCTGTTCATTATCTCGTTCACTATACTGTTTATTATCGCCGTTCACTATGGCAGATTACTTTCAGAGATCACTATCGCAGATCACTACCGCAGATCACTATCGCAGATTACTATCACAGTTCACTGTTGCGTTCTTGTCGTCGTTATCAATGCCATCCACTTCTACGTACTAATCACACATATATTCTCTCCTCTTCATCAGCGTATCTCGCCCTTGACAGTTTCGCGCTGCCATCCAAGATATCGTTTCACTTAGTAGTCTCGCGCAAGATTGATTGCTACCTTCCTGTCGTCACTTCCGCTGTCAACGCCACCCGTCACCGTCACGATCGTTATCACCGTTGTAATCATGATCAGGCACGGTCATTATTATTCATCATCAGCAAAGTCACAGGCCTTCACATTGCTATCGGTAACGTCTTCATTGTCTCTTTCCTGGACATCGTTACTCTGATAGCCATCGTCACTCTCATACCAATCGTTAATGTAACAAGCTCCCTTGCTCAAAGTGTTCGTTACTATCATCTACATTGTGATCGTCACTGCCATCGCTGTAGTCAACTCCCTCCCGCTTTGCAGGCCTGTCTCCCGTACTGTCTCCCGTCCTGTTTCGCGTCCTGTCTCCCGTCCTGTTTCGCGTCCTGTCTCCCGTCCTGTTTCGCGTCCTCTCTCCTGTCCTGTCTCCCGTCCTCTCTCCCGTCCTCTTTCCCGTCCTCTCTTCCGTCCTCTCTCCCGTCCTCTCTCCCGTCCTCTCTCCCGTCCTCTCTCCCGTCCTCTCTCCCGTCCTCTTTCCCGTCCTCTTTCCCGTCCTCTCTTCCGTCCTCTCTCTCGTCCTCTCTCCCGTCCTCTCTCCCGTCCTCTCTCCCGTCCTCTCTCCCGTCCTCTCTCCCGTCCTCTCTCCCGTCCTCTCTCCCGTCCTCTCTCCCGTCCTCTCTCCCGTCCTCTCTCCCGTCATCCAAGTAGTCACCCACCTCCGCCCTGACTGCCCCCGCCTCTCCGGCCAACTCGGGCCCGGCCGTCTCCCGCGGGCTGTCGGTGGCCGGAGACGGCGCTGTCACCGGCGCCGGGCGGCTTGCGGCGCAGAGGTCAGGCGAGGAGGCGACGCGACGGCGTGGCGGCCGTCGCGGCGCGGGCGGCCATCTCCGACGCCGGGCGGTGGAGGGGAAGGACCGGGTGGACGGCGGGAGCGCGCGAGAAGAGGATTACGTTGACCGCAGAGAGTGGGAGCGACGGCGCCCACGCGACAAGACGGCGAGTGGAAGGGACGCGAAGCGGGCGCACGACGTTCGCAGGGCAGTCGCTGGATCTGTAAATGGGCATTAAATCCCTAGGGGGCTCTAGAAATGTTTTAAGGGCCTTGTGAGGGTTAGAGGCTGTAATAAACATAGCACATAATATTAGTACACTTTGTATTATTATTATTATTATTATTATTATTATTGTCATTATTATTGCTATTATTATTATTATTATTATTATTATTATTATTATTATTATTATTATTGCTCCATATCACGACTAGAGATGTTATGAGTCAGCTGAATATAAAATCTACTCCAGGTTGCAACCAGCTACCTAAGGAGCAGATCTAGGGACTGTCAGTGTCTCTACAATACTTTGTGCAAAAAATAGGGCTGTTCCAAATGAAGCAATTTCTTGGTCTTCCCAGTCTTTTGAATCACCTGGGAGTTTAGACAAGTTCTTACACAAATTTGACAGAACAAATCCCAGAGCTCCGATGACTATCGGGACGACCTGTGCTTTTACGCCCTACTTTCGGCTGATCTCCATTTCCAAACTCATGTATTTAATTACTATTATTTTTATCATTATTATTATTATTATTATTATTATTATTATCTTTTTTATTATTATTATTTGCTCGCGTAGAGGCGGCTCGTGTAGAGTAGGCGTGTACCACGCGTACATGCCTACTGCCTTTACCGGGCTCAGAAACATTATCTTGGTGGCAGGGCATGAAACATCATTAAGGGGGAATTAGCATTTAGCTGGATCCTATTTTTCCCTCACTGTTGTAAGCCCTGGGGGTACGGAAGACGAAATGATAATGATAATATGGGATGAAAGAACGACACATACATACACAAATACACACCCCTGTCCGAGGCGAGAGTAGAATCCCCCGCGACCCTTTGATCTGAGATCGCTACGACACTACTGCTTTAGCGATCTCGGCCATCGGGCCGATTTATTATTATTATTCCTCTAAATCACGACTTAAGATATTATGTGTCGGCTGAATATAAAATCTACTCCAGGTTGCAACCAGCTACCTAAGGAGCAGATCCGGTGACTATCAGTGCCTCTACAATACTTTACGCAAAATGTGGGCTGTTCCAAATAAAGCGATTTCTTGCACTTCCCAGTCTTTTGAATTACCTGGGAGTTTAGACAAGTTCTTACTCAAATTTTGCGGAACAAATCCCAGAGCTCCGATAACTATCAGGACGACCTGTGCTTTTACGCCCCACATTCGGCTGACCTCGATTTCCAAACTCTTGTATTTAAGACGTTTCTCTGCCTCCTTGGTAACGACGTTTTGATCGCAAGGTACAGCAACATCGATAAGTAAACACGATTTTTTCGCCAAATCCCGGATAACTATATCCGGTTTGTTTGCCGCTATCGTGCGATCAGTTTGAATTTGTTGGTCGTACAATATTGTACACAATCCAACAGACGTCACCGGTTTTGGTGAGTGTTCGTACCACTTGGGGCATGTGTTTGGAACTTCGAGGGCGGTACATATCTGCCAGTGGAGGTAGCTACACATCCTGTCATGTCTTTTCAAGTATTCGGACTTTGCTAAGATTGGACAAGCTGAGACAATATGATCAATGGTTTCTACTTGCTCCTGGCAAATGCGGCATTTATCATCTTGGGAAATTTTGAGAACCGCTTTATCATAATGTCGTGTTCTCAAGGCCTGATCTTGGGCAGCTATTACAAGTGCTTCCGATTCTGGCTTCATTCTTTCCCTTTTAAGCCACATAAATGATTGATCTTTATTGATCTGCACCTTGTCCATTCTTTTTAGGTATTGTCCGTGGAGTGGTTTGTCTCTCCACGATTTCTTTAACATTTTTTGTGTCTCACACTTCATGTTTAGCAGCATCAGAAGTTCAGTGTCTGTGTTATTCGACGTGTCTTGCCTAGTTTTCTTCGCAATGCTTCTTGCTACACTAACAATGCCTCTGTTTCCCATTCTTCGTTCAGATTTCATGACATGCCTCATTAGAGGGTCATCTTGATGGCTGACTACATACTTCCCCAACCCGACTATTGCGTTGTGCCAGGAGGCCTCAATTTGTCTGAGGCCTCTTCCTCCTTCCTTACGTGCCACATAAAGTCTATGTATATCAGCTCGAGGGTGGGAAACATGATGCATTGTTAGCAGTTTTCTGGTTTTTCGATCCATGGTGCGAATTTCTTGCTCAGTCCAGTCCACTAGTCCAAAACTGTATTCGGCTATAGGTACCGCCAAACTACCTATTGCATATATTTTATTCCTGGAGTTCAGGGCGGACTGCAGGACCAGTCTCACTCTCCTATAATACTCCCTACGAATTCTCTCTTTCATTCTGTCATTCGAGATGGTTTCACATTCTTCAATGCCCAGATATTTGTAAGTTTTACCTGGCTCAAGATCTTGAATCAGAGTGTGCGTATCAATTTCAATGTTCTCAGACGTTGTGAGTTTCCTTTTTTTTTAAATTGATTTTTGCACACTTGTCAAGACCAAACTTCATGCAGATGTCACTGCTAAAGTCATTCACGACAGACAGCATTTGGGAGAGAATCGCTTCATTCTTAGCAAACACTTTCAGATCATCCATGTAAAACAAATGTGATACTGGCCTTTCATCACCATGGAGCTTAAAACCAAAGTCAGCTTGCGACAACTGTCTCGATAGTGGGATCAAACTAATGCAAAAAAGCAGAGGGGATAGTGAATCTCCTTGAAATATACCCCTATTAATCTGAATACTTCTGGTTTCTACTGCTTCCTTTCCGCTGTGGATTAGTAGCCTGGTACTCCACGACTTCATACTAGCCTTGCAAAATTCAATAAGTCTAGGATGAAATCGATAGATCTCCAGGGTCTTCAAAATCCAATCGTGTGGTACACTATCAAAGGCCTTTTGGTAGTCAATCCAAGCCATGCTCAAATTACGTTTTCGTTTCTTTACATCATTTAAGATAACTTTATTCAGTAGCAATTATTATTATTATTATTATTATTATTATTATTATTATTATTATTATTATTACTATTATCATCTCAGTGAGTGCGATCGGGGCAGAATGATCGGTCTCCAAAAAGCATGTTTGTCATACCGTGACAGTGCGCCTCGAACTGCTTCGACAGTGATGCATGTTTGGAACCAGTAGGTAGAGGAGGGACGTATACAACGACGAGCAAGTACTGCACCACACACTGATTTACAGGGCGAGGTGACCGCCATCTTACGAATATCCTCGTGTCCACAACCCATAGAACGGCGTTTTCCGCAGCGTTAGCTGGACTTTGGAGCGCTGCAGCGGGTGTGGTCATGTCTGCGCCGAAAGTTTGACGCCGTCGCCACCTAAGGGTGGGACGGGTGGAACGCATTATTGCTGCTGGAGGCCTGCTGCTGGTCGCGGAGGGCCTCGCGTTCTGCTGGACCCCAGATCGGAGGAGCCCGCAAGTGTATTAGGGCCCGCAAGTGTATGGTCGAATATGTGTCCGATCGGGACGTAAAGCGTAGCGATGTGAGCTGGAAAAATCCCTATAGTGCGATATTTCTAACTTTGCCACTCAAGCCCCTGTGACCACGATGGAATATCACACGGCAGTTCACGTCTTTCTCTCTCGTGCCGGTAGAAGTCGCACGGTCGCAAGCACTGCTGGATACGGTCGCGATCGTGCGAAATCTGGCGGCACGACTGAGAAAGACGCGAAATACCGTGGCATATTCCATCGTGAAGGCAGGCTTTGAGAGGCAAAGTTAGAAGAATCGCAGTTTAGGAAAAAATATGTCCGCGTCGAATGTACGTTCGTTCTACTGCACAAGAAGCAGAGGTTGTGGCCGGGCAATGGCGGCGGGGACGAGGCGGGGACGAGGCGGGGCCGAGGCGGGGCCGAGGCGGGGCCGAGGCGGGGACGAGGCGTGGACGAGGCGGGGACGAGGAGGGGACGAGGAGGGGACGAGGAGGGGACGAGGAGGGGACGAGGAGGGGACGAGGAGGGGACGAGGCGGGGCCGAGGCGGGGCCGAGGCGGGGACGAGGAGGGGCCGAGGAGGGGCCGAGGCGGGGACGAGGCGGGGACGAGGCGGGGCCGAGGCGGGGACGAGGCGTGGACGAGGCGGGGACGAGGAGGGGACGAGGAGGGGACGAGGAGGGGACGAGGAGGGGACGAGGCGGGGCCGAGGCGGGGCCGAGGCGGGGCCGAGGCGGGGCCGAGGCGGGGCCGAGGCGGGGACGAGGCGTGGACGAGGCGTGGACGAGGAGGGGACGAGGCGGGGACGAGGAGGGGCCGAGGAGGGGCCGAGGCGGGGACGAGGCGGGGACGAGGCGGGGACGAGGCGGGGACGAGGCGGGGCCGAGGCGGGGCTCCCTTAATGCGAGCACGTCCGCGCACCGCGCCGGCCGAGTCCGCTCACCGGCGCCCGTCGTCTGTCTCTTGTTCCTAAGCCGCGCACGAAACACAGCTCTGCGGCGGCGCTCCTCGCGAGGAACCCAAACGCCATCATTCATCGGAAATGACGCGCTGTCGCGGCAATTTGTTTTGCCTCTTCTCAGCTCAATGTTGAAGAAAAATTATATCCGGTGATGTTAGACGACCAAGTCGTGAGATTACAAAGATCAACGAGAAATAAGCATTGCGACATTATCTTTCAATGAAGTAATATAAAGAAATGACAGATTAAAACCACGCACTTTTTAAATCTTTCAAACGACCGTTCGTAAATTGCGTAACGCCAATTTGGAGTATTTTGAATACCCCTCTCCCGCTGAAACGCACCCGTAACGCGCGCTTGAACCCCCCTCTAACAATTACGTAACGCTTGCAACCCCCCCCTTGTAAACGCAAGAAGTGAAAATAACGACGATGTTCGATTCATTGATTTTTAAATAACCTCTCAATCTCATTTCTTCACGTTGATTTTACAGTCTTTGGGTGGTTTTTCTTCAAAATGAGTTCAAAATTACTAGGATGGGTAAGGCGAACACAATTCCACATACATTTGCTCGCAAGAACATTTCGCTCACGCATTGAGCAACATGTCCTCGGGAGGTACTCTTAGCACTTCGGGTGACGCACGCGCTTCAGTGCTCGCAGGAGCCAGCAGGGGCGGCCAGGGGTTGAAAATTAAGAGGGGCGGCATATATGTCCGAACTATCTCATGAAGTGTAGGAATTCGTATGCGGTGTTGTTGATATAATTGCATGGAATAGTTAAAGAAGTCATCTTCGTCAACTTAATATAGTTATTCAGAGAGCTGGCTTTCGACGGCTTTGCCGTCATCATCAATCTCGGTATGTGCGGCAAAAATTCGGGAGACTGATAATGATGGCAAAGCTGTCAAAAGCCGTCTCTCTGAATGAAATATATTAAGTTGACTTAGATGACTTCCTTTATTACTCCACGAACTACCTCATTTATTTTATCTCTTGAAAATACGTCTTACTTTTACGTTGATAAAGAAAGATACTATTGTGCTCACGCGAAAGAAAGAAATGTTTTAATTTTTTTCCAGCAAAGAAAACTCAAAATTTATGAAATCAAATGTCAAGGGTCGGTATTCTTAACCAATGAATCGGTGGTGCGGACTCCCGAACAAAACCCTAACAGCAGCACGCTGCCCCCACCCAACTCCCAGTACTCCCACTTTTCCTAAAGTTTCCTTTGTCTCGCATGCGTAATGCCTCGCATGCGGACGGACTCGTGGTAGTCCACGATACGACCCATTCCAAAAACATTCTCTCTTTTGCATAAGCGAATACATAAAACTAAAATCGTTGTCAAAAATTTCTCATGTAGAATGCACAAATTAAATGAGTCGATTTATTGGAAGTTTGATACTTTCCGCAACTTTTCCTGAAGTTGTTTTTTCTGGGGAGGGCGCACACTGCACAATCACACATGTCGGAAGCTTAGGGCTTGTCTCTCTGGAGAAGAAACGTTGAATCCTTCGCAAACGTACGTATAGGTCGCCGCCGGAACACACCAACCGTCTGAGGAAGAACACCGCTACTTTCCGGGATAAAACATTCACTACACTCAAGACTAATAATCGTTTTACTTGATGTGCCCAGAAACGTCGATTAATAAATCAAAATGCGTCGAGTGTTCGGAAGTTTCAAGAGCACCTGTAAACACTTAAATTCACTGTGATAACCGTAACACGCGTTCTTTCTCGTAGTCCGATGAAAGCATCACGGCGAAGCCACAAACAACGAAACACACAAATGAGGAGATCCTGAAATGTACTAGGCGCGGCAGCCCGTGAACGAACTCAGACCTACCGGCGACGTCCCTGCCTCGCGGCCATGGGTTTAAGCGGGTACGTGTGGTTTGCACGTAGACATCCCCACGCCGTATTCCCGTCTTCTCAACCTGAGAAGTGAATTTTCTCATCGCCACACAGCAACATATACTATAGCATTGCAAGTAAAACTTACACTATAGTCGTGCCTCCACCGGGAATCAAACGCGGGGCCACGCAGTGGAAAGTGAGCACGCTAAGACTAGGCAATTATACCTACACTAAACACGACAACGGGCAAAGCATACACCTCTATTCAGAAAACTGAAGAGATAGCCTATTACTTCGCGTCAACATTTAAAACAAACATAACCAAACCCCATCCCGAACATAACCCAATTAATAAAAATCAAATCGAACCCTGCTATGATCCACGCTCTAAAATATTATACACATCTCCAGCAGAAATAAATATAATAATAAAAATGTTACCACGTAAAAAAACACCTGGACACGATAACATTAATAATAACATATTAAAAAATGTACCTTCTCCCGCAATTGCGTATCTAAGCAATATATACAATTCTTGACTTAGGAATTCACACTTCCCTCAACAATGGAAGCACGCAACAGTTATTCCCGTACCCAAACCTAACAAAATGGCCGCAGCTCCAAATAGTTATCGCCCTATAAGCTTACTGACCACATTAGCCCAAGTATTTGAAAAGATAATTCTGAAACGTCTAACCCAATTCTTAAGAGCCACCAAAACCATCCCCGGCGTAGAATTTGAATTCACCAAATCAACTCAGCATCAGTTACTGAGAATCACAGAACATCTATACTCTTCATTCCAGAAAAAATTCATACAATAGACATTTTTATTGATATAACCCAAGCTTTCGATAGAACATGGCATCAAGCGCTACTATACGAAATTTAAAAAAATAGGAACCTCTCATTACATCACCTCAATTATCCGCAGTTTTCTATCCAACTGAACATTTTCAGTTAATGTCAATAACCATCACTGAAACCCAAGGCAAATAATTGCAGGCCTCCTCCGAGGATCACCATTATTTCCCATACTCTTCAATATCTATGTAGCAGATTTACAAACACTAAATTCAATAAAAGTCGCTCAATTTGCCACGTAAAATAAGGCATTAACTAACTAACAAATGGATATAATGCCAGATAATGTTGTTTACACTGAAACAACTCGATCGATTGTTGTGTAATAAAAGTGTTTGATCGATATGTTCGATAAAGTGTAGTTGGTTACCACGAACTCTTTTTATCAAATGTGTTCCTTGATTGCAAGTTTAAAATAAAAATAACAAAAAATTATATCTTCCTGCAAGAATTCTATAATGATAATATTAAACAAGTTGTAGCATTAATTTACAGACATCAGAATAATTAAAGAAGTATCTCTTTCACTTTTAATAAGCGTTGTGACGTTTATTCACAGTAACGAAGCTAAATTAATGGAAACATCTGAATCGATACTGTCATGTATTACTCTTTAATGTACACCCGACGTAGATTTTCTTTATCATTAACTGACTTGATATTAGCTAGTAAAATAAATGTGCAAATATTATAAATAACACCAAATATTAATGGTAAAACTACATGGTCTTATTTAGTTTCTATTGTATCTCACAACATGTCTAAATATATGACCAGAAAACTGTTATTGTAACTCGTTAGCAAGAAGCATGTGAGCTTACTATAAGAGGGTGTGCCAGGGATAAGGGAAATCCTATTCATTATTCATCCCAGGACCAATAATGCGGGCGATGTTGGGCCTCCCATTACTTTGAAAGTGGACGTTGTGCACTCAGGCTGAACGCAGCATAAGCTACTCTGCGGCCTCTGGAAGTGACCGTAGTGCATCCCTCCCCCCCAGTCCCCTTGCCGGCACTATGTGCCCTAAACTTCTGCTTCTCTTCGCCACCCCTCTTTCTCTCTCCCTCTCCCTTTCTCTCTCTCTGTCTTTGCACTCCTCTTCCCCTGTTGCCGCCATATGCCTCTACATATGGTATCCGCGGATGATGTGGTTCCAGAGTATACAAAATGGATATTATTTTCCAAATAGAAAATTAATTGCAGCATTGTACTGAATATTGTCAAACGTATTAAATTATATTAGTTCGAAATCAACATGATAATGACTTCCACATTTTGAAAAGTTTCATGTCGATATAAAAAATCCGATCTTGCAGTCTTTAGTCGATATAAAAGTCTCCCTTTGAGTCAATATCTTATGCATGGTGGTTCGAGAAGTACTTTTTTGTTTATTTTATATTTTTATTGCAAATTTAATCCATAAATGGGTGAGTTGCGATAGTAACTCCGTCGCCTTATACTTCATGCGTCATTAAAAGAAACTCCTATTACCGGAATGAAGAGAAATATCAGAATACGATCAAAATACGTTAATATAATAGTTTCTGAGTATCTTACAAAACCATAGACACTTTTTCACGGCCACAGGCAGCAGTTTTTATTTCAATTTCTGCCAGCATTGAAATGTAGTAATATGCATTTTCGTTGGCATTGATTAATCATTATTTTCGCTGTTTTCCTATAATTCTACTGAAAATTGCATTGATAAGATGAATTGAAGTTAATAAGATAGGCTCAAGAAGCCTTTTGTAGTTCCCTGCAGGGATTCATTGTGTAGTTTCTTGTTAACCGGAACTACGCAAGTAATACCTGTTGGTAAGTAATAATAAGTTTCTTTCAATCTCATATCTTATTAATTTAGTTTAATGATATCTTACAAATAGTTTATGAAAATTCTGTAATCACTTTAACCAATAATAATCACGTAGAATTCCATAAAATATCGAAAAACGACAAATCCAAGAACAAAATTTTTATATTTTTCGTCTTTAGTCAATGTTAGGAACACTTAAAAATAATTTTAAACAGTTTCTGCAATGTTTTTTATTATATGTTATTCTAATGGCTGCAGTTTTTCTCTGACAGTCTCGTATACATTAGACTTGCTTAATAATATGGCATATGTCCGATAGCATTTCTATCGCCCTTTTGAATAGCGAGATGAAATTGTTTTTCAAACATTTTCTTATACCTTCAATTATGAAACTAAAGAATTCTCTCTTTCTATTTTCTATTCTCTACCTAAATCTTTTTCAATTGCTATATCACAATCATTTTAAGTATCCTACTAGACCAAGTTTTAATCTCCTGTAACATTCTGAAAGTCATATTTCTTTTTTTTTCTATTAGGTGAGCGAAAAATTGAGAAAAAGTGAAAAAAAAATCTTTTAGATGCACATAGATAGGAGCTAGGGAGATGGTGGAGCAAACCGACAAGCTATCCTAGATCAAGGAAATAATTAGGAAGCGAAGTAATATGAGCAATTATATGCCTTTCTGTAAGATCACTAGTTTCTTTATATTACATGATGGTATGTATGTACTACACATCAAATGTGAAGCTTTTGCCTCTCTGCGCCAAGATTATGCAAATGGAAATAAAAAAATATATCGTTAGAGACGTCACGGTACGTTCGGTTTTTTGTTCCGAATACTCTTGTGCTCCTTTTATTTTATTGTCCATTCGTTCACCCTTTCATTATAGTAATTTCTTTGACACCTTTCCACCTCCACCTCTTTTCTTTCCCACCCCACCCCACCCCACCCTTGGTTCGGCCTTCACACTTCTATTCCCGAAGGGGCGTTCGTGCGAGGGGAACAATGCAACTAGTGGCGCGGGCGGTATCTCTCA
This sequence comes from Acheta domesticus, assembly GCA_031308135.1. Taxonomy (NCBI): domain Eukaryota; kingdom Metazoa; phylum Arthropoda; class Insecta; order Orthoptera; family Gryllidae; genus Acheta; species Acheta domesticus. Next base: position 12,008,058 of record JAHLJT010000631.1, on the reverse strand, counting down.
TCTGGTCACCTCGCCCTTTGTTCCGAAATAGACGAGGGGCAGTGGGCGGGGGGCGGAGGGGGCAAAGAGGTGATAGATGCGGCGCTGGGGGGCGCCCGCTGAATAGGTAACTGACGCTGCGTGCCTACCAAAGTCCAATGATGTAAAGGCTACCGCTCGTAGGAATTAATAGACCTTGCGGGGCTGGGCGGGGACGGGGGGACGGGGGTGGGGCGGGAGGACGGGCGGGGCGGGACCCGACGGGACGGTGGCAGGGTGGGTGGGGCGGGCGGGGCAGGCAGGGCGGGGTGACTGGGTGGGGCGGGAGGACGGAGCGGGGCGGGGCAGGCGGGGCGGGTGACTGGGTGGGGCGGGAGGACGGGGCGGGGACGGGCGGGAGGGCGGGGCGGGACGGGACAGGATGGGACGGGGGCGGGGGGAGGGGCGGCGCTGCAAGTTCACGTTAAGGGTTCTCGCTGTCACACGAACGCTATTATGGTATCGTGGCCGCTGTCATTAGCGCGGTGTCCTGTGACAAGCACTTGATTAGGAATACCGCGCGCTCCTAAAGGCCCGGCTCTTTGTTCGGTGCCGATAACCCCGTTAAATTACATGCACGACGCTCTAATAACTTCTCGTTTTATGAGCTACGTAATTCTCAATGGATACGAATTCTGTTACAGAAAATGTACTGTCAGGAGGAGAGGATTATTGAGGCAAGAGGTGGAAACGTTCACAGGCTTTTGAGGAAAACGTTTCTTTTCTTTTCCACTATGTCTGGCTTTGTTGTCACATCGATACAACGCGTGTACATCGGCAAACAAGTGGCACATCTGAAAGCTACAAGATGTTTCTCGATTCCTCATTTTTTTTTAAAAATGAGGCACATTATAAATTCACATCTTCATGCTATTTGTCATAAAAAACACTCGCATTTCTCAATTAGTCTTTTATTAAGAAATTACTTTAATATTTTGCAATGCGTGCAGGAATTGAAAGATTAAAATGCAACCTTAGGTCACATGATAGGTGCTATTGTTTCATCAGAAACTCAAGTACTTGGAAAAAATCCAAAAAGGAAGAACAGATTTGTTTTAGCTGAAAATGTTTGATATGTGTTATTCCACGTATTAGCATATTTCTCGAACCAACTGCATTCTCATGCTCAAATCGCCACAGCGACACAGGCTGAAATGAACAGACAGCAAGGCTCTTTTGGAATGATCGATCGCCCACTATTTACGTCTTGCGTTGAGGAACAGGAACGTCTTTGATATTTTTGGCTTGAAAATAACTGGTGCACTCATAAGTTATTCGTTATATGTCTCTACAGTATACACATTCTACCAGTCGCGGCTCGTCATTAAAGGCTGTAAGGCGGAGCCTTCCCTCTAAAAAATCGCCGCCCAAAAGAAACTTACAAATATATTTGTAAATGAATTTATGTATTAATAATGGATTTCTGATTAATATATTATATAACAATCATATCAAACATTTTCTTTGTCGGTTCGTTAACGGCTGTCCATAAAGCATTTGAAGCTGTTGACAGGGAAGAGAAAAGCGTTAGGCTCCCACTTCGTTCCGTAAGGCCAGTGTAAAACGACGAGGCGTGACGTCTGCATTCACTGCACGGGCTTATGAGCGAACGAAAGGCTGCCGCCTGGCAGCCTCCGAGCGTGGGCAGAGTGTGGGCAGAGCGTGGGGCCTGGCGTCTGAAGGGAGTGCTCACCAGATAGCATTACTATACAGCTCAGTGACTAGCACCGAGTTTCAACTAGTTGTTCAAAATCGCGATAGGGGCGCTTCTCCCTTATGTATGTATCGGAAGAAATAGTGCTTACAAATACAATACTATTTAAAAGCTAAGTCCTAATAAAATATCTAGATAAAACTGTGTCAAAGAACAGATACCCCTGCTGTCCCTATAAATGAAAACCTAGTACTGCCCTCCGAATTGAAGGACCCACCTCCAAGCAATTAAACATTTGCAGCCTTTGCCATTTAGAAAACCACGAGCCGCGACTGCATTCTACAGTACGGAGAGATGACCACATGCCTACGTGTCGACGTACGCATAGATGCCATGTTACGACCTCCCAAGTTCAGTTATTTCCAAAGTCCACTGAATCGTGCCAAAGGAAAATGTGTCAAACAAACTCATTTGTCATAATGAATTCTAAAAACAAAATGTATGAATGTTGTTAAATTTTCTGATATATTATTACATTTTCTGGGTTCCAATTGTCTTCTCTGTGAGTCTGTAAATAAACCATAATTTAAACACAAACAAGAGTTGTCTAATAACCAACTCAAACTTAAATGAACTTACGAATTATTTAGTTACAAATGTAAATGTTCACAAATCTTCAAATATGCATTCCTACTCTCGTAAACACAATAAAAATACATAAAATCACTAATCTTTCGCTTTCTCTATGTCACAATCAATACATCGACGAAGGGCACTACCGTAGAACACAAATTAACAACTTCAACCAGGAGCATGACATAGAATGTACAATTATAGTTGTTAACGACATTACGCCTATAAACACCAAATAATAATGTTATTTCTAATATTGGCACTATCCGTTCGAAAAGTTTGAAGAAAAAATTGGGAGCCATTTATGAGAAAATGCCGTTTGAGCGTTTCTGAAAATGTGGAATTTTGAGCTAGTTTTCACAGAAAACGGTTGAGTTCGCGAGAAACTTTACTAAACCTTATTTAAATCACAAGTACTTATTAATATAATAATGTCAACAAATCGCCGCTAATGTAAATATTAACCACGTAAGAGGCACGTCACAAAATCTCTATCTGCAATTTTGTAGTTAGAGGATCAGGCCAAATAAAATTCAAACTTTTGCAATTTTCGAAAATTCAGAGTTAATCGTGAAAATCGTACTTATGCCACCTTAAGAAGTGTATTTTACTCTATTCTTACAAGAAATTTAAAGAAAAAATTTGGAGCAGTTTTTTAGGAAATTTTGAATATGTCCGGTGGTTTCATTTAAATTACCCCCCAAAAAGTAATGAATGATTTTAAAAATCTCAGAGCTACTCAGACCAGATGAACAGGGGTTTCTTCAATTTGAAAAAAATCGTGCGCATAGTTTAGGCGCTATTGTTGTTCACATACACCGGAGAGACAGACGGACTGACTGACGGAAGGACGGACGGACGTTTTGCTTTCAATTGGTTTTTCGGTATCAAGGACTTGCAGGACAGGGATTCTGGCTACACCACGTGTTAGGGGATATTTTTTCTTAATTTAGCAACTGGTATTATCCACTTGTTCGTTACCACAGCCCGGCAACGAATTTTTTCTGGCGAAAATTCCCGATTTTTTCGCTTAGCATTATATAACTTTCCCTATATACGTACGTATACGGGAAAGTAAAAAAAATGTATTCACTATATACACAGTTGAAAATTACTTTTGAAGGTGTTATTTATGTTGTGTGTGTCTGTTATTTATGTTGTTTGTCATCTGTTTTTTTTAACTTTAATAAATAGTTTGAATATCACTTGGCTCCTTAACGGGCGACGGCCGTTAATTTCTTAACGACTCGCTGCCATTAAGATCACCTTAATAATCCTCTGTGGGGTTGGGTTATGCAGATATATTAACGGACAGTATTACGACAAATTATGTACAAATGTGTGCATAACGGTGCTAGGGGCGTCGTACGTCTCAACAACCTGGCAATCTCCGCACGTCGCGGGCGCGAGAGCTTGTCAGCCATCACGGAGAGAGGCAGACGATAAAACACGCGCGTGTCGGACGCAGCGCCGAGCCCATTACGCTAATTCGCATCTCCCGCCCACCCGCAGCACCCGCGCGACGAACCCGGTCACGCGTGCTGTCAATCCTCTCGCGTCTATTGGATGACTCTATCGATTGCAACCCGCCCCCCGCGCCCCTCCCCCCCGCCGCCGTACGCTCCCTCCCCCCCTCGCCGCCCCCCGCGCCACTCCCCCCGCGCCGCCCCCGCGACGCCCCCGCGCCACTCCCCCCGCGCCGCCCCCACGATACTCCCCTCGCGCCATCACCCCGCCGCCCCCCGCCTCCCTGCCGCCGCCTTCGCGCCACTCGCCCCCCCCGCGCCACCCCCGCCGCGCCCCACCACCGGCCTGCCCCTGCAAAGCGTCGCAAAGAATACAAGAGTTACTGAGAGTTCCTTACTCCTTTCCGACTTGTGCAAGTTTTGTTCATGGCTATCTTACTTGCTTTCCATGGCAAGGAAATATTCCTTGGCAGGGAAAGGGGTAATTCAGAATTACTTAATGGTAAGCCACCTCACGTGAATTTTAATAGAAAGGACAATAGGAAGATGAAAACAAATGAGATAATTAACATAAAGTGTACATTTATTGCATTCAATGATAGTGGATACATTACTGTTTAATTTTACATAACTTTACTGGTCACAGAAATACTTAAATATCTGAACTGTATTTTTGAGTGGCTTATCATTGTCTAATTTAAAGTGCCAAATTTCTAGCTCGCTAAAATATCGTTGCTACTGCGTCTAGAGCAATGGCGGTTGAGATGTGCTTTTGCTGAAAAACCTGTTACTCGTAGGGACTGGGGATGCTTGACATTGAGGCTGGGAGACTAAAGCACTTGCAAACTACTAGTTCATGCAAATTGTCTTGTTTGCCGTTTGAGGGATATTCTCTGATTGTCCATTGGAGCTTAAACATGCTTTTGGGACAGATTATTGTTATTCGTATGTAGGCGAGAGTTAGATGAGCGTTATTAACGGTGCTGGCTCTCATCAGCTACTGACACCAAGTTTAGTTGCGATTGGTTGCATTCAATTTTCATTTCGCGCATGTGTAGCTCTTTGTTAATCAAAATTCGTAAAGATTTAGCCCTTGATCGACTGTGTACTCGATTATGTAAGTGGTCAATCCTCCACTTGATAGACTTGCTGGTCGATCCTCCACATGATCGACTTGTTGGTCTATTCTCCACTTGATCGATTTGCAGCCCGATCCTTCACTTAATCGATTTGCTAATACTTCCTCCACTAGAGCGACTTGCTGGTCGATCCTCCACTTCATCGACTTGGTAGTTCTTACCCTACTTGATCGACCTGCTGGTGGTTCCTCCACTTGATCGATTTGCTTTTCGATCCTACACTTGATCGACTTGCTGGTCTATCCTCCACTTGATCGACTTGCTGGTGGATCCCCCACTTGATCGACTTGCTGGTCAATCCTCCACTTGATCGACTTGCTGGTCGATCACCCACTTGATCGACTTGCTGGTCGATTCTCCCCTTGATGGACTCTCTGGTCGCAAGTCGATCAATTGGGTGATCGACTTCTTGGTCGATTCTTCCCTTGATGGACTCTCTGGTCGCAAGTCGATCAAGTGGGTGATCGACCAGCAATCGCTCAAGTGGAGGAAATACTAGCAAATCGATTAAGTGGAGGATCGGGCTGCAAATCGATCAAGTGGAGAATAGACCAACAAATCGATCAAGTGGAGGATCGACCAACAAATCGATCAAGTGGAGGATCGACCAGCAAATCGATCAAGTGGAGGATCGACCAAGAAGTCGATCAAGTGGAGGATCGACCAAGAAGTCGATCAAGTGGAGGATCGACCAAGAAGTCGATCAAGTGGAGGATCGACCAAGAAGTCGATCAAGTGGAGGATCGACCAAGAAGTCGATCAAGTGGAGGATCGACCAAGAAGTCGATCAAGTGGAGGATCGACCAGCAAATCGATCAAGTGGAGAATCGACCTGCACGTCGATCAAGTCGAGGATTGACCAGCAAGCCGATCAAATGTGGGATCGACCAAGAAGTTGATCAATTGGAGGATCTACCAAGAAGTCGATCTAGGGGAGGATTGGCCAGCAAGCCGATCAAGTTGTGGATCGATAAGCAAGTCGATCAAGTGAAGGTTCGTCCACCAAATCGATCACGTGGAGAATCTACCAGCATGTCGATCAAGTGGAGGAAGTAGTAGCAAGTCGATTAAGTGTGGGATCGACCTGCACGTCGATCAAGGGGAGAATCGACCAGCACGTCGATCAAGTGGAGGATCGATCAGTAAGTCGATGAAATGGAGGATCAACCAGCAAGTCGATCAAGTGGAGGAAGTAGCAGCAAGTCGATTAAGTGTAAATTCGAGCTGCAAATCGATTAAGTGGAGAATCGACCAGCAAGTCGACTACATAATCGAGCACTACATTCTTGCTTGGTGTTGGTACTTCTGGATGAGCTGGTCGGCTACCTGCTTCCTTAGGATTCATAACGAGAGTAGTCGTTCATTCTTTTTCAAAAGCAGTCGAACTTTAGCTCTTGTAAAGTGCAATTCTACACCGATTTAAGCCGAATGACTTTTCAAGGTCACGAGTTGTGAGGAGAAGGGGACATTATCATCGAATTTGGAACTCCAGTACCAAATCAAAATGTCGTAGCAAAGCTCCTGATAGGATCATAGTGTCCCCCTCTTCGTCCAACATGTGACCTTGAAGTGTCACTTTGTTTAAAACTGAGAAGAATGCTGCGTTGCTCTGAGCTTTCAGTATTGGGGCTATTCGGCGGCTGTTTACTTGACCATGATATGAAATGCAATTTCGTCGTTCATTCTTGGAATGTTTTAGCTTTAGCATTTGTGGAGTGCAGCTCCTGTTTAAATCGGAGTACAATGGTTCTGTGTTGCTGTGTGCTTGCAGTGTTGGCGCAGCTGGATAAGCTGGGCCTGCTTCCTGCTTCCCCACAATATATAACGCGAGTTTCTTCTCCATCCCTCTTCGAAAGTTGTGTAGCTTTAGCACACACTTCCAGTGCTAAAGGTCGACAGTCTATCGGTGCTGCTTTGTTGTGTGCTTTCATTGCTAGCGCTGCTGGACGTCTACTTCCCTGCCCATGATACACAATGCGATTTCGGTGTGCATTCTTATTTGGATGTGGTCGCGCTTTAGCACTTGTAGGTTGCTTCTAACGGTGCTGCGTTTCTGTGTGCTTGAAGTACTGGCGCTGCTGGACTTTGTTCTGTAATTCGCCGTTCATTCCTCTGCGAAAGTCGTCGCGCTTTAGCGCTTTCGTCTAACGGGTCGTCTAACGTTTCGTCTAGCGAGTTCGTCTAACGGCGCTGCGTGGCTGTGTGCCTCAGTGCTGGGGCTGCGGGTGTAACGTTTCGAACAATTCCAATGTTCATTTACATTTTTTACATTGTTATTTTGTAAATAAGAAACATATGATGTACCCAGGTTGATAGTGAATGAGGTGAGCAACGGTTATATTGATGAGATACAGAGAGAGAATTGAACGAAAAACGTGTTCTAAAGAAATGTGTGAAATCTATTTGTACAAAGTGAGAAGGTACAGTATTGAAGTACATTGTACAAAAAAAATGTAAATAAAAACTAAAATAAAAAAGAATTAAAGTGTTACTACTAAAAAAATAAGTAGTTACAGTAATTGTAACGGAAGATTTCTACAAAAAAAGTGTTGGCAAAGTCTGACGTTACACTGGGCGGCTACCTACGTTCCCACGATATATAATGCGAGTTCATCGTTCATTGTTCTTCGAAAGTTGTAGAGCTTTAGCACTTCGAGCACACACTGCAAGTGCTAAAACGCGACAATCTAAAGGCGCTGCGCTGCTGTGTGCTCGCAGTGCTGGCCTTGTTGGACTACCTTCCCACGATATATAACGCGAGTTCGTCATTCACCCTTCTTTGAAAGTGTTCTCTCATTATCACTTGTAGAGTATCCTGAACGGTACTGCGTTTCTATGTGCTTGCAGTGCTGGCGCTGCTGGGCGACTACTTACTTGCACATAATTTGTAGGGAGCGGATTTCTACGATTTTGCATATTTTTGTCCGTTGGCTCAGGACATAGCTAAGTGAAATTTCTTCACGTTTGGTTAGAATATGATGCTATATAGATTAATATGTTAGTGCATATTTGTGAATATTTGGCTGATTTTTCCTGTTAGCGCATATTCGTGTAATTATAAGCGCATATTTCGCATATTTCGTTATAAAAGAGACTAATCTATAAAACTTTTCATCTTTTCAAAGAATCTTATGTAATTGTGTGATTGATTCAAAAGAGCCAGTCACACTTTGCGTTTTTGTTTTCTGTAGATAATAAAATACTTGTGAGATGTTCCTTGGGCAAATGTGGGATATTCCTTGAGAATATATTTTTTAAACCAGTCAGAAGAAATTCAACAAGACATACAATGTTCTTCACTAAGGTGAATATTTACTTCGATTATTCCTCTCGCGAAGTAGGGTAGATTATATTACGTTTGCACAAAAAATATATCTTTTCATTTCAAGCAAATTTTCATTTCATTCCAAGAATTTTTATCAAGATATGTTTACAGTAGAAATGAAATATTGTTAATTTTAAGTGCGTATTAAAGAGCATATTTGAGAATTTTGAGGTCATAAATGCATATTTTTAAGAGTATTTTTCAAGATTTTTAGGGCATAAAAATCCGCTCCGTAATGATATGTAAAGCGAGTTCGACGTCTATTCTTTGAAAGTGATCGAGCTTTATGAGTGCTTGTCGATTGCGTCTTATGGCGGTGCGTTTGTGTGTGGTTGCAGTACTGGCAGTGCTGGGCGGCTAATCACTTGCACATTATATGTAAAGCGAGTTCGACGTCTATTCTTTGAATGTGATCGAGCATTATGACTTGAGTGCGTCTAAGCGGCGGTGCGTTGGTGTGTGGTTGCAGTACTGGCAGTGCTGGGTGGCTAATCACTTGCAGATGATATGTAAAGCGATTTCGTCGTCTATTCTTCTTTGAAAGTTGTCGCGCTCTAGTGCTTGTAGACTAACGGCGGTGCGTTGGCGTGCGGTTGCAGTGCTGGCGCTGCTGGACGAGCTGGGCGGGTACCTGCCGCCGGGCGCGCCGCCGCCCGACCTGACGGCGCTGGTGGCGCGGCTGCTGCAGGTGAACGGCGCGCCGCTCTTCGACGTGGACCTGGACGCCGACCCGCGCAACCGCTCGCGCCTCGCCATCTTCCTCGACCTGCCGCGCCGCAGCATCGCCGCCGGCCCGCTCTGGCAACGCCCCTCGGTGCGTGGCGCGCGGCGGCGCTCGCTCACTCGCTCACTCACTCACTCACTCACTCACTCACTCACTCGTTGGCGCAATCAATCGCTCGCTCGTTCGCTCGCTGATTCACTCGCTTACTCACTGGCTCGCTCACTCATTCGCTCAGTTACTGGCTCACTCACTCGTTCCTTCATTTTCTCAATTACTGGCTCACTCACTCACTCCTTCGTTCGCTCAGTTACTGCCTCACTCACTCACTCACTCATTCCTTAATTCGCTCAGTTACTGGTTCACTCACTCACCCACTCACTCTCTCCTTCATTCGCTCAATTACTGGCTCACTCACTCCTTTATTCGCTCAGTTACTGCCTCACTCACTCACCCACCCACTCACTCACTCATTCCTTAATTCGCTTAGTTATTGGCTCTCTCACTCACCCACTCACTCCTTCATTCGCTCAATTACTGGCTCACTCACTCGCTCACTCATTTGCTCATTTACTGGCTCACTCGCTCACTTCTCCGCTCACTCGGTCGCTTACTCACTCGCTCACTTCTCCGCTCACTCGATCGCTTACTCACTCGCTCACTCTCTTGCTCAGTCACTCACCCGCTCTATTGCTCGCTCGCTCTCTTACTCACTCACTCGCTTTCTTGATCACTCGCTCACTTGGTCTTTATTTCCTCACTCAGTTGCTCGTTCTTTTACTCACTCGTTCATTGTCGCACTCGCTCGCCTGTTCTTTAGCTCTCTTGTTCATTAGGTCAGTCACTCCCTCATTTATTTACTCGTTCATGTACTCATTTCTCACTCCCTCACTCACTCATTCGCTCTCTTGGTTATATGAAAAAAATAACGTGGCATAAAGAGCGACCAACGTAATGGTCTTACACTATCGTGCTGATGAAGCTCGTGGCTTCCTCTTTTGATGAAATATTCTGCATTATTTATTGGTGACATATTCGTAATGTGCGAACATTCCAACGAAACACGAACGCTTGCACAAAACTACATTTAGCCTACATTTTGTATGTTAATCATTCTGACATACAGTGTTTAAACCCCGGACATAATATCATTCGCTTTATTTATTCTGAACCCTCCAAATTAACGGAAAACTGTGCAGGGTAATTTTTCATATCTATTTGCGTTGATTGGACGTATCAGCTGTCAGAATCATGTTCACATAATTAGCAGATAATTATTATAAATAATTCTAATTCGACAACGAATAATGGGGATTTTGAATGGTGCACACGTTTTTCTGATATCCACTCAATGAGCCACCAATTGGTGACTGCTAGATTTTTTGCTTTAGTTGTATGATGAAAAATATTAGGCAGTTCATAATTTAGCTTTAATTTCATGAAATAAGTATAAAAAGTAAAACAAACTTCCTCAAAGCTACTGACGCAGAGGTTTGGTTTTCCTTTTCTACTTTCATTAGTTTTTTTTTCGGGAACAGTAACTTCCGGTCTTCGTTCTTCAGTTCGTAAAACTCTAGTTTCCAAGTAAAGTTTTGCTGCGCATGCTTAATCTACTTTCGCAAGAAGGAGTTTCCCGCTTCCAAATTCTTCTCGCTCTCTGTGCAGCTATATTTTAGTCGTGGGTTATAGGTTATTGGCTTTCATATCAAGCGCAACTTTTCGCGAAGTATTTATTCTCCCAGTAGACCTCTCCCGTTTCCGGCGCCTGCTGCTGTGAAGTGTGCCTTGCTTATTATCAAATATGTATTCTAATAAATTCAAACAATTATAAATACTTGCACTTCCTTGATGAAATCAGAATAAATGGTGTATTTCTCAGAACAAAACAAAAAACAAACTAAAGAATTTTATTCATATAAGAATATCCTATTGATTTTAGTTGCCTTTCATTCGGTGTATTTACGTAGATAAATATAATCAACAAATATTTCATTCAGTTCAATAAATTTATAAATGGAAAATTTAAAACATAAAGATTTTAACCGAAGTTTTAATTCTGCTTCATATTGTTCATTGGCCTTGATTATCACATGCAATCAAACCAAACTTTTCTGTTTTAAAAATTTCACGTTTTTACAGCAGCAGAAAATTTTCCAAGAGCTGTAGACATATTGCAATATTGCTCCTGAATTGGGAAATGCATAAACAAATTCACGTACTGGTTGTGACCTCAAAGTTATCAGTGCTTTTGAAGTTCGTAGTATTTAATGTGGATTACTCTTACTTTCGTGTTGTTGGAATGGGAGATTCAATTAAAAGCGTGTCGTGAATTATCTTTTGATTACACATTCTTTTTCAAAATTATTTTTTTTCAAATTAGGATGCAGAAGACTTAACGTACTTACAGTTCCGCGATGAAATCTTGTTTTAAGATATGTCTTGATGTGATATGACCCGTTTGCTTCGAGAGAATGTTACAGTCACTAAAGCAGACATGATGGTTTGTTTTGATACTGAATTAGCAATATCTCAGAATATTAACGGTATTGAATTAAAATATCGCGCTACTTTTCTTTCGTATGCATTAATTTCATGGATGCATTTGGCTTTTTTGTGAAATTTTGTTTCTTTGATAGAAAGATAAATGTAATGCATGGTTAGTGAATGTGAATTATTCATCATTAAATGTAATGAATTTGCTGAGAGTACGTGTACTACAATAAAACTCTTTACGCTTTCGAGTCACTGGTAAGTACGAGTACTATCTTTCTCAGACCCACGATTTTCAGAGTGAGCACCTCAATTAGTCATTAAGAGTTCTTTTAAAAGTGAAGTTATCGATGATCGAGTTACCGAGGTTCGAGTTGCCGTGGTTCGCGTTGTCGATACTCACTTTTTCGATGTTCCCGATGTCCATGTTCGCGTTGTCAATGTGCGAGTGATCAATGTCGCATTGTCAATGTTCGCGTTGTCAATGTTCGCGTTGTCAATTGCGCGTTGTCAATTTCGCGTTGTCAATGTTCGCGTTGCCAATATTTGCGTTGCCAATGTTTGCATTGTGAATGTTGGCATTATGGATTTTCGCGTTGTCAGTGTTCGCGTTGCCAATGTTTGCATTGTGAATGTTCGCGCTCTCAATGTTCTCCTTGCCAATGTTCGCGTTGTCGCATTTCGCATTGTCGCATTTCGCGTTGTCGCTGCCAAGAAGCTGTCGTGGTTTCGAGGCCCCATTTGAATAACGCAAATGTGAGTTCCGTGCCGCGTTTTTTCGAAATGGAAAAAAAAAGCGAGCCGGCCCGCTAGTTAGCGCCGTGGCCGCTCGGCGGTGTCGCGTCCGCTCTCGGCGCGGGCGATCTGTGCAATTTAACGCCCGCGGACGCGCGCTGCATAATTCAGGTGGCGCGGGGCGGCGAATTAGAGTTTAGAGCTCCCGGATTTACAGCCCCCGCGCGCCTTCTTTCATCTCGCGCCGCGCTCGTCTTCTGTCTCCGCTCGCGTCCGTAAAACGTTGCTGTAATTTAAGAGGAGGAACCCCTTTTTCCGTTTGGGGCTGTTTCGTGTGCACCAAGTGTACATTCCCAGAGTTAGCACCAAGTTTAATAAGAATGGAGTTACATGTGTTTCGGGGGTCATTATACGTTAAATGGGAATGGTTTTCTTAAATGAGAGAGAATTTATGACTGTTACGTGTATCTTCTATCTGATGACATGTAAGGATTTAAGTTTACATGCCGTAAAAGATGATATTTCACGAGTTTTGCGAATGTTTTTGTGTACCAACTCGATATGTTTGTATTTTTTTAAAATTTTATTCATGAAGATGGCATATACCATATTTTCGTTTTTTATGCACTTTACTGCCTTAAAAATTAATAACATTCTTGAATTAACTAAGTTTTAATATTCAATGAAATATTATGTATAATTTTTATTTGTTGAAGACGTTTTACAGCCATTTTGTTTTGGTTCCTTAGAGCTCCTGGATTTGGAAAGAGTATCAAAGAAACACTATTGTATCGGAATACACACAAATTAGAGGGTATAGGAGGGATTTTGACAAATGAAATCCATATGGAGGTAAATGACTCCAGAAGAACATTAGTCGATCCTTCACAAAATCTAACATAACATGACATGGTGACACATCCAAGCTTAATTACGTGAGATGTTTGCCTCGCCAAAAAAGTCATCAGACTGCGGTCCTATCAGATTCCATTTTCATTATCCGTGTGCTTTCACCATACGTCTATCATTTTTTGACAACGTTGCAGTTTCCTTCATAAAATTTTCAACCACCGTGCTTCATTTTTTGTTTTATTTTATTTCGAGTCGCATTAAGATCGTAGACAGGAGTGATTGACTCTGTAAGTTACTGCATACCGATAACGTTGTATAATTCTATTTTAAAATTACTACACTTTTTCGTTGTTGTTGCAGAGTTGTATTAAACTTATTCTTTGCATTACATCTATAAGGTTTCACAGATTACTAGTTACATTTTTAATACTGTTTACAGGTTGTCTAAGGAACGAAGTATTAAACTTAAATATTAGATTAAATTTCATTAAAAATATCAGTACTTTTGAAAAATGTAATTATCTTCTCTTCCAAACTCGATGATTGTAGAATTAGCATTGAAATATTTTGCCTGTAGGTAAATTATTCATTCAATTATTTAATGATGTTTTAAATGTGCAAGCTCCTTTTATATTTTGTCGATAAATAAGCATGCATGTATTAATTGACAAGAAGGCACAGGAGATTGTAACATTAACGGACTGAAAGTCCCTCGTCTGAAATGTCCAAGGTTTATTTTTTTCAGTGGGTTTCCTGGGTTCGAATCTTACTTTAGATACGAGAAGCAGTTTGTTCTTTACCTTTCTTGGAGCTGTTGTGGGTCCTCACTCAATAGGTGGAGGTGAGTAGGGTTGTTACAAAATATGCAGATTAATACGCAAATTAAATTTGTGTTGGTGGTAATCGCATGAGTGCTTCGGATATTGTCAATAAATCTCTGAATTTCCAAAGCACGACTGATATTTAGTAGGATTATTCCACGAATGAAATAGTGTTCAATAGTGTTCCAAAATGTGCCAAATATTGAAAATAACAGAAAACTTTGTTAAAATTAAAGAGGATATGTTATTCTACATACGCGGTTTATTGGACATCGACCGATAAGCTATCAATGTATGACGCCTCATAAGATAAAGACAGTTTATGATTGGCCAGTAAGTAGAAGCGGTAAGAAAAATCGTGTAGAAAAAGAGATAAGCTTTTTGAGATACACCGCCCTGATTGGGCGTTTTGTTCGTGTAGTTTAACACGGTTTTAATTTTACTAAATGATAATATTATTATTAGATTCTACGTTTCGGCGTAAAGGTTGCGGCCTTAATAAGTACACTTAACAATAGTCAATCTTTTAGAGAAAAGAAAGAAGCTGTGCGCAGCCCACTCATCAGTAACCAATACTTTCATTTCGTCAATTTTTATTGACCCTATAGCAACCAACCTAATTTCCGTTTTTCTCTCCTTTTTCTGTCTTTCATTTTCTTTCGTTTTTTCTCTCTTTCTTCTGTTTCTTTATTTGCCGTTAGCCTCCTTTCCTCGATATTTTTTTCCTTTCTTTGTCTGTCTTATCGCTTCTAATATACCTCCTCACCCATCTTGCAAATGTCTTTCTTCTGAATTATCGTCTTCCTTTTTTCCTCTCATTCCTTTTCGCTCTCCCCGTCTCCTTCTAGTCTTCCCCTCTGCCCTTCCGTTTCTCTTCCTCTGTCACTCTCCCTTTCCCTTCACTTCATCGCTCCTTGACATCTCCCGTCTTCCACTCTTAATATCCTCACTCTGATCGTCCATTTCTCCTGTCATTGTCTTTCTTTCTTCTCCCTTTTCCTTTCAACTTTCTTTGTATCCTTCCTTCAATCTGTTCATTTCCTTCTTCCCTTCCTTCCATCTCTTCCTTCCTTCCTTCCCTTTCTTCCTTCCCTCCTTTCCTTCCTTCCTTCCTGCCCTCCCTTCTTTCCTTCCCTTCCTTCCTTCCTTCCTTCCTTCCTTCCCTCCCTTCCTTCCTTCCTTCCCTCCCTTCCCTTCCTTCCTTCCTTCCCTCCCTTCCCTTCCTTCCTTCCCTTCCTTCCTTCCTTCCCTTCCTTCCTTCCCTTCCTTCTTTCCCTTCCTTTTTTCCTTTCTTCCTTCCCTTCCTTCTTTCCCTTCTTTTCTTCCGTTTCTTCCTTCTCTTTGTTCCTTCTTTCCTCCTCCCTTCTCCCGCCCTTTATACACCTCCCTCTCACACACGTACACTCCTAGAGAGGTCCACCTTCTTCCCAATTACTTCCCCTCCTGCCGTCGTGGCATCGCCGGCGCGTTTCGCAGGTGCAACTACGAAAGGAGGCGGAGAGCTATCGACCGCTGGCCGCTGAGCGGCGTCGAGTGGCGCGCGCTGAGCTGAGCGAGGCTGAGCTGAGCGGGGTTGAGCTGAGCGGGCGCTGGGGGCGCTGGTGGTGTTGCAGGGGCCTCTGGGGCTGCGGCGCTGGTTTGACGGGCCGCCCCCCGCGGAGCCCGACCCCCCTGCCCCCGCCCCCGCCCCCGACGGCGCCCGCGGCCGCCGCCGCCGCGCCCACCCCAAGGAGAGCCGCGCCTACGCCTACATGAAGGTGAGTGCGCCCGCGTTGCCCAGGCACACGATGCAGACGCCGAGGAGAAAGTGCTTGAAGGAAAAATCAATTACGCTGCAAACTTGTGTGAATCGAAGTTGGTTGTGCGAGAATGGCACATTCATTTCCCGAAATGTCGGCGAAGAATAGCTGCTTTTTAATCGATGAAACATTGCTGACACATCGAATTTTCACTGATATCACTATGCGATCGAATATTGCGCAAAATTATAAACTGTAATATATCGAGACAACACCTGTGTCTTATTAATTATATAAAGATATCAATTTCTCAAACACTTTAATTCAAAGATTTCGTATAATACTAAGAATTCATGGTCTTTTTTCACATGGTCTTTAGATTCTTGAGTGTACGTAATGGGGAAGTTGAAAAATACAGCTTTACATAATACGAATATGTATGTTGTAAATTATCAACGATTCGGACCTTTCTTGAACCTTCTTCAAGGCTGCAGAAACTGCATGATTAAAGTAAGTTCCATCGTTCTACTGACTATATATTTCGCGATGCCAAAGTGAGTCCCCTCCACCCCTTAACGGCGAATAACACATCAAGGTAATGCATGGCCATGCGTTGAACATTACTGAGAGCACGTGTTCTGATCAAAGCTATGAAACAAAAAAAAGGTTTGAACGAAAATCAATCACTTTGAACCCGTAACAATTTTTTTTTCAATTTCTCCAATGTGTCCCAGAAAAAATGTGGTCTTTACAGCAGGAAGCCTTTGTGTGGTGTAGCGAATCCATAAGAAATTGAAGTGACAAGTTCATTTGTCTTTTTTTCGAGTAATAGCTAAGGAGTAAAGCGTCTCTCCCATTTCCTTCCTGTGGATTAGTGACACATTCATAATGTACAACGTACTGACGCCAAGGGGCAGTTGATGCGATCAAATCATGCGAAATAGAAAGTGTATGAAATGAATGAAAGATAAATGTATCACCTGCCATCCATCTACATGAATAAACCGAAGTTTTATTTATCAGTCGGTAAGTTTCCAAAGTGTCAGTGAAGAATTGTTTCTTTGAGCAGTAAATACATTACGGGTTGTATTGATTACCTAAAACACCATTTACCTATAAACAGAAAGTTGTAAAAATGAATCTACTTAGCGTTCTGCTCCATTTGATGGTAGGTGCTGAGATCAAGGACGCAAAGAGTGAAATAGGACCAGATAAATCACTAAATTCTTCAGAGATTGAAATGAGACCTGCGCCATTCTCGTCTTTCACACTATCCAACAACAAAGTTTAATAAAAAACGATGGAGTCATTTTTTTGAAAATTTGGAAAATGATCCAGGGTCTTCATGAGAAGTACCCCGTACAATTAAAATATCGTTTTCAAATTCAAGGGGCCGCTATATCAGGCAGATCGATCGGAGAATATTAATTTTGAAAATCGGCTGACCTGTTTAGTTGCTAGCGTTGTTCACAGACGAACCGACGCGACGGACAGACGTTTTGCCGTCAATCGATTTTTCGGTATCAAGGACTCACAGAACATTGATTCTGGCTGCACCAAGCGTTGGAACATTTTTTTAAGTTTAGTAACAGGATTTATTCAGTTTTTCATTTCTAGGGTCCCGAAATAAGTTTTCTGCCGAAAATTCGCCTTGATTTTGCGCTACTTTACATAACTTTCTCACTCGGTAGCGAGAAAGTAAAATTGTGGGGCAATTGTGAACGTATATAACAAATAACTTATATAGTCATTTATAAACGACTAGTAATAGGAAGAGGTGACGAGCTGAAAATTTCCAAGGAAGGTGGAGAAGTCACGCTATGAACTATAAATAAGGTAAATTCTGCAACGGGGCATTGAGTGACAATTTCAAATCATTTGAATACGACAAGTACACAAAATGACTTCATTAATTAGGCAGTAGAAAGAATATTGAAACTCGAGTTGGCGAGATCAAAACAAAGACCTGCGCGGTGCGTAGATGGAAGTGCAATATTCGAAGGATTACATACATCTCCATTTTCCAACTCAAATGCATGGCCCCTCCCATGTTTTGTAACTTGTATATGCAGACCTTGGCATGCATTTGTATATTTCGAAAAGAGTCTCTGTCTGTTAATTGTGAATTTTGAATTGCGTAATTCAGGGATATTCATTCCCAATAAATGTGATACATAAAAGTTTTATTCTACAATGAGTGAGAAAACCAAACATTTCTTGCAAATTTAATAATAGGAATAAAAGTTAACGTTCTTTACAATTCGTGGACCGGGAAAGAATGGCTAATTTTCTAAGTTAAAGTTACGGTCGTGGAAATTTTTCTCGAAGTTTTAATGCGTTCTAGAGTGCCTCGAAACAAGGCATAAATCTACTTTCCGATGCAACCAATTCGTGGATATTTTCGCTTGGAAGTCCTCCAAAGAAATTATACATCGGTCGGAAGTAATAGTTGCCTGCGATGCGTTCATAAAAAAGTACAAGCTACGCAACTCTCGTCACTTCCTCTCGAAAAAGTTACCCGTCTTTCGCGCGACTTCCGCGACAAAGAAAGGCCGTTAAGGGGACGAGGTCCGCAGTCGCTCCATCGGCTTTAAGGCGGCCACGTGCTTCATCGGAACTCGAAAACGTAATCGACCAAGTTGCGGTCGAGAGCCCCCGGAGCCTGGCTCTCGGGGCGAATTTAGCCCTCGAAGAACGAAACAAATTCTAAAGGGATCTCTCTGTTAATTGGCAATCATCACGTTGTTGCAAAATGGAAGGTCATTGCTGAACGAAATAATGAAAATAATAATAATTATTATTATTATGGTATATTACATAATAATAATAATAATAATAATAATAATTTTTAGTATTATGGACCGATTCGTGAGTGTCGGTCATTAAACAACACCATTTTAAACTGCCAATGTTTCGGCTTTCATTAAGTCTTCATCAGGATATTTGTAAGGTGGCATGGTAATATGGCGCGGCTGAAGGAATGGATGTGTAATGAAAAACTATGATGTGTAAGAAATAAAATGTGGGTAGGATCGTGGTTAGACACAAGAGATTAAAAAAATGCCCGGATGAAGGCTTAATAAAAGCCGAAACGGCAGTTTAAAATGGTGTTGTTTAATGACCTACACTCAAGAATCGATCCATAATATTATTGATAGAGGTCAAGAAATCAAGCACGTGAATAATTTTTAGTAATGTCCAGGAAATTGAGAGTTGTCCACCGGCCTCCTGAAACATGGGTGAAATTGCAGGGAAATTTATATGAGACATCTGTAGACCCTCAGTGTTGCCAATAAATTTTGACTCGTGTATTTGCCACCAAAGAGCTCCAAAATAACGGTCTCAGTACTGTCTATTCCTTACTCCAGGCGCTCCCCAGTTAAGAGCATATCGGAGCAGATTAGGACATGAATTGGTGAGAGATTAAATTTTTGTTGACATTTAGAATGGATTATTTTGTATGCCTCTAGTATGGCATAATAATTGTGTATTTTCTTCCCTAAGAAACTCCATGCACATCAGTGTAGAGTGAACGGTATTCTCGTGGTTGAGAGGTTTGAAACTACTCTCTCACACACTCAAATGTGCAGTGAATTAATATTATTGATGTAATAGTAAAGATAATGTGGGAATCGCGTTTTCACATATGCAGGACATACGTCCATTTATGGCGGTTCACGATGAATTGATGTAAATAAAGCTGAAGTGAAAAGTTGTATTGTTTGAAGAGACGTCGTACGGAATGAAAATTTAGATAAACATTTTACCGAACCTGAAATATATAAAATTGAAAAGTACGCATTGAAGTAGCATTGAACAAATTAACTGGAATTCCTGAGAAGACTTCTCACCAAAATGTGTTTAAGATCAAACCCATATTGAACAGTGAGAGACAATGAATGATTGGGGCGGTTCGAGTAAAGTGGACTTTGGTGATTATGTTTTGAACCAAACCCAAACATTCCTCTTGGAGGTCGGCCTAAAACTAAATTTACTTATAACTACTTCTTAATTCTAATTTCGGAGGACCACCTGGGCATTTGGTGCAGGCCCAGGACTGCATGGAATGATAAATTTTAATGAAGTTGTTAGAATGAAAGGCTGAATAATTTGATACATATATTAATTAAAAAAGGAATACAATTGACACGTGATAATTGTTGTGGGTTGACACAATTGAATTGGTTTCAATGTCCCTGATGCGGACAGTCAAATACATTTGTAAATTGGTCTAAATGTCACCTGCTGGTGAAATACATAGCCTTATAGCTAATACTTATTAAGCACGGGCGGGTGGCGAACCCAGGCCCGTTTCAGGCTGATGATTGCTGAGATCCGGCTGGATACCACGTGCGATGCTGATGGTGTGACCTCCTGGAAGTCGCAGCGGGCAGACCACGTGCCACTGCGACGCACAGCGTGAAGGCGGCGCGTGCCGATGCAGGGAGGTCGCGGAGGGCAGGCAATCACAGCGTGGAGGTGATAAACTGATTACTCATTAATTGAGATGTAATTCTTCCCGTTCGCCACCTTGAATTGTGATGCGAGACGGGGAATTGTTGGCTAGGAGACCACGTGAAGCGGTTCGCAAGGAACGACACACAAATTGCGGAGCACAAGAACACTTGCATCTGCGACAATGTTTATGAGCCAATTGATTGTTAGTTGAGATATAGTTTTTCCACTCGGCACTTTGAATCGTGATACGAGGCGGAAAACTGATTAACTGCGAAGCAACGCGTAGCGGTTCGCAGGAGTGGCGTGGAGTTGCGGAACGGGACAGCACGTCTGTCTGCGAGGACAAACTTGGGCCAACTGATCTGTATGTGCGCTAGGCAGAGCGTGAGAAACAGGTCACGCGATTAAGGGGTGGGACGCAGCGCCGCTGAGGGCAATGTAGGCGGTGGGCCCATGCCAAGTTGAGACCTGCAAATCGCCCAGGAGGCGTTCGGGAGGTGTCGCATCCTAGCGGGCTTGGTAGAAACCAGCTGAATAATATGATATAGAATACGGATAGGAATGTGCAAAGCTTCTTTAGATAATACACTGAAATAATAATATATATTTATAGCTTGCTTGCTCCAACAACGGATGAGGGAAGTTGCGCTGCAGAGGGAGAAGGGGAGGGAATTATTTTACAAAATGTTATATTTAAAGTGTAGCACATTTTAATAGATCTCGGGCCGGGAGATATGGCTCAGTGCATCAGATGTTATCACTGCACTGCCTAGAGGTGGCTCAGTGCATCGGGAGGTCCTAGGTTCGAGTCTCCATTGCGGCAGGATTTTCGACACTATCTTGTCAGTTAGGTCGAATTCAGTCGCTGTCTGGAAGATAATTCTAGCTGTCAGATGCCCTGCTCGGTAGTTTTCCGTGGTTTCTCCGATCAACACCAGGCGAATGGCGGAGCACTGCCCTATCAAATTGGCCACGGACCGCGTCCTATTCTCATCCCCTTACACACCCACACATACTTGCACGCATTACACTACCTCCATATGCCAGGAGACCGGCCGGAAGCATAGAGCTTCTCCCGGCTGGGGCAGTGCCCTGCTGATGGGAGAAACTAGCTGAATAATATGACATAGAATATGGATAGGAATGTGCAAAGCTTATTTAGATAATACACTGAAATAATAATAATAATATATATATATATATATATATATATATATTTTAAATTCTGGCCCTCAAGAAAATGTGCGGAGATAAATTTCTTTCCCCACACGTCATATACAGTTTTTACTGTTTTTTGACAAATAAATTTAAAAAAATAAAAAGATACCTAGTTGGAGGGAACCCCGCTAATCGAGGCCGGATCTCGCCATCCAGCGTGGGAAAGATCACTGCTCTCCATGAAAGCATGCACTACACTTACGGTACTAATGACCTCGGTAGTTGACGCGCCCGGAACCACTTACAATCAATCAATCAATAATAGACCTCGGTTTTTAAATCTATGAGTTGGCGGTTTAAACCCATTAAATATTTAGGAAATGAATGAAATACAACGGGTTAAACTTTTAATTATATTATTTCTACTCTGTGGATGATTTTTTTCTATTCCTTCATCATAGAGCTGCCTTCAACAAGGTTTTCGCCGAACCCATCGAAATATTTTTCATATGGTGGAAATGGATGGGAAGAATTTTAGACGAGATACATTGTGGTAGAAACAGCCAACTATACTACAACATGATCAGAACTATGTTTTATGCAGGCTTAGGTTACACGGCTTTCAGCTGTGCACAGCTGGACGCCATTACAAGTCCTGGAGTTACTGAGAGTACCCATACGCCAGCAAACGACGCAAATGCAAAAAAAACAAAAATTATTTCTATTGTAATGTCTAAGTATTAGCATTCTGCAGCTCACTTCATTATTTGTTGAATGTGCTGCTGAGAAACTGATTTTAAAATCCCAGAGTGATGTCTTCAAATTTTTCATGATTTACATTAAAACACCTGCCTTCATCGTTTCGCTAAGCCCCCTCCCATTATACTAAATAAAGAATATTTGACACAATCACTTTCTCTGTTAGCATCCTATCAAATTTAAAAAAAACTATCTACTTAGATTTATTTACTTAGAATGAAATAGTTTCCGCCAGTTTTATCGCATAGTTGTTTGCCATCGTAACATACTAAAAAATTCCAAATGATAAAAATATTTTCGTAGCTGTAAATAATATTTTGAATTCATGAATGTTTAAAACATTGTTTTGCTGGTATGTGTAAGAGATCAGTTCATGAGATTCCCGAAAGGTTCAAATAAAATTTAAAAAGCAGGAATTTTTCCACGTTTCGCAGAATTTGCATAACGCGAGGCTTGTTTCTACGTTCGTTATAAAATAAAAATTAAATGCATTCATTGCGTAAATCTTTCATTTAAATTAAAATAATTTTACACATGTTAAAGGATTGTGAAAAATCGGAAAGTGAGTTGATCACTCCTATGAAGCAACAAATGATCATATAATTGCGAATTTTGTATTCTCTCAAATGCAATGACTGCATCACTTTTTTAGTTTCAGCTAAACAGAAACGCGTACTACAATTCCTTTCTGAGAATTAAGACAGCATTCAACTGATTTCCAAGATTCAAATATAATTAGTGTTAAAAATATACGTTACATATAATTGTACAAATATTAGGAATAAATTTAAAACAGACAAGACGATTTCAACTACAAATTTCAGGATATTTACTTGTAGATCATTTACTTCAATATTCAAGCTACAATGGTGCTATAACAATTACAGTACATATAAAAATGATGGAGAGTGTATTTGGTAACATCAAATCTTCTTTTAATGCCATACATTGCTTAGTGCGTAGGCTAGTCTCTAGAAGCCCCTAGCGCTTTCTTGTGAAACTTATCCTGAGCAAATATACCTAGGGTAGCGTGGCATTGCTTTCCGTAGGGGCGCTATTGCGCCAATTTTCTCGTTTGAATACCAGAGAGCGCAAGCCAATATGCAATAACCGCAATCTTCCACTCATTCGAATCGAAACTGATTTGTGCTAAATTGCTAGAGAATTTAATTTTGCAAGGGTCGGCCAAGTTCCTGGGAACTGTTTTACAG
The DNA here is from genome assembly GCA_031308135.1 of Acheta domesticus. Taxonomy (NCBI): domain Eukaryota; kingdom Metazoa; phylum Arthropoda; class Insecta; order Orthoptera; family Gryllidae; genus Acheta; species Acheta domesticus. Next base: position 11,984,879 of record JAHLJT010000631.1, on the reverse strand, counting down.
GCAGACAAGCGTCCGCTTGCATGTCGTCGATTTTTGGCACCGCAAAACTGATCTCCAGCGCCACCACTAACGCCACCGCTACCTCCTCCATCACCGACGTCTCCTCCTCCTAATCCTCCTCCTCGTCCTCTTCCTCCTCTTCCTTCTCCTCCACTACCTCCTCCCCCTGTTCCTTCCGCCCGTCTTTTTCCTCCTCCTCCTCTTCCTCCTCCACGTCTTCCACCTCCAGCTCTTCCTCCTCCTCTTCCTTCTTCAGCTCTTCCTCCTCCTCCTCTTCCTCCTCCTCCCCTTCCTCCTCCAGCTCTTCCGCCTCCTCCCCTTCCTCCTCCTCCTCTTCCTCCTCCTCCTCTTCATCCTCTTACTCATCTTCCCGACTTTGACCTGGTTTGAACCCACGATCAGTACCTGGGCATGAAAACCAGTGTATCATCCCAGCCGACTAACATCAAATGGCAAATCAAATTTTGTCTCAGGGTATAACCGTCGCCAATGAATCCTCCCCCCCCCCCGAGAGAACAGGGATTGGAGCCAAGAGGCAGAGAGGGGCGCGTCTGGCGCGGAGGCCCACGTGGCTTCTCAATATTCCGAAGCGCGAATGCATCATTGACGAGGCTCGTGTGCCAGCGCTCGCAGAAGAGGGCGTTCACCTCCCGCAGCGCAATGCGCCTATGAGGCTCATCTTCGCTCTGGGGTGGGGCCAGTCAGCGCCGTCGCCACCGACACCCTCTCCACCGCCAGCCGCCACCGCACTCACCCCACTGACTCTGCCACACCACCACCACTAACGCCACCGCTACCACCTCCATCACCGACGTTTCCTCCTCCACTTCCTCCTCCTTTTCCTCCTCCTCGTTCTCCTATTCCTCCTCTTCCACCTACTCCTCGTCCTTGTCTTCCTCCTCTTCCATCTCCTCGTCTTCCTCGTTCACTTTCTCTTCCTCCTCATCTTTCTCCTCATTCCTCTTTCTCCTCCTCCTCCTCCTTTTACTCCTCCTCTTCCACCTCCTCCTCGTCTTCATCGTCTTCCTCCTCCTCCTCGTCTTCCTCCTCTTTCTCCTCCTCCTGTTCCTCCTCCACTTCCTCCTCCTGTTTCTTCCTCCCCTTTCTCCTCTGTTCCGCTTCCTTCTCCTCCTTTTCTTTCTCCTCCTTTTCTTTCTCCTCTTTGTCCTCCTCCTCTTCTTTCCCCTCTTTGTCCTCCTCCTCTTCTTTCTCCTCTTTGTCCTTCTCCTCCTCCATCTCCTCCGCCGCCGTCGCCGCCTCTTCTTCTTCCACCATAGCCATCCCAACCATACCATCATCCTTCCCGCTGGCAGTGTTCTCGTCCGCTCCCCTCCTCCATCTATCCCCACTACAGCCCACGCTCCTTCCTCAACCTTACCCTCATCCGCCTCCGACCCTCACGCCCCAACCCCTCCCTCTCCCTTCCCCGCCCCCTGCCAGCCCCGCCCTTCCACGCCGCCCCCTCGCTCGTATCACGACTCCCGCCTCCGCGTCTGTCCCCGTCCCGTGCCCGCGCCCTCCCCTTCCCCCGCCCTCGTCACTGACCCCGCCTCCGCCCCTCCAAGACCACCTCCCTGCATTGCCTCGCCACTGCCAAACCACCGCCCCTCCTCCACTTCCTCCTCTTTTTCCTCCTCCCTTCTTCCTTCTCCTCTTCCTCCTCTTCCTCATGTTCCTCTACCTCCTCCTCCTCGTACTCGTATTCCTCCTCTTTCTACTCTTCCTCCTATTCTACCTCTTCCACCTCTTCTTCTTCCTCGTCCTTCTAATCCTCTTCTTCCACCTTCTCCTCTTCCTCGTTCACTTCCTCCTCCTCTTCCTCCTCCTTTTCCTCCTCCTCTTCCTCCTCCTCTTTCTTCTCTTCCTTCTCCAGCTCTTTCTCGTCCTCCTTTTTCTCGTCCTCCTCTTCCTCCTCCTCTTCCTCCTCCTCTTTGTACTTCTCCTCCTCCGCCTCCACCGCCTCCTTTTCTTCCACCATAGCCATCCCAACCATCACCTTCATTCTCCTCGCTCGTTACTCTTCCCCCACATGCCCCCACCTATCCCCGCCACCGCCCACGCTCCTACCTCCACTCTCCCTTCACCCGCCCTCGACACTCACGCACCACCCCTCCCTCTCCCTTCCCCTCCCCCTCCCAGCCCCTCCCTGCCACGTCGCTTCCTCGCTCTTATCACTACTCCCGCCTCCGATACTGTCCCCACCCCGAGCTGGCCCCTTAAAAGGTAAAACTTCATTTTTCCCAAAACAACCCTTGTACCAACCAACCCAACCTCAGAAAAACCTAAATACCCCTTAATGATTTCAAGAACAACAAAATACAATTCAATGAACCCCGAATGTTTTGCGGTTCAACATCCCGCCCTCAACACCGGCCCCTCCTCTGCCTATCTTATTGTCCCTGCCACCTCCCCTCATCGCCACACCACTCCCATCACCGCCGCCGTCGCCACGGCCGCTGGCGTCGTCATCGTCGTCTCCGCCGCCGTCGCCTCCGTCGCGGCGATTTAAATAATAGATCGCGCGGCCGCGGCGTCGCGCCGTCCGGCCCGCGGCGCTCATGCAGCATGCACGGCCCCATAAAGCGAGCCCGGCGCGCTGTTTACGGGGCCGGGCGCCGCGTTTGCAGTGGCCGCCGCCGCCGCCGGCGCCGCGGACCAGTGGGGTGGAAGCTGCTGCTTTAGGGCCAAAATCTCCGTAGGCATGCCTGTATTGTATTGGTCACGGCATCCTCAATTCCAACACCTCCGTTTTCGCCATTCGCCATCACCCCAACAGATGTTCCGATGGTGTAACGGTTAGCGTATCGGACTGTTATATCCGAGTTTGCGGGTTCAAACCCGATCGAAGCCATGGAATTTTAAGGGGCGAAAAAATCCTTCGTACGCCTTCCCTCGGAGGGGAAGTAAAGCCGGCTGTCCCATGTTAGTAGATTTACTGCATGTAAAAGATCCTCAAGCCTAAATGACCCCTCTGAGCTAAATTCAAAATCGCCTGTTTCGTCGCCCAATTAATCTCCGCTAGTTGGTTAAAGGAGCGTAGCGATTTTTGCGTGGTCAGATGGAAGAGCAGGCCTCATGGCCTGAGTCTCGCCACATAAAATAAAGCAATTCAATTCAATTGTATACGCTACCACAGCCGCAACCGTCATCACCGTCAACATCACCACCATCGCTTCCGCTTCCTTCTCTTACATAATTCTTACTCTAATTTATACGTAATAAAATACTTCCAATTAACTAAAACATTGAATCCAATTCTGTACGGCTAGGGGGTTGAAGAGGATCTCAGAGGAGATACTCTCCCTATTGGAATAATGTGAACATAGTATATGTACTCCGTGTGAAATTACCTGTAACTATTTTGTGAAGTGGTTAATCCACTGCACCAGAAAATAAAATAAAATAAAAATAAACCATTGAGAATTTAAAATGGACGAATAAAAAACGGAATCCTCCACTTCCAATAAAAGGGCAAATTCTTATTTTAATGTCAGTCGCTAGCATTCCATTTTTGAAAACCGGGCTTCAAATCCAGGACACTGCAAGTGGAATTGATGGTGAAAAGTTCCAGTTTTAGGCAGTATTTCTCATTTCAACCATCTGTGGTTCCATTGTCGAGTTTACCTTTAAGCTTTTTACTCACCGCATCATCTTTCGTCATATTTATCAACTCCATCATTCCAAACCACCGCGCCGGAAAGGTCAACAGATGTTCATTTAAGGCAAAGAAGAGACTGATCTGTCTGAAGGCTACGACTATTATACCTCTTTCCGCAATTTAAACTTCCCACAAAATAATTAGAGAAGACATCGGATATGTAGTCAACAGTTTTTCGATCAAAATTTGATAAAGGAAATAAAGTATTTTAATGACGAAAGGTATTCTATTTCAAGCTTTAGAAATATTCTTTACTCACATTATTTATCTTACAGTAAGATCACGTCACTTCTTATTGTGCTAAAGTTTAGGAAAACAAGTGAGATCCGTAAATTGAAATCACAAATTGCCGATCACTAAATGTGCATTCTTTATATTCTGTTCGGATAATATTGTAATAATCCTGGTCTTCCTTATCAAATTTCACGCCCCCACTGTAATACCCCCGTCTTTTTTTCTTTTATATATGCACGTAACGACATGAAGTGTCGTGCGTCTCTTTTTTATTTTTAGAAATTTTTCATTAATTTCTTACATGCCTTATCATATTATTTACTTGACAATTAATTTTCCATATTGATGGCCATCTACTAATTACTACAATTTTAAATTTTAATTATTGCTTTAACCAAATTTGTTATTACTCTTAGGGCTTGAACATCAAAATTTAACTTTTTTATGTCTTTCTCAAATTCGGGATTCGCGGAAATACTTCCTTGTCCTTTCGGCGTCAGAACACTAGGCAGTTAAGTACCAGTTCAGCTTCACAGCACTCAATCTTCTCCTGGATTCCGGTGTCCGCTTCAATCCACACTCGGTTAATTAATTATTCTAAGAAAACTTCCTACGATACCCATACTCCTGAATTTTAAGTATGTAGTTCTTGCACCGAGTTCCAATCTGAAAATTAAATCTTAAAGATGACGATTACTGTTCGTACGTACATCTTGATCCTATCATGCGCCAGTCTCGAGAAACTATAACTTCCAAGTACACAGTCCGACATCCGATCGCTACAAGATCCTGACACGAAGTGTTGTAAAAATTCCAAAAATGTTCTATCTCCGTTCTTCTTTTCAAAAGACTCTTATTTCTATTTTTGTCCCATAGCCCTTCTCGTGTTTATAATCCCTATGTTATTGCTAATCCATCAATAAATGACTAATCTCTTCTTGTCAACAATGTTCATATTTCTTTATGCTATATTTCGTGATAATTTATTAATAAAACAATTTTCCTCATTCTCCAATTAAATATATATATATATATATATATATATATATATATATATATATATATATATAATTTTCTCATATTTATACGTATTATTTCTCACGCCAAATTACGTACTGAAGTGCACGAAAATGGAGGGCTTTTCCGATGCACTTCAATATATGTGCGTACATAATATAATACAATAAATTGTCCAAATAATAGACGTAATAGTGTAATTACAGATTTTTAATTTTGCTATTTTCAGTGCGTCCCTTTTTACAAGTTAATGAGAATGATCAAATTCCTTATTATTTCCTTGTTTGTTAATAATGCTCTTTCCTTTAAGTCTTCATCGTTTCTGCCACAAATTCGTTTATTTTTGCTTTCCACAAAAATTCTGTTTAGACTTTAAGAACTTTATTTTACAATTCGTACAGTTTCTTTTTTATTGCTTTATTCCAATTCTTCCCGTTTTTGCTTCTGTAATATTTTTTCCTTATTGATAGTACGCGTTTAAATCGTAACAAGCATCTGCGTTAACATAATTAAGGTTGACGATTTTGCCCCAGTTGCTTTACGACCCCATTCCCCAAATGTATATTTCATATTTGATTGTTCATGAAATGTAAAAGTTAACAACATTCAATAAAAATTCAAATCATCGTTCTCAGAGCCCTTCAATAATCATTTTTAATCACCTGAAATTTTTAATCGTACAAAAATTTGAGAGTATAGAAAATTTTCATTGAGTGTTAATGTTTACATACACTTCCTAATACTTTTGTAGTTATAAAAATAAACCGTCAAAAAATCGATACACTCTCATTTAGTCTAATGTGCTCTTTACGAGTAAAACTAATGCTGTACACCTTGGAAATCATCTGTGGTTTCTCATCATTTGTGGGTTAACAATTTCTTGTTGAACTGTCGTAACGACCCAAGGTTTTAATAAACCGTGGTATTAAGCACTTTGTTTGCTGTGTTTACGGGAACCCTCTTTGAAAGTGCCAGAATGTGACCTGTCAAAATTTATGTAAGGTCTAGCCTAACTATCAGGGGTAAATATCAGATATGTAATTCCGTTCTTTGAAGTTTCCCACTACATTTTTGGTCAAAAAGTGATCATGTTGTACTCCTCTGCTTTCTCTAGAACTTTGTAACATGTATTGAGAGGAAATATACAAACAATGATTTGAAACAAAAATAATACAAGATTAAAAATACGAGTAGAAATTTAAAATATTTTGTAGGTTTTTCATTTCTAAGTACAAAACGTCCCTTCCAAATTTCCTTGTAAGACTTAAAAAATTAATTCTGAAATAAGTGGAACATTTCACTATAATTTATCGCACACTCTAGATCTCAATTTTCCTTTTCTTCCCCCGTAACAAGACGCAATTAGTTCATATGTATTTCGCGTTCTTATCTTGAAATCAGGCATGGATATTCTTCTAATACCAAATTTCCATTTTCACAAAACATCAATTGGAGTCACAAACAGCTTCCAAGCACTTCAGTATTAAGATTTTGCCAGTTCCAAGACGATAGAAAAAACGAAATTTCAAAAATGCCTTAAGATTACCTGTCCCTCCCCCTAAGTATTTAATTTGCTGATATTTCTTATTAAAAATCTATTAAATTTACTATCTAATATTAAAAAATTATTTTAAACTTTCTCTCTAACTCTCTTAACACAATTAAACCAAGATTTATCTTCCAAAAATTACAATCACGTGACCATACTGAGATCTCGCTCACCGTTTACTTTCAAACCAAATCATAGCTATTCATCTCTCATAAAACACTTGACAGTACGAATTAGGTTCCTCTTCCTTTCTAATTAATCACACCCATTATAAACCATAAACAATTACACTCTCACCACTAAATTTGTGTTGGGTATGTTACTATTAAACTTGTGTTGGGCATTATCTGTATTATTTTTTCCCTTTTTAATACTCGTGCCTTATCACCTACAAAGTGTACATACATTGCCCCAAGGCGCTGTAATTATCGGCTCATATAGCGGTGCGATCTCTTACGTTACTGAAGAGGTCACAGAAACGCCCAGTCGCGTTCCTTTGGCACTGTCAACATTGACATTGTTTTGGGTGAAATATCGATCGTGAATGGTGTGCTCGTGGCTCTCATCACTATTTTTACGTTCATAATAAACTAAGTGCATAGTACTAGGTTTTAGAAAAAAGTTTTCAATTTAACATGTATTTGTAATTTAAATTAACGTTAAAGTGGCACAAAGTTTTTATAAAATTTAATGTTTGAAATTAAATATTTCCAGGTCAACTATAAAATATTCTTATTATGCAGATATTTCCTGCATACGACTACGTCATTAATTGAATAACTTCCTTATTACTCTAACGCAAAATTACTGATCTTTGGTTTCCTATATTTTTTAAATTTGCGAGATAAAAAAATAACCATAGAATTCCACTTTCACCTCTGACCTATAGAAGACGTGGCTCTCGGAGACACAACACACACGAGAAACTAGGATCAAACCTGTATGCGAAGGAAAGAGAGAGAGAAAGAGAGAGAAAGAGATTGAAACTCCCGAACCTGAGCATTAGCGCACTTGTGTAGGCCTGGATTTTCGTCGTCCCTTAAACTAAACTTTTGACCTCACAGGCCGTGCGGAGACCCACTGTGCCCCAGAGCGCGTGTCTCTTCGCACAGTGGCAGCAGCCGGACGCCGCCTAATGGCATTAGCCTTGTTTTCCCCCGGAGCGGAGCTGGACTCGCCGCCGCCCCCCGCCGCCCCCGCCGCCCCCGCCGCCCCCGCCGCCCCCGCCGCCCCCGCCGCCCCCGCCGCCCCCGCCGCCCCCGCCGCCCCCGCCGCCCCCGCCGCCCCCGCCGCCCCCGCCGCCGCGAGTGTCGGAGCGGAGGCCGCGTAAGAGGGATAAACGGGCGCTGTTTGCCGCGGGCGGGGCTTAGTGGGCGCGTTTCTCAGGGCGATGCCGCCCGCGGCCCCGCCCCCGCCGCGCGTAAACGCTCGCTTGATTATGCGCTAAGAATATGCAACGAGCCAGCACTTGCCTCGGGTTTATGTCGGCCGCTAATTTAACATGGGAGTGTCTGTGCGCGTGCCTATCTGGGCGGTCCCTGCGTTTGTCTGCCTGACTGTCAGGGTCTGTGAGCGTGTGCCCGGTTGTGTGTGTTAATGTGTGTGAAAACGCTCTGATATGCAGTGAAAACATTGAATATTTAAAATAAACGATGACATGATCACGTGTAAGGTTAAGTTGGTCTGCAAGAAATTCATTTCTCCACGATTCTTGTGTGTTGTATCTTATGTGTCATTAAAGAAAGCGCTTATAGTAACACAAAATGTTTCATGCAGGCTAAGGAAATTAAAATATCACTCTCATAAATGATTAGAAATTTAAAGCATGAAATCGAATATGACGTAATGTATTCACAGCAGGCGTCTATTATGAGTGATTCGTGGAATCAGAATATAACGGGGTAATAATCAATAAACGTTTCCTCGAATCTCGGAGCATTTACGACACCTTAAGTATTCCTGCAGGGAATTGTGAAATACCGAGAAATCGCAGAGTAACAATCGAAGTGTCATTTCTTCTCTATCCAGAGCGAGCACGCAAGAAGGCAACACAACGAAACCTCATTTAAAGAATAAATAGGCTCTAGGTCGATCCGTGCGAACATTCGGCACTAAGTAAACCGTTGTTTAAATGTGATAATAGCTTCATACTAGACCCTCCAAGGACGAGTGTGACGTATACGTCACAGCGAACAAGTTGTGGCACGTCTAATTTCCTGTCTCTGCAAGTCGATATTTCTGTGCGTGTCAGGGCATTGTAGTCGCAGAAGGGTTTGGTTCGTCAGTTCATAGTGCGATCTTGTCCGAGGAAGGCGTTATAAGAGTTTTTGACGGTGTTTAAAAATTGTGATATATTTTCGATGGACCCAGATGTTAGGTAAGTTGAATTTATAGCTTATAATGTTAGCAATTCAATTTATGTCAATGGTTTATTTATCACAGATAGTATTAAAAGTAATTAAAATGATTTAATTAATTTTATTATTGTTACGGGAAGGTGTGGAGGCGTGAAAATGTCAGTGTGACGTATACGTCACACTCGTCCTTCCCCGTAGCTTTTCACGCGTCTCCACATTTTCCACATTTTTTTCATTTTGTTCCATTTCAAAGTCGAAAATTGAAATGTTTATATACATTTTCATTTATCAGGAATAACGACCGTTTTAGAGACGGACTGACTGTCGCAGAGATAATTCAGTTGCTTGAAGAAGACATTCAAGGCATCGTTGGTAATGATAATGGTGATGATAATATAGAAGTAGAGGATATTTTGATTGCACCACCGCCCGCAAACGAGCTGACTGATGAAGACAGTGGTGATGAGGACACAGGAGGTCTACTGGACAATCTGTGTGGCAATCAATTGGTGAGTGAAGCCGAGGCAGTTTTGTCTAATGGAATTCGCATTGGAGGCCCGGTACACGATTTATCGGGGTATTCCGCAAAAAGGGAACGTGAGTGGATAGATGGAGATCTAGTTGATTCAATAAAAAAAGATGGGATATTTCCAGAAGACTATGCCGACAAATATAAAAATATGACACCCGTTCAAATTTTTGAAATCTTTATAGATGAAGAGGTGATTTCCCTTTTCCTTACGGAGACCAAGAAATATGCTTTGTCAAAAAATGAAAGTAATATGAATGTTACGGCAGAAGAGATAAAGGCTTTTCTGGGTGTACTGATCCTTTCTGGTTATAATGTTTTGCCAGGGAAAAAAAGTTACTGGGATACCAAGCCAGACATGAAGAATATATTAGTATCTGAATGTATGCGGAGGGACAGATTTTTATTCATAGCCAAATACTTTCATGTTGCTGATAATTCTGATATTGACAATAATGACAGATTATTCAAGCTCCGCCCACTCATGAATCTTCTCAAGAAACGTTTTATTGATAACTTTCTTGAATGTGAATTTCTTGATTATGACGAATCCATGGTGAAGTACTTTGGCCCACATCCTTGCAAGCAGTTCATTCGTGGTAAACCCATAAGGTTTGGGTACAAAATATGGTGTCTGAATACATTCTACGGGTATTTGATAAATTTTGAAGTCTATCAAGGGAAAAATACACCAGTGACAAACTCTGAATATGAAAAGATTTTTGGTAAAGCCACTGCTCCCTTGATTTCATTCTTAGATGAACTGCCAGATCATAAAAGAAGTTATCCTTATCATATAATTACAGACAACTTATTCACCAGCTTCAACCTTCTCAAGCATTTGAAAGAACGCGGATACTCAGGGACTGGAACCATTAGGAAAAACAGGATTCCTAAAGATTGCCTGTTACCATCGCATGAACAAATGATGAAGATGGATCGTGGGATATTTCGAAGCACAATAGAGAAAAATGATGGAATTCTTGTTGGGAAATGGATGGACAATAATGTGGTTGCTGTTGCATCAAATTCGCTCGGAGAATCTCCAATCAAGCATGTTAAGAGATATTCTTCGAAAGAAAAAAAACATATAAATGTCCCTCAACCAGCTATTATTACCACATACAACAGAAACATGGGTGGTACAGATCGAATGGATCAAGACATCAATCAGTACCGTATATCAATCAGAGGGAAGAAATGGTACTGGGCAATACTGACATGGCTTATAGATGCAGCTATAAATAATGCTTGGCTGATTTTCAAGAAGACTGGAAAAAATATCACTAAGCTGGAATTCAGAAGAGAGATTGCTATCACATACCTCACGAGATACAAAACACCTGTCAAATCTGTGGGTCCAACAGCTCTGTCGTCGAACAGGTCAACGCGAGTTTTAGACGACATTCGCTATGACAGAGCTGACCATCTACTTGGGGAAGTTGAAAATAAAAAGAGAAGAAGGTGTGCTAATGATGGATGTAAAAGTGTCGTTGCTTCAATGTGCACAAAATGTGACGTAGGTTTATGCTTGAAATGCAATGTACCATTTCATACAAAAAATGAACACTATTTTTCTGCTGTGTAAGAAGTGTAATATGTTTACTAATGATATTGTAGTCATTGACTAGTCATTTAACCGTATGCTTCGAAAATAAATGCTTTCCTCGTTAAATATTTTCTCTCTTTCAACCCAGCACAGTTATCACCCCCCAAAGGACGAGTGTGACGTATACGTCACACCCTCCCACGCCTCGCTGAATCATAGAATATTTTTTTCAATATTTTTTGGAGATTAAACTAAAGTAGTTAAATTAAAAAATGTAACGAAGTTTAATTTTTTTGATAAAAAATAATTTTCGTCCTTGGAGGGTTAAAACTTAAACATGTAGCATCAGAACGTTACGGTACAGTATTACAGGCCAGTCATGATAGCATCAATTTAATTTTACATCCATTTCTAAATTTTTAATGAGTTCTGACCACCCGTGCTTACCGAGGACGAGAACCTACAAGAGCCAAATATCCAAAACTACTTAGAGAGGTTCAAACAGTTAAGTTTTGCTGAATCTTTCTATTCATTTTGTAGAAACGTAACTTGCGCTTCTGTCACCTGTATAATTTCAAGCACGTTTCCCCCATTTTTTTCATGAATTTTCACGAATTTTCCCGACAAGTTCCTTACATACATACTCCTCATATGTTTCTCTATGTTTCCAACATCGCTTCTCGCATGTTCTCCACATATTTCCAACAGTAATTTCTTATGTTCCTCCTCATGACCTTCGTGTACAAGAATTCCGCTTATACATTTCCTATAACGTTTATCGCATGTTCCTTGCATATTTCTCGAACGTTACCTCACGTGTTCCCAGCATTCTCGGAATGTTCCCAATATAGTTATCTGTAAATTCAAAAATTTAATTCAAGTTGTTTTATGTTACAATTTTTGTGTTGTGTTTTTGTATAGATTATAAATGTTACGGTACCAGCTAGTGCTCCCTAAGCTGATGAAGCAGGAAGTTATCAGTTGCTAAAATAACCAGAAAAACGGAAACGCCCTTAAGTGTAATGATAGGTTTCAAAAGATTTTTTGCAAAAAAAGTGCCATCTTCAAAGAGGAGCATTTTTCAAATCATTTTCCAAGAGCAAATACTAGCTTCACACTGGAACCCAAATTCCAGAGATTCTGACGACCCGTGCTTCAGAGTAAGGTAACTTTCCAGAAATGTAGTACAAAACAAGGCTGGTATAACGGTACAGTTTTCGTGCAGATTGGACGTACAGAAAACGTGCAGTCCACACTGCACGATTTCCGCATCAAAACTTTTGAACATGTTCGTAACTTTCCATGTAGAGTGCTTGCAGTTTGACTCAAGCGCTAGTAGCGGCAGAATCATTCGCTAATGGATTTGTTTACCTGACGCGACGGTAATCAACTATTTCGATTTTGTGGTTAAGTGTGTCAAGGTGGGATTGTGTGAAGTAATATTGTAATACACTACCCCTTTCCTTGTTCCCTCCATCCTGTTTTGCTCCTCTGTGCTCCTCATGGTTAATTGATACTTAATGAAGATCACAGCCAGATCGCACGCACATAAATACCGCCAACTCGCACGCACTGAAAGTACTCAGACGTCGCAATGCAATTGCCTCCGGTAGACCCACTAGCGGCGCCGTTCATACTGGGTTCACACATAAAATGTTCAGATCGCGACTTTTGGCTTTTGTACTTCTAGTATGGGATGTTGAACTTTTTGTACAGAAACTGCGTGAGAATCGGGACGAAAACAGTTTCGTGTATACCTGCCTACAAACTTGTTTCATTTTGTAGATTGCGAGTGAAAAAGATCTCTGAGCTCTTTAGGAATATGATATCATGGTTTTAAGGTTTTGTTTGCTAAGTATACATGTAGTAAAATGTTTTACAGTCAAACCTGGATAAGTGAAAACTGGATAAGTGAGAAAACTCTATAAGTGAGAGTAATAGCCAGGACCCGTCATTTTAAGCTCCCAAAACCTCTATTAGCGAGAAACAGAAACCTCTGTAAGAGAGAGTCGTTTTTCCCTCATAGACCTCCGTAAGTGAGACTGCTACTTCTCTATACCTCTATAAGCGACAGTCGAGCTTTATTTACAAATTTAACATGTGCTATTTTATGACTCATTCTTAACTTTCGTGGAACTTCCTACCATTGTTTTTGTATTCTCGTCAATATTGTTCCTGTTCTATTTCGTGGAACTAAATAACTTTATTGTTGTTATTTTATCGCATTCTTTTCAAATGGACACGTGTGCCTGTGTACCGTCCTGTTTGTCAGACTTACTCAGTTTATAGTTTTCAACTGCGAAGGAAAGTTCTGTTCTGCATCATGTCAAAACGGAAAATTAAAGTACTGTCATTAAGTGATAAACTTAAAATAGTGAATGCGTTTGAATCCGGAAAATCGCGAAATGAAATTCAGAGGGAGTTTAATTTACCAGAATCCACCTATTATAAAATTATTAAATCAAAAGACTCTATAAAGTCTGAGTGCTCTGATGGACATGGAAATATTAAGAGGACTAGAGTTTCTGAATTTCCCAATATCGAAAAGTGCCTTTTGGAATGGATAAAACAAACTCTCGATAAGAATATCCCCATAGATGGACCTTTGTTGAAAGAAAAATCAAAAGAGTTTGCTACAAAACTGGGAATCCAGAACTTTTCTGCTAGCAACGGCTGGTTAGAGGGTTTTAAAAGGCGTCATGACATAGCTTTCAAAAAAGCAGCTGGAGAAAGTAAATCTGTGGACCAAGGTGTGTGCAACCAGTGGACTGAAGATCTGCCAAATCTTTTAGAAGGGTATGAACCAGACGATATTTACAACGCGGATGAAACTGCTTTGTTTTTTAAGTGCCTTCCGGATAAAACATTTACGTTTAAAGGCGAAAAATGCCATGGAGGAAAACAAAGCAAGGAACGCCTGACACTTCTCCAGTGTGTAAACATGAGTGGTACGGAAAAACTCCCACTTCTCATCATCGGGAAATCAAAGCGACCTAGATGTTTTAAAGGTGTCAAGACTCTACCCGTTGATTATGCCAATAATACAAAGGCTTGGATGACCAAGATATTATTTAAAGATTGGTTGAAAAAAGTTGACAAACAAATGAAGATAAACCGAAAAAAAATTCTGCTATTCATTGACAACTGTGCTGCCCATACGGACTTACCAACACTTGCAAACGTAAAAGTAATGTTTTTACCTGCTAACACCACTAGTAAACTCCAACCATTAGATCAAGGCATCATTCACACTTTTAAACGCTTTTATCGCAGAGAAGTCGTTAAACATATTCTTACGAGTCTGGAAGAAAACAGTAGCCCTGACATTAACGTACATCTAGCTATGAAATTTGCTAGAAAAGCATGGTACTTAGTCAGTGACGTTACTGTCAAAAACTGCTTCAAGAAAGCTGGGTTTTGGAAAAGTACAGATGAACAAGGCCTGCCAGAGGAAAATGATGCTGAAATTGGACCTAGCAACGAGGAATGGACTAAGCTTGTGTCTCACGAATCCAATATGTTAATGCCGAGCTTCGACTATTTCGTTCAAATTGACGACGACGTAACTACCGCTGGAGAACTAACCGACGACGATATCGTTAAGAATTGTGTGAACACCTGTATTGCTGGAAATGACAGTGAAGACGAGGCACAGATTCCGGAAACAGAAATAAAGATCATTCCAATGAAGCTAGCTTTGAATGCGTTGGAGACGGTGCATCAGTACTTTGAATACGCGGCGGTTGTTGATCAAGCAATATTTGACAAAATTTATGAGTTAGAGAAAAACATTCAAAATACAAAAACAGAAACCCAAACGAAATTGACGGATTTTTTTGAGTGCAAATAAGTTCTAAATAAAATAAAATTACATAGTAGTACATGAATTTTTGTTTTGTTTTCGTAAGCATTTAAAAATATATACTTATGTACATAATATATGTTGTGCATGTCATGCACATAATTTTATCATAATAAATATTTACTACATTCGTACTTGCTGTGACTTGTTATTGCTGCGTACCCATATAAGAGAGAAACGCTACCCATGTACCTGCATTAGCGAGAAACTCGGGTTAGTGAGAAACCTCTATAAGCGAGAATGAGATTGTGCTCCCTTGAACTCTCGCTTATCCAGGTTTGACTGTACAGTGTAATGTGTGCTGCGGGTTGCACGTGCGCCTGATTTTCCAACTCTGCCACAGTGCTATTCTATGCTTTTCGCCATAAATCTCTGTGGTGCAGAATTGGGGTAATTCCCTATCCAGCAGAATTACGTTTATAGCATTCTATGTGGATGGCTTGTCTATAAATTGTACAAAACCATCATGTTTCCTTAGCGCACAGTGTATATAGAAGAGATTACTTCGTTGGATACTTTAATTAAAAAAGTGTGATTTATCTCGGCTATTTTCAAAATACAAACGTCATTTTCAATTGATCTGGAACATTCATAACTTAGGGTGCATGAGTACGAGAGATTCACAGGACAGTCCATCACACAACGTCAGTTTACTTTCGTAATTCGTGCACTGTGCCTGTGAACGAAACGAGAAAGAATGCCGTTGGTTCGCCGATCTGGCAACGGTCCACACGAAAGCCACGAATCCCCAAACCAAGGGAAGTAGATATTTCGCACGTATGACACTTTTTTGTTCTTATTGTGCACATTCCGGAGGTCCACAAGAACCTGGTCGGCCCCTTTATCATAGATACAGTGCAAGCCTGTTGGGAGGGGGGACGTCAAAACAAAATAATATTTAAGAGACATGTTGGCAGACTTATTGAAAATTAAATTTTATGATAAACAGGAAAAGAAAAAGTATCTGCTGCTGATCCGAAATCACAGATTCTCAGGCGATGTCGAAAGATCCGAAATGATGGTGCTAAAGATGAGAAAAATTCGAAATCTGCCTCGGCAAGAAGAACAGGGAGACCTGAACCATGTTGGTGTCCTATAGATACTATGCCCATAGTATTCGGATTTGTAATGATTTTATTCATTAATAAAGCTTAATATTGTAATTTTAAAGTCAAATGAAGCAGTAATATTAATTTTAGATAAAGCATTACATGTCAATATTATATTTTTATATTTCACTTGATTATCAAATAAATAAAATATTGGCCAATTATTTTTAATCAAAAAGAAATAAAAATGGAAATTTCCCTAAAAATGGAAATTTCAGATTGTAAAAATATCAGAAAAATATATTTCAGTTGATGTTACTCAGAATTCAGAACGCACGAATGCCTTAATAATTGTAGAAATTTTTAAAAAATTGAAAATTTGCAAGATGAAGGATCGTTTTTAAATGATCTACAGTCAGCTTCTAAGGAGGGTTCATTTGTAGGGAAAAATTAATTTGTTGAGCATAATATTTTATTGTGAATAGAAATGCTTTATTTCTGAAAAGTGCACAGAGCGGATTTGCCAAAATGTTAGAAAAAAATAGGAACATGTTTTTACTGGCAACGGTATTTATTATTGATCACAAAACTAAAAGTAAATAAAATCTTCTTTAAGCGTTTTATGCTTACAAACTTACGTTTCCACAATTCTATTCTGTCGAAAGTTAATGAATTTATATTTTACTGAAATTTAATTTGAAAATTTTAATGTATTTTCACAACACTGCGTATTTCTCAAAACTAAGGGATAGTTTCAGAATTTCAGAAATAAATTCCTAGTATATATATATATATATATATATATATATATATATATATATATATATATACTTCTTTCTTGACTTATTCTTGATAAAAGCTGTCTGGACATTTCTGATTCAACAACGTGGTCTGCATATTAAACTAAAAATGTGTTAGCAGCTTGTACGAAAATGTCATTTTATTCCTCTCTGTTCGACCCCTGTCATTGCTGATATATAAACATTTCATTGCTACGTCAGAATATCACTCTTTATCTACAGTGGAGACATAACACCGATATTTAAGTGAATTGCTTTTCCCCCCAGCTGTCCCTATTCCCTGTCCAGGTCCGCGGCTACTTTCCATTCCTAATACTACTCGCGAAAGATGGCGGATTTCTTCTACGAGTGTTGTGCGGCAGAGAGGAGAGGACGGGTGACTCCTTCCCCAGAGTGACCTCTGGGGAAACTTCGAAAATGGGTCTTGAACCACAGAACTTCATTGTACTTAGTTTAGTTGGAGAAATATTTATATTTATTTCTTATTCCGGTTATACCCACCACTAGACATATTTAGTGCTTCTGAAGACCCATAGATGTTTCTTCTTCTTCTTCTTTTTATTCTCCTGCATGTGGAACTACATCATACAGCGTCTCTGGCACCCAAGCTTCCATCTTTTTGTAACTTGCCAATCATCTTCGTTGACATAACGATCTCTCATTGACTGTGAATGACGCATACCATGAAATTGTTGGTATACCTTTCTGTTCATTGGCAGATTTTTGCTTGTTTCGGAAATCTCTGACGCTTGCCGGACAAGTTATGAATCAGTGTGTTACAAGGATGGTGTTCGGCCTTAGAATGGGAATGGGGGCGAATTAGTTACGGAAAGCCCGCACACGGTGTTTGGCCCGTATTTTAGAGTGCTGCTCACGCATTTTGCCTGACATTGATAAGAGAAAACTCCGGTCAGTGAACTCTATTCAGGCAGGCATCAGAAACTAATTGATGTTTAACAAATCAAAAAAGCTTCCGGAACACTCCCAAGATTGAACTCACGACCTCTAAACATCGGTGTGTTCGAACAGTAAGGCATTGCCACTACCGATGATAATTGCAGATATTTACATATAAAGTTTCATATTGCCGTCATGGATAGCCGAGGTGGCTAAGGCTGAAGGGTCTTAGCTGCATCGTACTGAAGGGTCGCGGGTTCGCATGCAGCCCGGGATATGGACGAGTATGAAAGTTCCATTACAGCTACCCCCAAAGTTACAAAACCAGTGTTACTTACAGTGGCCTCTGTATAAAAGCTACCTTAAATAAGTAAAAACAGTTTGCTATTATCTGAATTTGCAAATCCGGCCCCCTGGCTCGTTGCTGATGGAGTGGACCCTGGGCGTGCATGCGGGGGGGCGTTGGGCCGGAGAGACGTTTTGTTCAGCCGAGGACGGGCGAGGCGGTGCGTGGGCGGCGAGGGCGGCGAGGGCGGCGAGGGCGGCGAGGGCGGCGAGGGCGGCGAGGGCGGCGAGGGCGGCGAGGGCGGCGAGGGCGGCGAGGGCGGGCGAGGGCGGTGCGTGGGCGGAGGGGGATGCGCGTCCGGGCGGCTGCCCCCGGGTCACGTGGCCCACGGGGGGCCATTGATCCGCGCTAATCTTATCCCCCGGGGCTAAATATATCCTCCCCCACCCCCACCCCTGCCCCGCCCCCTCAGCGCAGGAAGGCTTTCCTCGCAGCTGCGTCTTCCCCGCGTCTGTTTTTCTCCGCGGGGGGTCGATGGGTGCGGCCCTGAGGCCCGAGTTGATGCTTGACCTTTGAAATACGTGTTTTGTAGGTGACCGATTCTAACATGTCACGACGTTGTACTGGAATAGAAGGCGGAATAAGTGCCCGCTCGTTCACAGAAGACGGGTGGCATTACCTTTAGAATGTTTCGTGAGTAATCGATGACAACCTACGTAATGTTGACCACTCGCATCGTAATAGATTATGAATTCGAATGTGTGTGTACTAATAACCGGTTAATTATTGGATCAGTGGTCTCCTGTGTTGCTAATTGTTCGGCTTCCTATTAGCGTATTCCTTTGCGTCGTGTTAGCTATATTTACATAACGATGGCTATCTTTTCCGAATACATTTTAATTTTCGTATTTCTCGTCGACAGTTAGGGAATCCGGCAGCAGTAACAGATTGCACTCTGGAATTTCCATTTCACAGAGAACACAAAATTCAGATTCAAGTGCTTCCTGCTAGTTCAGAATGTAATTTTCAAAGAAAGATACATCGCGTAACGTTAAATTATAAATTACGTGAGATAAACTTAGAATTTGTTCAATGAAAAATGCTTATGCCGTAAATGCTTATGCCAAATGCTTATGCCGATTGAGATGAAGAGCAAAAAACGATTCTGCTTCACTTTCACACACCTATTATTATTTCCTGCGTGTCAGGAATTAAAGTTAGAAGGGACGATTGGAGGGATCTACAAATAAACTCTCTGAAAATATTGGTAGAAATAACGGTTGTGCTGTTCGTAATTTGCTGTTAAATATAACGAAGTAATTACATGAACTGGCGCGTCCAGATCGTGTGTCACACAAATACGTAATTAGAGGTAACATTATTCTAAAGTATGTCACGAAAACATAGATTTGAATTTAATTGATTTAAAATACGAGTCTATGTAATAATGTATATATTTATAATACTCTAAGGAAATATGAGGATTTTGCGCCGTTAATGACAAGCCATAGACTCAAAACCCCGTATGCTATTGCTGGAGTGGAAATTGCCTTCCAATTCTGCATGAAACAGATGAATTTAAGTCGAAAAATAAAAGTTCACAGAATGTGGAATAGGGAGAAAGAGCACGTACAGATGCAACATGAAACACACGCTACGCTGCGTCTCTTTTTATCTGGCTGAACAGCTCGAAAAGACGCGTCCTGAGCTCTTAAAACTAGGTTTGTATGTCCCTAGGGGAAATGCGTTTTGTTTCTTATGCTGTATACTCCACAATGACTCCTCTTTGGAAGTGCAGTTATCTTTTCCAGAGTACTCTCACTCCCTGGTATGTGTTATCAGAAATGTTTGAAGTTTCGTGTCAGCATAAATATATTTGCATTTGTAAAATCGTAGTAATTTACAAACTGCGTAATGATCGCACTTGAACATTTAGTTAAAGCATATTCGTAAAACTCAGGAAAAGGAATGATATCGTTCATAACATGCAGTCATTATCTTAATACTGTAATATAAAGATAGAAACTAACTTAATAATGTCAAATGTTAAAGCAGCCAATGATTTTTCTATTTATATACCAAGTTATGAGATTGAGTGAATCAATGTAATACAAATATGAGAATTGAAAACGACGATAATACCACTTGTAGGTATATGATACAGATACCATGGCATCTAGATAGAAATGCAGATCGTTTATTTTCTTTACTATTGTAGTATGTCAATGTTGGTAAATTTAAAAATGATCTTTTCATTGTGTGTGCTGTAGAAGGGGGTTGACGGATTACTATCAGCTAGATTTTATTCATTGTTCATAATTATTTTTAAACATCGAGACCAAAATTACTACAAAGCCATTCATTTTAAAATAAAATACAGATTCTCCAGCAGCATAATATCATTTAGAATTAATTTGATAGTTGTCCTTCTGTTGCTCAATGACAATAAAACTAAGGCAAAACCGCAAATGAATTTTCTGTTAAAATAGGTTGAATAACTTTTTCCCCTTACTTAAATTGCCCAGAACATTACAAAGGGATAATCCAAAACGCAGTTCCGTGGAATGTAGCGGTTCCGGTAACTCTTCTCTGAAGAAAATAAAAAAAAAAGAAAGAAAAAAAGCGCGTAAGCGAGAAAGGAGCGTAAAATGAAAAAATATTGTCCCCAGATAGCTGTACTACATTATTATATTTGCTTTCTCGTACGAAGTTAAACCTCTCCGCGTTCATTCCGACAAACGCTCTGGGGAAACTTCATTACATTCAGCCGGCGAGGGGCGCGGGGCGCGGGGCGCGGGGCGCGGGGCGCGGGGCGCGGGGCGGGGCGCGGGGCGCAGCATTTCCATGAAAATGCTGGCGGTGCGGGCTCCTTGCTTGTGGGCCGGCCCCGCTGCCCAAATGCCGCGATGACCCGCGCTGCCTGAGCCGCTATCTGCACCCTCCCACGCCCCCCCTCAACCCCGGCCGTCAACGTCCCGCACGGCGCCCGCTCCTCGTTCGCTGACGTAACCTTTCCACTCGCTTCGTGACGTCATTACGTCATTCTCACAAGGGTATCCACCTACACAGTCTTTCATATCTTTCGTTTCATGCTGTCTTCTTTTTTCTTTCTTTCCCACGCTCTTTTGCATTCGTCTGTCTTCTTTTGTACTCTCTCATCTTTCGTCTTCTCTCTTCCTTTGTTCTCTCTCCAAATTGTTTCGATCTTTATCCGTCTTCTTTCGTTCTCTCCCTTCCCTTCTTATTTGTCTTCCCTCTCCCTCTACGCTCGTCCTCCCTCTCTCGTTATTCTCCTCCCTCTCCTTATTACTTCTTCCTTACTCTCCCTCTTATATCGTCCTCCCTCTCCTATTCTTGTCCACACTCTCCCATGTCTTTCCTCTCTCCTGGTGTTTTATCGTTTTCTTTCTCTTCCCTCCTCCCTTCCCCCTGTTCTCCCTCTCTCGTTTCGTTCTCTCTGAACTTTCTCTTGATTCACACTCTTCCCATTCTGTATCGTCCTTTCCTTGGCTCTTGGACGCGTAAGAGTTTGCGGAGCAGTGGAGTGCAGATTGTATAGGTTGATTACTTCACCACTTACCTTGATAACTACTTGTCGGTATTAATCTAGTTGGAAGGACCACTATTCATTTTTGGAGGGCGGAATGGGCACCTTTGGCTCACTTGAATTAGGCTTCTGAAATGTCCTAGCAAACGCGCTATCATGGAAAAAAATTCATAAAATATGAAATTCATTTAACTCATATATAATAATTATAATTAAGTGATTACATGAATTACGTGATTAACTGGGTGGTGACTAACTAATTAGGAGGTCAATTATCCTTAGACCTGAGTGAAAACACTTAACACGTGGGTAAGCTGATTGGTAAACGCAGCTATTAATGTTGATAAACGATTTAACACAAATTGAAGTTGGTACATATTGAAATAAAACTCACTTTAAGCGCACAAGCATACTGAATGTATAGTTAGGTTGAAATAAAAATCTGCTATGCTGAAAAACAGAAACAAACGGTAACAATTGATACCAAAATTCATGTTGTGTGAGCAACAGGAGCGCGAAGAGCCGAGTAAGTACAGTACATATTATATACCGATAGGTAGCGTTCAGGTGTTCCTTCACCCCGCTGAAATGTGAAACCTGTACCTCAGCCGAAAGAATATATACGCCCCCAACTGGTATCCCGACATGTGTGGTAGTGCAGTGAATGTGTGTTAAAGGGGAGAGGTGGGGACAAGAATGAGGAAACATCGCGCGCGGTTCGTGGCCCGTTTGTTTGGACACTTCTCCTGCATTTGCCTAATGATCCAAAAACACAGAAAAGTACTGATCAGATCAGATGTTTATTACAGTTCTCCACTTGACAGGCTGACTTCGACCCAGGTGTGTAGCTAGAAACGAACATCCGCTGCGGTTGGAATTCGAATACAAGAACCGCCAGGTCAGCGATGCTGCTGTAGAAGGCTACCTTGCACAATACAGGTATAACAAAATTCGCTTTCCATAAGCGGGTGTTACCTTCATGCAGTTTCGACGTCATTATGCCCTATTAAATCTGCACCAAGCCAAATTGAGATCGTGCCTAGTACAGGTAAATGCAGGGGAGTGGTATGGGGGCCATGGCCCCCCAAACGGCCTAGAGTTTTCATTTACCTTCCGTTATTTGGCACAATTGGTATAAATATTTATGTTCGAATTATGTAATCATATAAACAATAATATTGTGTAGTATCATATCTACAGTACATATGAGGCACTGAGAGCACAAACGGACTAACCCACATTCTTTGTGAATGTGAGTTATTGACGTTAACTAATAATATAGTACGATATTTAATATCGTATTACGTTATCGATATTTAATATCGTATTACGTTATCAGTTAATTTCATAATACATGTCATAATGCTAGTCATAATACGAAATTAACATCGTATTTTATTATCAATTAATGCCAGTAACTCATATTCACAAAGACTGTGGATTAGTCCGCTTGTGCTCTCAGTGCCTCTTATATGATCTGCAATATAAAATAAGTATGTTCATTATTTAACAAAAATCTACGACAGCTCCCATCAAAATCATGGGTTGGATCCACCCCTGTCATCAGCAGATTCCTGTCTTATGCGAGTACAAAGACGCACCCCATCCATCCATGCAATTGCCCTCTGCTCACATCTTGCTCGGACCCTTGGTGCCTTCCTCTGGACTCTCTGTATCCTCTCTCGTTTCCCTCTATTCGTCTCCATCACCCCTTCTTGTCTCCCTCGATTCATCGTGCCTCCATCATCCCATGTTGCTTCTCTCACCTCATCGTATCTCCCGCATCCCATTTTACGTCTCTCTCCCCTTCCTGTCTCCCTCGCCTCACATTGCCTTCCTCCGCCCCACATTACCCCTTTTGGCCGATAGCCACAGCCGACTCGTCCCAAACTCACATCCCCTACGATCTATCCCACACCTCGTCCCCCCCATACACTGCAGATTCGTCATCGGTCCCTCTCTCCACCGTCTGCCACCATTGCTGTCCATTATCCAACTGCAGTCCCTACCTCCTCCCCCCCACCTCACCCCTGGTAGCCTGGGCCAGGAGGAACCTGAGGTGGAGGAGGGAGGCTCTGGCCACTCCAACTCCCCCTTTCCCCGTTGGCGCCTGTGGGGGAGAGAGGGGAAGGTCAGGCCCCTCCACCACTCCCCTGCTCCCGTTGGCGCCAGCTGTGGGGGAGGGGGAAGGTCTGGCACCCTCCACCTCTTCCCTTCCCCTTTGGCGCCAGCGGTGGTTGAGGGGGGAGGATCTGGCCTCTCTACCTCTCTCCTGTCCCGTTGGCGCCGGTGGTGGGGGAGAGGGGTGGGGGGAGGGACTGGCGGGCAGCGCGAGCAGGAAGCGCGAGCAGGAATGGGCGCAGGAAGCGCGATAAGAAATGCATTAGCGAAGGCTGTCGCCGGCGACAATTCCGCCCGCGCCTCGCGCGGCGCCCCGATTTCAATTCAGACCCCCACCCCCACCCCTACCCCCACCCCGCCGCCAACGGCGCCCCTCTAATCTGCGACGCGATAACAGTTTATGGGCGGCGAAAGGACGGCGCCCCTGCGCACCTCCGCCTTTCTCCTCGGACCGGGAGAGGTGGCTCAGTGCCTCAGCTGATGTCACTGCAGTCCCTCTGACCGGGAGGTCCTAGTTAGAATTTTTGACATTAGCGTGTCAGCTGGGTCGAATTCAATCGCTGTCTGGAGGAGAATTCTAGCGGCAGGCTGCTCTCATCGGTAGTTCTCCGTGGTTTCTCCGACAAACACCAGGCGAATGACGGAGCATTACCTTAGCAAACGGCCCACGGACCTCGCGCGATCTTTCCTTCCTCTTCCTTGTCCTATCCTCTCCCCTTATACACACACTTCCATTAACATGCACTACACTACCACACATGCCGGGAGACCGGTCGGGAGCTTACAGCTTGTCCCGGCTGGGGCGGTGCCCCGCTGGTGGGAGATACCTGGTTGAGGGGAAAACTTCGCTAGTCGACTGTAGATGGGCGCCATATCTCGCCATCCAGCGGGGAAAAGATAATCGCCACCTCCCGAGAAAATCACGCACTACACTTACGGGACGATTGACCAAAGTCGTTGACGGCCCCGGAAACACGAATCAGTCAATCAATCAATCGACGCGACGGCGGCGCCTCCGCGGGCGAAAGTGAAGGCGGACGCTGCGAAAAGGAGGGAAGGGTGAGCTGAAAACTGCGGGAATAATTATTTATATTGTAAGTAAATTGGGTAATGATAAAAGATGGTAGGAACATCGAAGATGAACGCCCTATAGCAGACTACCAGCACGCGCAGTGAGCTAAAAATGCAGAGGAAGAAGGGATGTAGGAAGGCTCAGAAGGACGTAGACACCGGAACAGGGTCGAGAACCTTACCCTTGAAGTGCAGCATAAGAAGAAGAAGTGTATTGAGTGTAAGGAAGTACAATCAACAACCTTGCCTCGAGATCCATATCTAAAGGTACAGAATTTAATGGGACAGTATATAATTAATATTGTCATTTGATTTCAAACAGCTTGAATGGTGGTCACTTGTTGATGTCGTGAACTGCCTGGGAACATAGCATAACACTCCCGTAAGTCCAATATTCCTCAATTTTTGAAAAATTCTATCACCTCCCCAACAAAGTTATTTGAAATGAAGTTCTATGACATTTTAGTCAATATATTTGGTAAGGCAATCAAAAATACCCTCTCACTGTCTTTTGAGTAGCTATCTTCACGGTTAAAAGACGAACAGGGCGGCCTTGTTAAAGGTTAACATACGTTAAAAGTACTTGCTCTTGACTGCCGGCTAACCGGTTAAAATCAGGCATGTGTACTACACGTATAGAACCTTCTTTAAACGACGTCCTCATTCAATGAGATCTTCTTGTATCAACGTAATATTTTCAACCAATTTCTATCTACAGAAAGCTTTTGGGTACCAAACCCAAATTACGATACCACCAAATTAACAAATTAAACAGTTTATATAATTAAGAAAACGAACCTACAAAATACGACGAATTTGTTTTGCCCAATTTGTAGCTTCCCCCCTTGACTTCAGGTTCGCAATACACGACTCGTGAGTCAAATCGTTCTGAAGATCGCTCGCTTGCCCTTTCGTCAAAGGCGCTGCCTACCCAGAACGAACTGTGCACCTCCCCCCCCCCCACAAGAAAATTATTCGAATAATGAAAAAATGCCTTCCACGTGATTCTTGCAAGCCTCTTTTCATTGAGCTGGGAATCTTACCACTGCCTTGTCTATTTATTTACGAATCTGTAATATTTGTCAAAAATGACCTACTTAACGGAGGGAACACATTTTCATGCAATATTGATATTTATAATTACAACACACGCCGTAGAAGTCACGTGCATCAAGTGCCAGTATCAACAGCTCAGTACAAGAAATCGACGTACAAATCATGTACGTTACTTTACAATGCATTGCCAGATGACATAAAACAATAAAGTCGGTACACAAATTTAAGTTAAAAGTCAAATCTTTTCTGCTGCAAAAGTGTTTCTATACAATTAGAGACTATACTGATCATGAAAAAGAAAAATAATGTTTATTGTAACAAAACAAAGATATATAATGAATTAGTTTACGTCTGCAATGTATACATTTTCAAAAAAAAAATATTTAATACGCCTGTAGCAAGTAATATACTTCAGCTTCCGGGTCAATGACCCCCATCTCGATCAGGTTTTGGTCCAGTGTCCCTGATCCACTGAGCAAATGCTGAGATGGCCCCTTGTTTTGCTAATGGACGTAAATGTAGCTTCACTATGCGCACGTTTTGTGGAGCACACCTTTTGCTTGTAGTTGATTTACCGTTGAAATTGATTTTTTATAACTCGGGAAAAAACATTTTCCAAATATTTTTATTTTTCTAAAATAATTATTTTCTAAATTCATTTTTCGTGTTTTTTTTAATTCTGGCCCTCAAGAAAATGTGCGCAGATAAATTTCTTTCCCCACACGTCATATACAGTTTTTACTGTTTTTTGACAAATAAATAAAAAAATAAAAAAACATGTCCTTACCCTGCAGTAAGCCACGTCCCTCCTCGAAGCTTCGCTCGGAGTCACAACGAGCCCTCGCGGTCTGACGGACGGTTTAAGTAAACCGATTTTTCAGTATCAAGGGCTCCAGAAAACGTGGATCTGATTACACAACGTGTGAGAGAAAGAAATTTACTTCATGTAATCGTGAAAGGACAAAATTAACCCCCTTTTTCGATATCAGGGACCCACGATACGAGTTTTCCGTGGAAAATCGCCACTTTCCGTGATAGGATTAAGATGATTTCTCCTTATTAGTATTAATAATAATAATAGTAATAATAATTCCGATCCCATGGCCGAGATTGCTAAGGTGGTAGTGCAGTCGCGGTCTCGGATCAAAGGTTCACGGGTTCGAGTACCGCTTCTGGCATGGTTGTGTTGTGTGTGTCTCTGTATGTTTGTGTTTCTATTTCATCGTCCATCATCATCACAATTTCACCCCTTCTCCCAGGGCTAACAACCCTGGATTATAAAAATGGCAACATTTCAATACTGTTTCTCCTATGGAATATGTCAGGTGCATCTACCCCGATATTCATGTCTGAGTCCCGATGGGATAACATGTATCGTGTGGCTCCATGATAGCCAGACCGCGAAACAAAATAATAATAATAACAATAATAATAATGATGATAATAATAATAATAATAATAATAGTAAAAATAATAATAGAAGTAGAAATAATAAGTTTCTTTATATGTCTGGCGAGGATAGGGTCAACGCGCCCGCTTGTCCGCCTAACATACAAAAAGCAGTATTAGTAGGTATAGAAGAAAACAAATGAGTAAAAAATGTATAGTGTACAAATTGGTGGTTGGTGATACCAACGTTATATGAAAGCAATCTGAACATAAAGTTGCATTTTAAAATACAAAGAAAGAAATTCAAGATAAAATTTGAAAAGTGGCAACTGCACGCCTGCGCTTCACGTGGCATTCACCCGAGTGACAGCAATTAAAGTGCATATTTGAGAATTTTTAAGTCATAAAAGCGTATTTTTAACAGCATATTTCAAGATTTTTTAAGGCATAAAAATCCTCTCCCTAATCATCATTAAAGTCTATAATAAATTTTATATTTTTTCTCATTTAACTGTTATTACATGTAACTTATTTTTTCATGGTTCTTTAAAGGTTTTATTTTCAAAATTTGTGGGACTGCCAAGTACAATCCACACCGCTGATCCACCGGTCGATTCTAGAAAAAAAGTTAGTCGCGGAATTCATACGACCTAATAAAATAGGAAGCTGCGCTAAACTGAAATATTTAGTCACTGGATCATATGTTCTTCGACCTTTGTTCATAATGCACTACAGTTGTCTTCTTGCGTAAATCCGGTCTGCACATGCGGATAAAACTGCACTTGTTTTATTACGTAAGTACGCATACGTAGTCGCCGAGAGAGTAAAAATATCCGAAATATTTATTTTTTTTACAAAGCTATACGTTAAGCTATTCTTCAGGATGTATTCACCCTCGGTCTCCGACATCACGCTATTCAAATGGTATATCCATTTCATCTTTTGTTTCGCTGGAATGGAAACATGTTTTGCATTTTTGTTTTGGAAATTCGCTTTTATTGTTTTCCACACAATACGCCTTCATACTGGAGACAATTTGTACTCTACTCACAATTACGTTCACTTAGTGATGCTTAGGTGGAGTTTGAATGATCTTATTTCACCGCGAAAGGTTAACGGATCGTTTTGGATCATCAGCCAACAACATATTCCAACGAAGAATTTGTTAAAATGTACATTTTAGTATTTCAGAATTACTTTGATTATTGGAATATGATAAAAATTCATACAATTATTTTCATTGTTTGCTGAATAATTATTCTGACCTCAACGTACAACTTAAACAGTTCAGACACATTAAAGTGACCGCTGCCTATGCTCGACGTAAATGTGCAATAATCCCTCACTGACGCCAGGTGGCAGCACTAACAAAGGAGGATATATAAAGCGTGTGCGGTGGAAGCGAAAAACTGTGCAATAATTGTCCCAATGCAGAAACAGAGCAATTCATTGGGTATCCAAAAGGGCACTATCATTGGCGTTCGGGCCAAATGCGGAAGCATTTCGGAAACGGGTAAATTTGAAAAGTGTTGGCGTGTCGTCGTGGTTAAAGTATACCGTGCATGGCAAAATGGCGATATTCAAAACCGGCGCTGAGGCAGCTGTGATGGACTACCAACCGTTCAGCGAATGTTCGCGCGTACGGACCTCTGCAGCAAGCTCCTGGTTGATAAACCCATGCTGAGGTGTTCATCGGCGACGAGACTGGAGTTTGGAAGCAACTGGACGCTCACTGAGTGGCGACAGGTGACCTTTTCAGATGAATCACGTTGTCTTTTCCATTGGCGACATTGTCGTTGGCGAATACGTTGTGAAACGTCTGAATGCAAACTCCCTGCAACAATCTCCGGACAGGTCTAGGCCGGAGGAGGGAGCGTGATGGTATGGGAAATATTTTCTTGGCATTCCCTGGGCATTCTCCGAATCATGGCAACCAGCGGGGGAAGATAATCATCATCTCCCATGGCCAAAATATGAACTGCACATGCGCGACTATTGTCCTTAGCTACCGGAAACATTAATCAATTAATTAATCTCTGGATTCTCCCGTTTCCTATTCCTCTCATTCCACCATCCCTTAATTCCATTTCTTTTAATAAAGCAGCTCCATTTGGATGGCCGCGAAATACCCGATTAAATCGCACATTAGCTAGACTGTGTGGATAAAGCTACATAACGACGCAGATGCCATGCAGACAATACGACCGCAAAAGTGAGATGATTTTCTTAAATGAGATGCGTCTTATGAGTTCGTAAGAGGAATATTGGCATAAACGTGTCTTGGAAATTATGCGTGGCAATACTCAAGTTTATTTTACATAAACCGCAAAGGCAGAGGGCCGTAACCTCGACGCCAACTCGGAAATGCTTCGAGAAGCGTCGAACTACTAAATAGTGAGGTTAGATGGTGTTGTGTAAATATAAATTTACTACAAACAAAGTGGGACTCGAAACTAGACTGCTCGTCTCTCACTAACCTTAGTAACTTCTCACCGGCAAGTCTAATCCCTTTTTGTTACATAACTGTATTTCTCATCACCGTAATCCACTTCACCTACCATTGCCACCTCGTATCGACTAAAGTCCGCTTCATCCTACTATGCTTAAAGCTACGAATGCTTTGGATCTGTTCCTACCTCACATTTTATCCAAATTCCGACATTAGCCACATCATATAAACATATTAGTCTTATCAAATTCAAATCGAGAGAGGTGGCTCAGGGTATCAACTGATGCCACTACAGTGCCTCTGACTGGGGAGTCTTAGGATCGAGTCTGACGGCGACAGGATTTTCGACACTAGCTTGTCACCTAGGTTGAATTCAGTAGCTGTCTGGAGGAGCATTCTAACGGCCGGCGGCTCTGGTCAGTATTTTTCCGTGGTTTCTCCGATCAGCACCTGGCGAATGCCGGAGCAGAACCCTAACAAATGGGTCACGGCCCGCGCGCGATCTTTTCTTCTTCTTCCATGTCTTTTCCTTATCCCTTACACACACACTTACACTAACATGCACTACACTACCACACATGCCCGGAGACCGGCCGGAAGCTTAGAACTTGCCCGGCTGGAGCGCTGTCGCGGTGGTGGGAGATACCTGAATGAGGGGGAAACCACGCTAGCCACGGTAGGTCGGCGCCGGATCTCTCCATTTAGTGGGCGGTCACCGCCATTGATGAAAGCATCCACTACACTTTCGGGACTAATGATGTTAGTATTGACGCGCCCGGAATCACTAATCATTCAATCTGTCGTTATCAAATTCAGGGAAGCAGAGAGGGGCGGGAGGGAGAGAAACGGGGGTGAGCGAGGCAACATAAGCCAGTGGTGAACGAGCACACTCCTTCTTTGATTTCTCTGTACCGACTTTGGTAGGATGAAACCGTTCTAGAGATGTATTCAATATAACTAACCACATAGCGCTTGTATACGAAAGTCTCCGCGAAGCACTCGAAACTTGTTCAGCTACTTCCGGTGAAGTTCGCAAATTCGCTCTTCCGGTGGAGTTCGTTATTCCGGCGATGAAGCGTCACATCCGATTATTAATTGGGAGAAACCCGAGACATCATTAGGCGAGTCTCTCGTGTAATTAACTGTTTCTGGCTCAAGAACTAGAAGAGTAATGCGAGAAGATGGTGAAATTGGGATGGGGGAGATCGTATCTTGGGAAGTTCTGAATTTAAAGAGGACCTCATCAACAGCTGCAGTAGTGTAGAAATTAATCTGAACACACCCTTCTTTAAAGATATTATTCATTATTGTACTTGATGTTGTGTGTTTAATATGTCGATATATTTCGCTTCAGTTTTTCTTTGCTGGGGGATTCAATAGTAAGTTGGCGAGTCTATGGTCTCTGCGTGTTTTGGTGATGACTAGTTTTATTTGGTTTATTTGTCATATTCTTCGCGATTAACATTCTAATTGGACAATGATTATTATTATGTATGTGCTCCTTTATACTTATCATATAATGACGAAACAAGATATTCGTTTATGCACTTCCGTTTATATTCTCATTCCAAATCACTCCGTACACAGATACATTATTTTTGTACATAGAAACGCTGTCTCCCGCAGCAACCTCTCCTACAATTCAAAGGCTCTTTTACAGTTACTTCTGAAGCATCCTAATGTCAACAACAAAAATAAATTCTAGGTCATGTATAAATGCAATGTAATAACAATTATTACTTCAAAGAAGTGGTGATCTCGAGTGGCCAGGGAATACCGCATATTTTCATCTTGTTGAGAATCTTTGATCACTCATGAAAGATAAACTGAATAGAATTGTTACCTCATCCGAAAATTCTATGATTTCCAATGTGACAGAGTCATATAGACATTGTAATTATTGAAGATGATGTAACAATCTATGTGAGAGAGTTCGATACAAAAATAATTCAGTTTGTTACAGTTTTAAATGTCGGCACTAGGATTTACTTGTTCTTGATTTATGATTTTTTACATTAAATTATCTCACGCCTAGATGGAATTAAGATTAATTTCCATTAAGTATCGTTTATGAGAAGAAAACTAATAAAGTTTATTAGTCTCAAATGGAAACAGTTAACATTTCGCAATTAATCAACACGTAGACAGTTACACTCTCGGTTCACTTGTTTGATATGTTGATATTAACAATAAGAAAGCTACCATGATAAAGCTGTATATACACTAAAGCAATTTTATATCGAAAAAAACAATTGTTGGGGAAACTTTTTTTATTTGCAACAAAGTTATGTTTGACTTCTTTTCACTCGAAAGTATCCATGCAAAATTTCGGAGCAGTAACTCCAGTGCTCCTATTTATTTCTGACATATACGGTTACAGTTTAATTTTTATATAGTAGTAGATTTCATTTTCTACTGATACGTTTTTGCTTGTTATTGCCTTCGTAACGGAGCTCGATTTACATTGCTTAACTTACCAGGATCGAGAGAATAATGGTTACGAAGGAAATATGAAAGCAGTTGAATGATGTTAAATGTCCTTATTATGGGAGGGAAAAATGAGAGGGAATAATGAAACTGAAATATGGGAGGGAAATACGACAAGACAAGTCTAGTCAAGTTAACATCTATTTTGTTAGTAAATAATGATTAAAACTCGATAAAAAATAAAATCTTGAATGTACCACGGGTGCCATAAGCCAATGTACCATCAGCTGTGCGGTAAGGAGCAACGCACTGACCATGAGAATTCAGTCGAAACAATCAACATGAGAATAAGAGGAATAAAACAGTCAAATATTTGCCTTTTTCAGTTAAAATCGAAACTTGCTGCGCATTGATTTTGAAATTTTGCTGCATAGTGTTCTTTCAGTTTCTGCACACACTGGAAATTAGGAATAAAGATACAACCGCTGTATGTAACAATTCACTTAAATTATTTTATATTTGCCAAAATTGTTCATTTTAATAATGATAATAGTAAATAGAGATTAATGATATGCTAAAATGTTGATTTTTACGCATTTTATATAATTCATTGAGTAGTTCCTCGTATTAAAAACGTCTGCAAATTGCAAATAACTTTTCAAAATTGTACGCCTAGATTATTCCTGATTTTGCTAAAATATCCATGTTGAAAACATCTAGTTTCACTCTAAAAATTGTTTTTTGATAATGTTGTCTCTTTATCCATTTAACCAGTTGCAAAATTGAGTTTATGTAAGTGAAT
The DNA here is from genome assembly GCA_031308135.1 of Acheta domesticus. Lineage (NCBI taxonomy): Eukaryota > Metazoa > Arthropoda > Insecta > Orthoptera > Gryllidae > Acheta > Acheta domesticus. Next base: position 11,952,230 of record JAHLJT010000631.1, on the reverse strand, counting down.
CGTATGAATAGAAATGTTGTTTTAAATACGAGAGAGGAAGCTAAATTACTCATGTATTCATGAAACTGAGAAAAAGAGAAAAGTAAATGTTTTTCACCACAAACAGCTGTAGATAAGAACATTTTACGAGCTAGTCTAGCAATGTACTACGTCTCTGGGACATTCTTTGCTTGAATTGTTCGGTGCTTTCCGGGACGGAGCTCATGTTTCTTAAGAGACCCAGAGCATAAAAATTCTTCCCATGCGCACAAGTTCCTCCCACAAGTTGTTTCTTTATCCTGTCTGCTGTTTTCCCTTAGCTACTTCAACTTGCTAAGTTCCAGCAGTTAAATTCCTTAGGACCAAAAAAAGTCGTCTTGAACTGTATTTTGGTTTTTGTTTTATTTGTGTTAGTATTAAGACATCGATGTCAAGGTAGAAAGTAGTTTAACACTATCCATTTAATAGATAAAATTATCATACACTAAATATTTTAAAAAATGGCTGCTTCTCACGTTGATTATTTGTCCCATTATATCGCGCATTATACACCGTATTAAGTTAACACCGAACAGTCCCGGAATGTATATTATACTGCTAATTACCCCGGTTAACAAGGTTTTCTTCACAAGAAATATGATTAGTGAATCAAGGATGTTTTTGTTTCCTTTCTGACGGATTCTTGTACTTTAAATCAAAATTTCCCAGTTAGTGACGCTAAATTGAAGGAATGGATGTTTTAGGAACACAAATGCGGTCATTAATTGCTGATAAATTTTAAAGAACTGTTAAACAGTTTAAAGAACTGTTAAATCACCTGGAGGAAGTAGCCTGTCAGTCTTTTAAAAATTTGTATAGCAATTTCCTTGGAAACCATAAAGCACAAAACTATTGGACATAGAGACTGATCTTCTGCATTCTTATAAATCTGTGGAATGTAACATGCCTTCGAAAATTCACTTCTTAGACTCTGACATATCCTTCCAATCGTAAAATCTCGGAACTCTCAGCGATGAGCATGATAAGCGATTTCATCAATAAATTTCTACAATGAAAAATATGTACTTAAGAAAGTGTTTTTCTAATACGTTGGCTGACTACTGTTGGATCAGGAGGAGAGGTGATCCGGATACAGAATATGCCCGAAAGCCATCATAACCACTTCTAGTTACAGAATAAGTCGACATAATGCAAGTCCGAATTAGTAGTATACCATTTAAAGTTGGATATCTAGTTACAGAATTTATTAGAAAATTAAAAAATTATTAAATTTATTAGAAATTATCAAATGAATATCATACAAAACTCTTGCCGGATGGAGAAAAACTGAAGTGATATTTGAATTCGGTATGAAAAAATACTTCTAGAAACTGTTACTTTCATTCTTGTGACAGAAAAAAGTGTATTTTTGTAGACCAGTGTATTTTTGTAGTCTTATAGTAAAAGTTGACAGCAGCTGTCTCATGTGACGTAGGAACAACTCGCCGCTCGCCATATCCCCGCATTGCCAGGCGCCGGAAAACTTGCACCACCGTACGTGGGAACGTGTGCCCAGGGACCACGCGGGCCTTCTGCAGAGATAGCGGCGTGTAGAAAGTATAGAGCTCCTCGGGAAGAGGCGAGGCGCGGCGGCGTGTTGCCCAGGGCCCTTCAACTCCCGTATAAAGTGGTGGAGACCACTACAGTGGCGCCCTCTCCTGCAGCACCTTCTTACAGAAACTAAAAGACGAACTACTGCCAACGACACTCCAAACGTGTGAGGCTGCTACGTAGGTTTGCGTTACGCTCAAGCAGGCGCGTCATGCTACAAAAGATAGCGTCGATGTTCGCGCTTTCTTCAGCGGTTTCTTATATGTATACATTTTGAATAATTGAACATTTAGAAGAAACTTTTCGGTATTCTTACATTTCAGCCAATTTTTAGGTGCCGATGTTGGCGAGCTTGTACCCGGCGACACTAAGCGCCTCCTATAGTAGCATCTTCGAGCTTTGTCACAGTATAACCAGTATGTTCACTTGCGGCAATTCCTATTGAAAAAGTTTTTTCGATCACGTGACGTCCGCCATGTTCTTGGGTTCTTGGTCTCTCTAACATGCAGCGCGCAAAGTACATAATTACTACATTTAAATGATTTTCTTACATTTATTTTATTCAGTAGTTCAATTCATTTTATGATTCTATCCATTTTAATCAAATTCCACATCCTCTGAAACAAATTAAATACATACACTCAGTTCTCATATCACACGGTGTATGATATCCGAATGTATCTGCTGAAATTCTAATGGCTGACAACCAAGCAAAACTAGATTTTGGAGCAAGTGAACATACTGGTTATACTGTGGCTTTGTCCCCGGTTTTGATGGAGAGTTGCAGGGCCCTGGCCTGTCATCTGCACCGAAAGTTCCCGCTAGTGCAGTTTCTCTCCGTGCCGCCGCGCCACCGAGAAAGTTGCGCGCGCGTGCCGCCACGACTTGCGCGACACGGTCGCACGGCGCGTGGGCACAACGAGATCGCACGACTCGGTTGCACGACATTGTTGTGCAACACGGGTAGGGTCGTCAAAGCAATCGTAAATTGGGGCAACATGCTCTTCCAATTATTTCTCCTAGATGTAACGTAGGAACATATGTAAAATGACGTAGGAAATGGAAAGTAATTAACACACATCTACGGATGTTCCGGAACCTACGTTTTTCGTATAATTTTCATTCTTTAAAAGTGGTTCAACGATTTCATCTTCCTCGATATCAACACACTCACCTCTTCTACCTCTGTACCGGTTATAAGATTACCACATTGCACTGTGAAAATGATAAATGTCGAATTGGTGAAGTACATAAACACGACACGTAAACAGTAAACAAGTTGTGGAGGCAAAAAAACCGCTTAAAGAGCTATTTGGTTGAAATGTTGTATATTCGTTTAATGTGATGAAGCGACAGAAGCTTGATCTGACTTGAAATTATTGACACATTTATGCGCAGTACAGGCTTAAATGCTGCCCTTCAATTTTCTTTATGGATTGAGTGATTACACCGAGAGAGCGACCGACTAAGATGGCAACGGCTACTACTGTTATCTCGCCGGTGACCCTGATCGTGAGTCCCTAGAGTTCGACTCCCGTCGGTGGCAAACTTTAGACACTCGAAACGTCGAATCCACCCACTGTGTGAGGGAAAATTCCAGAGATCACCTGCTCTGACCGGTAATTTTGCGATTTCTGTCTCTGATCAACATCAGGCGAATGTCGGAACAGTATTTAACCAAAGGGCCATGGACCGCGTGCGATCTTTCTTTCCTCTTCTTTGTCCTATCCTCACCCGTTTTGCACTAGACTCCCACATACTATTCCCATTATTCTCCCATATATGTCAAAAGACCAGTCGGATGTTTAGAGATTTACACTGTTGCAGCAGGACCCCACTAGGGGGCATACCTAGAGAATAGAATTCCCCGCAAGCCGACTTGTTGATCAGCGTCGGATATCACCATCCATCAGGGATGGAATACTGCCCATAATTTAAAAAATCGTCCCGCAAATAGGATCACAGACCAAAGCAGTTGACGTGCTCGGAAACACCATTTAATTTTTAATCTTTTGTTTTAAATTTTTCATTGCCAAAGATCCGTGCGTTAGCATTTGAAAACTGTGTACCAAATATTAATAGTTGTTGACGAAAAAATAACGTGAGACATCTCCATACGTACAAGATCGCAGATTTATAAAATTATGCAATTTTATATATTGTATAGTTGTATAATTAATAAATTGTATAATTTATAAAATTAGGTCGAATTTATATATTTCGATTTTATGGTTTAATCACCGGATTCCTTTTTGCAATGTACAGCGCTTTTCTTTTGTGTCCAATACACGTGACTATTTAACAGAAACTTTGCGAACTGTTTACGATCAATTCGAAATTTACTACATGGGATAATTTAAAAACGGTTCTCAGAATTAGATATTAATAGATATTGATGATACATGATGTTAGAGCATGAAAACACATCATGCACCGCGACGGAGTTGTTGCTAAGCGTTTCTATTACAACTCCATGGTTGCTAAGAAGATAAAATTTACTATTCAAAAGCCGACTAAATATTGAACCAGAGTACATGTACATATATCGTCTGGCGAGTTCCTAGCTCATATCAAAAATATTGTTATTCAAGACCAATATTTAGCAACTGTTATTGTATAACGTGATTTGGAGATCTTGGGGCAATAACATGCTATGCCACATTTGTGATGAAATTGAAATATTAGTGTATTTCGACGCCCCATATATGTATCTAGATGTTGGGATTTTATTTTAAAGATGCGCTCTAAGATGGCAGTGATATTCGTAAATTAACGTTCTTTATCCCTATGTGTAGAATGCAATATCTAAACCTTTATTCTCCGTTTTCTCAAAATTTAAGAATTGTGGCATAGCATGTTATTGCCCCGAGGTCCTCATTTCATATATTAAGGCATTTATTTGGGTATTTGAATTGTTTTTAATCCTCGTACAATATCTGCTTTTTATTTATCAAGTAAAAATCACCTAGGGAATTTTTGGATCCCATGGTTTACTAAACATTATAAGTGGTATATCTTGCTTTCTGAAATATCTGTAACTAACAAACATTTCTTTTGTTCACATGGGAAAGAGTGCCAATTATTGATATTACGTAAATATTTATTAACAGCTCCATTGTACTGAAGCATCAGTACAATTTACATCACTAATGCTGGCTCTGACGTAACTTAGCCTGTCGAAACAAAAGAAGTTTGTAAGATTACCTTCTCTTCTTGTGGCTATATAATGTGCATTGGAGCAGATGTTGTGCCCGTTTCGTGGTTTCGCCTCGTCCACGCGTTGGGTTTAGAATGGGGACAGCTACGAGGTTCGCCGCAGACGCCCGGCGCCTGCATAATACGGTCCCCGGCGCGGAAGGATCCTGTGTCGAGTAGCTGCGGCATCGAGTTACCCCAGGATGAGCCAGAGTCTCCTCCTCTCATATTTCGTTTGCTCTCGTTCTCCTGTCGGCGTCTTTGCCCCCGTCCTTTGTTGGCTGTTTCAGTCGCTTTCCACCCATTTCCGTTTTCCGTTTATATCATTTTGCTTCTTCCTGTGTGCATCACCTCGTAAACTGCAGTCTTTCTGATCGGGAGGTCCTAGGTTCGATTCGCGATTTGGCAGGATTTTAGACACTAGCTTGCCAGTCGCTGTCTGGAGGAGAATTCTAGCGATCGACTGCTCTGATCGGTAGTTTTCCGTGGTTTCTCTGATAAACACCATGCGAATGTCAAAGCAGCGAATGCCTAACAAACGGGCCACAGACCTCGCGCGATCTTTCCCTCCTCTTCCTTGCCTTATCCTCTCCCCTTACACACACACTAATATGCACTACACTACCACACATGCCGGGAGACTGGAAGGGGGCTTGGAGCTTGTCCCGGCTGGGGCGATGCCCCGCTGGTGGGCGATTCCTCTTTGGGGAAAACTCAGCTAGCCGACGGTAGGTCGGAGCCGGATCTCTCCAACCATCGGAGGAAGACCACCCCCATCTCCGAGCAAAACATGCACTACACTTAAGGGACTAACAGCTCTAGTAGTTGCCGCGCCCCTAATCACTATCAATCTATCGACTAAGTACAGTGTACATAATCAACTAAACTGCTTGTGCCCGCCCGTGACTCACAGATCACTTCTGCTCAACCTTTTGGAGTAAATGAGCCACCATTCGACGGGTCTTTGTCTAGTGAGGGGGTGTAACTATTTGCCTAGCGGATCCTGCAAGAAAATTCTAAGAGTACAATAAAAAAATGTCATTTTTGGTTGAGGGGTAACATCATTTGCGCGTCAAGCTGTCCTTGAGTCAGTTAAAAGCGTCGATTTTATTGCCCACATGGAACAATATTGTTTAGTGCGCTTAGTGTCAAGTAATAGTTCTATGTGTACCTATCGGCCCCGTCACCCTTTAGTTTTTATCAAGGCAATAAACCCTTCTGTTATTTAAGTCGTGTCGTGTCCAAACATGCGTTCACCAAACACTGAATGTCTTATAGTGCAATTAGTACGGTAGGGCTATGAAAAATGTTTTCCTATTACCCTGCATGTTAATATGCTCGTTTATATATATGATCAGCGCTGGCTATCGTACATTCGCGAAATGTCCTTACAACCTTGGAATATTCTCTTTCATCTGAATTTTTGCACGTAGGAAATCCCAGACTATATTTTTCTTCAGCAGTAATGCCAGTACTTTCGCAAAAGAGTACACGTTAATCAACTTACTAATTTGTGAAAATCGACGACGTTTTATAGAATACTACTAAACAGTCCAACTATCATCAAGGCCAAATGCCATTTTGCGATAAAAGATGCTTAAGAAACGGATCGAGTGTGGCGAAAGGAAAACAGTCTATTTTGCGTCAAGTACGAAAGAACATTACAGTCAAATGCTGCAGTGGGACACATGTTCATACGTGTAACCGTTTTTGCAAACAATGATCGATCATTGTGACCTCCAACATAATAAATTATAATATATTATAAACAAATTAAATTAAAATATATTACAATAACATTTAATATTATAATTAATTAATCATAATAATTTTATAATTAATTAATTATTATTATTAATAATGTTTCCTCCTTAAACAACTATATAGCGCAATTGATACTTTATTATGCACACCCCAGTTGTCGACGATGTATCTGCCTTTGCGAGATGAAAAAACCAATCTTGAATCTTAGCAAAGCATAATATTCCACCTAATATTTATTCCAAAATACTTCTTCGAACATACAAGACGCCTCATAGTCTTTCAATCATCTTATGGTTGATACCATAATTAGTCGACGACAGAAATGATGCGCTCGTCATTCATACAACTTTAACCACACCGTCTAGCTAAAGTAAGATTAACTACTAACATTAGTTATACTATGAAAACCCGGCAGACGCTGTTCTGCCCTTCATCTCCCTCTTTCCCCTCCCATCACCCTTTCTCACTGTCTCTCCCTCCCTATCTGTCTCACTCTATCCCTGTCTGTCTGTCTCTGTATGTCTGTCTCTGACGCTCTCTATCCCTTTCATTCACATTTACTTGCAGATTCTGCACATCTTTGAGCAGGTAAGGTAATATCAGGGAGCACCGGACCAGCAAAAATGTAATAGAATGTTCAAGAAGAAAAATGTAATAGAATGTTCATTCTGTAAATTACGATGTGAGAAACGTTTCTTTGAAGCCTTCAGCCTCAAAATTTTAGTTTCTAAAGCCCTAGAATGCCTCGTTTAATATTTATTTAACGAGATAGATCCAAAATGCTGCCGAGTGTGTTGCGGGTTGCATTTGACGTGAATATGTAGTTTTGTTCTGCAGCGCCATGTGGAGGAGTTACAACAGAAATAACAACACCTAAACCTTCTGGGTTAAAAAAACACGTATAAGTACCAACTTTCATGGAGATCGGTCCAATAGTGTCGGAGTTTAGCTCTTATATACATACTAACATCTAGTTTTATATAGATAGATGGATAGATAGATACAGACAGATAGATAGATAGATAGATAGACAGAACAATAAGATCATTAACGATCTCTTCCCAAAACAAGACCACTGGATAAAAGATACATTTGACCACTGTGAAGTGACGGAGGACCTACTCTTTACAAGGCTAGAGTTGGAGCATCTAGGAAAACAATTAAAGAATGGAAAAGCTCCTGGTCCCGATGGCATACCAAATGAAGTTTTAAAAAAAGTGATCGAGGTATACCACGAAATCCTATTGGATGTCTTCAATTCATGCTTGAAGAAAGGAGAGTTCCCTAAAAAAGGGAAACGGCAGAAACTGAGCCTACTAAGAAAAGGAGAGAAACCCCTCAACCAGACGTCATCGTATAGACCCATCTGTCTCCTAGACAATATGGGCAAACTCCTTGAAGACCTTCTCCTTCAAAGACTTCAGGAACATCTACGAGGAACAAATGGACTCTCAGAGAGGCAATACGGATTCCGGAAAGGCCGATCGACGTTCGACGCCATTAAAACAGTAGTGGAACTAGCTAAAAATGGCAAAGTGACTACCCGAGTCAGAAAGGGCTTCTGTGCTCTTATTGCCATAGATATAATAAATGCATTCAACTCTGCAAGATGGCATCATATTCTGGAAGTTCTAAAGATGAAAATACGCCAGACTACCTGCTTAGAATTGTTGACAGCTACCTCAAAGACAGGGTCATTCTTTATTCCTGCGAAGGTAATATGCTAGAGAAGGAAGCGACATGTGAAGTGCCACAGGGATCGAAAATCGGGCCACTTCTGTGGAACGTTTTATATGATGAGTTACTCGAAATGAACCTCCCAAAAGCGACCCTGCTGGTAGGCTTCGCAGATGACGCAATCATCGTCAGTCAATCGGAGACAGCAGAGGAAATGCAGATTATAATAAATGACAGCTTAGATAGAGTCAGGAGATGGCTAGACAGAAGGGGTCTTCAAATGGCAACAGAGAAAACCGAAGCCGTACTCGTCACAGACAGGAGAAAGTATACCAAAGCAAAGCTCACCGTTGCAGGCACGGAAATTCCGTGGAAGAAGAGTCTAACGTACCTGGGAGTTGAGATTGACTCTAAAATCAACTTCTGGGTACACGCCATAAAGGTGGCTCAGAAAGCAGCAAGAGTTGGAAGTGGACTCGCACGATTGATGCTTAACATCGGAGGGCCGAGACACCTTAAGAGAAGACTGCTCTCCAACGTCGTCCACACCAAGCTGCTATACGCGGCATCGGTGTGGGCAGACAGTCTGGAGATACAGAGCTGGGGGAAAAAATGTACTCTGTTCAGAGAGCCAGCGCGATCCGAGTAATCTCGGTGTATAGGATGGTCTCGCGGAGCGCAGTGTTGGTCCTAGCAGGAATCCCACCAATTGACCTGCGAGCGCTCGAAAGAACTGAAGTATACAACGCATTGAAACAAGATGGCACGGAACGAAAGGTAACGAAAAAGGTAAAACAAATTTCCAGGGAGAGGCTCATGATAAGCTGGCAAAGGCGCTGGGACAATGATGAAACAGGAAGGTGGACACATAAACTAATCCCAGAATTAAATAAATGGATTGACAGGACACACGGGCAGCTGAGCTTCTATGTAACACAGGCAATGAGTGGACATGGTAATTTTAATTATTATCTACACCGCTTCGGACACCGCTAGGATGCGAGGTGCAGATACTACCAAAATCAGAGAGATGATGCAGAGCATACCCTTTTTGAGTGCGAGACCTGGAAAAGAGAAAGGCAAACTCTAGAGTCTAAGTTAGAAGCCAATTTTACACCTGAAACAATGGTGTCTCAAATGCTCGAAAATGAAACGAAATGGTCGCAAATTGAAGAATATATATTCACGATCATGACAAAAAAAGGAGAAGACGAAAGAAATGACAAGTGAAGTTACAAAATGGTGAAGAGCTGCAGTTAAGACCGCCCTCTGCGAAGTAATGCCTAACGGCGGTTCCGCAGGGGGAGGATGGTCTGAACAAGGGTGGCGGTTTTAGTGGGTAAACCGGCAGGGACTCCCACACTACCACGAAGTGGTGCCTATAAAAGGTTTCCGCATTCCCATAAACAAAAAAAGATAGATAGATAGATAGATAGGTAGATAGATTTCGTTCGTTACCCATGACATCCATCTCACGTGCTTGTGATGTCTATCGTTTTTTCGAACCAGATTCCTCCGCCAGATACTTCGCCGTTCGCTTCCGTCTTTCCCGTTGTCCGTTCTCCCATTCGTCGTATCTATTCTGTGTTGGCGGAAGCGCTTCCCCGGCCTGGCCGCCCCCCCTTCCGGTCGCTCGCGCGTGTCGTGTTTCGCTATGTATGAGCTCTCAGCATGCAGGCGACGGCGGCGCCTCGCGGTCCCCGGCAAACAAGTGGCGTATCGGGGGCGCAGCCGCCTCGCACAAGGGGGGACATTGTAGATGGTGGGGGCCGGCAGGGAGCTAGGTTAAAGCAAATCGTGGCCCTACAATGTTGTATTTTTTTTCTCTTTATTTTTTAGTCGCATCAACGACTGAGGTTATTAGCGACTACATTTTTTATAACAGGTGTTTACAGACAATTATGGCTTCATCCGTCATTACATTAACATAAGTATCGTAATGTATACATCATAACATAATACAGTATCACATATTATTTATCTTACATACCATCAACATACAGTATTATCAGGGCAGGGTCATAACATATCTTTTCGAGGGTTACATATCATTACATTAACATAAGCATCTTAACATATAGAATATAGCATAATATTATTTATATACCATACTCGTAACATAATCATACAATATCATCGGGGTAGGATCATGGCACATCAGCTCGAGAGATACGAGCGGGCTTACCATAATTACAATGTTGTTGTTTTTCATATTCGAGTACTTTTCGTACTGGAGATGTGTTTCCCTGCAGGAGAAATGTTTTGCTAGTTTGTTTTGCCTATCAAACAGGAGCATTAGGGACACAACCTCCTCAAAGAGGATACATTTTATTTCTTCTTTGTTTTCGTAATAACACAAAATTCTTTTTCAGGCGGCCCCAGGAAAAGTCTGCTGAAAGTTTTGCTTTTGGTACTTGTGCTAAAAGCGGGACGATACTCAAATGCTCAGATAAAACTGCGAATGTAGCAAAAAAAACAAAATACTTTCGTCTGATTCCATGAGCTACTACTGACAGCTTACCCACATACACATACACATACACACACACATATACTCCGCGGACCCCTTACTTACACTCACTTGCACTACACTACCATACATACACCTGGGAAAAATCGGAGAAGTCGGAAAAATTCCGCAAGCCAATGGATTGTTCGGCAATGGATTTCGGCATCTTGCGGAAGATGATAATCGCCATGTGCCGCGATAAAAACATGCATTGCATTGACAGGACCAATGAGCAGCTTAGCAGCTGATACGGTCGGAATCACCAATCAATCATTCAACACATTTATCTACGTATTTCAATTAATTTATATTCTGCATTTTGTTTGCACTAAAATCCACTCTTCGAAGGAATCGAAGGAAAATATATTACAAATTTAAATATACCTTGAAGAAAAGTAGAAAAGTCTGAATAATGACCTGTCTGCGAAAATTGAACGGAGAATTGTGTATTACGGTAGAAAACAACGTGATCACAAGAGGAAGTAAAATATTCTTAAATCAGTTTAGAAAATAATTTTTTGGGGGACCCCACGAGAAATCTTCTCAGATCTCTGGGGTTTGCAAACCTCACTTTTTAGTACCACTGACGTAAGTATTGTTTTCATTTAAAAAATAAAATGATTTTACAGATTTTTACATATTTCTAAGGAAGTATTTTTTCTAAGCAAAGTCGAATATTATATTGAACTTAATTGTAGGTACCATATTATTTTTAGTAAATATCTTTTTCGTCTTCGACTTTTTATTACAATAATTCTCTTCCTTCTAATTCTATGTACTTATCTTTACTATTGATTGCGAAGTTCATTTTTACTGGTGATATAATGTACAGAGTGATTACTTTTTTTACTATTATTAAGAAATAGATTTGCGCTTTTATTTCCTGTTTTATCAAACATCAAAACATGTCATATTTAATAGGAAGTTCCTAACTTCTAAAAGGACCACGAGAGAGCTTGTTTGATGTCATGTGCTAACAGACGTCAAACTTTTCGTGTTGATGGGAATTTTATACCTTCGGTTATATAAAAATGTGTCAATAATTAGATCCAAAACGTTCTTTTTCTTTCCTTTACCAGTTTGTAAATTAATACTTTTACCTATGGAAATCCATTCAACTTATTTGGATTCCTTAATTTTTGTGCAATGAAATGCAAAAGTATGTTAATTAATTCAAAATAGATCTAAACATTGGATACAAAATGAGTATTTGGGGCCATAGAAAAAGATACATTGTATCATTTGGGGTATCAGAAAACTGAAATAGTAAGCTGTAAAAATAACATGTCCTAAAAGAAAATAAACGGTTATATTATGAAGAAATTAGTTACTCGTTCGGTAGTTTTCGATCATTCACTCGTTTACATTTATTACTACTAGCAAAGCCTGCTCTGTCGTCCCCTTTCGCAGATAAGGAATTAAGGTACGCAGTCCATTCTGAAAGGATGACGTAAGAAGTAATGTGATATTTTTAATAATTTCTGGGTGTCTATATTTTATTAGTCTGGTTCTCAAAAGCTAAAAATTCAGTGACATTGCACTGTGGGCAAATGACATTGACATTGCATGACACTAGACATTGCACTATAGGTCAGTCGGTCTGAGTGGTTTCAAGCGCCTGATTTGAATATTGGGAGTGTGGCGATATCCAATAACGTCCTGAGAAAGATCAGGATTCCCTTTTCTTTCAAATATGTCTCCATGGAACTGCTCATCTGAGATCCGACGTTGATGTATAGCGTCTAGTTCCGAATATATACTCTTCACAAGATATGTGCAGAGTAAATGTCTCCTGCTCGAACAGCCATAACAAAAACGTTCACCAAAATCGGTATTAGAATTTTGTTGAATTTCATTAAAGAAAACCACAACTTCTTTATCTCATATTAAATTTTTATACCACATGTTAACATCCCCATAATATATTCAGCCTTTTTATGAGTATTTTCTAGAATAAAAGTTGCCACCGCACTGGTTTGCTGTAAGAATCTTTGTTTCTTATCTTTCAGTGTGCTGTCTCGGCCATTTTGCCAGACTTGAGATCCAAACTCGTATTTCTACTGTTTGGCGCTTGATACATCTCATTTCGTGGGGTAGACTGTAACTGTTTTCAACTGTAAAAACCCCTAATAAAACCAAACATCAAAATCTTTATTAGAATTCGTGCGAAATTTCTTACACAAATAAACCAAGAACTTCTTCTCTCTTGTTGCATTTTTATTCCATACGTTCGCTCCGCGCTCAAGGTTTAGTGACGTTCATTCCCAGGTCAAACGTTCACATTTGCCCCTTCTGTTTTGAATGTGTACTCTCTGAATCTGAATCAGTGAAATTGTCGCTGATTCAACCAGTGAGAGCCGAAGTCACTGATACCTCTGCTCGAACTGTGTAGTTTTGCTGGCAGTCAGCGAATATGCAAATCTGTTCATAATGACCGGCAGCATTTCACTAGTCGTCAGTGGTAAAAGTGTCGCGCCACCATCGCTCACTGATCGTTCAGTCTTTCACGTGCTGCTGTTGTTATTTAAACAGTGAAGTTTCACTGATTCAAAAAGTGGATCCGATTTTCACTGATTTGTTTATTTCAATATACTGGTGGCAGGTTTATAACTCACACCATCGGCGAATAGTCACTGTTCAATCAGTAGTGTTTAACTGATTCAGACAGAGAGTAATGTCGACGGAGTCTCGTATTGTGCCGGTGCGTGATCAAATGAACTCGCCAGCATAAAATTAAACCAGTTTTCGAGTACTTTTTTGGTGGCAGGATTTAGAGGGTTCCTTCGGTTGGAGGAAGACATAATTAAAAACTCTATTAGAATTCCGTAGAACTTTATTACACAAATATACCAAGTACATTTTCTAGAGTTAATTTTTTATTCACACATGAAATCCAGTTAAAGTCCAGTTAAAGGTGAATCGTTAGTGCGCTTGTTAGTTGATTAATTGATTGATTAATGATTCCGGGATAAGATCATTAGTCCTGTGAGTGTAATGCATGAACGTTCCTCGAGAGGTGGCGGTGATCTTCCCCTGCTGGATGGCGAGATCCGGCGTCGACCTGCCGTCGGCTAACGGAGTTTCTCCCACCAAGCATCTCCCTCCAGCAGGGTATCGCCTCATCCGGGACAAGCTCTTAGTTCCCGACCTGTCACTCGGCATGTATGGTAGTGTTGTGTAGCGTATAAGTGTGGGTGCTTAAGGGGTGATGATAGGACAAGGAAGAGGAAGGAAAGATCGTGCGCGGTCCATGGCCCGTTTCTCAGGGTGCTGCTCCGGCATTCGTCTATCAGTATGTTGATCGTAGAAATCACGAATAATTATCAATCAGAGCAGTCGGGCACTAGAATTCTCCTCCAGACAGCTACTAAATTCCTGTCACCATCGGGACTCGAACCTAGGACCTCCCGTTCAGAGGCGCTGTAGTGACATCTGAGCCACCTCTCCCGGTGCGCTAGTTAGCCTGGGAATAATTATGTCTCTTGCCATTAAAGCGCGCTGTGTTGCCAGAGCGTCTAACATAATATTGATCCCAGATTAAACGAAGGTTCAAGTGTCTAGTGTGTGATTCACGATACATCCCGTTGGAATTTACTGACTACGGTTATAAAACATTCTAATAAAAATATGTTTCGAAAATTTCCTTACATTTTCACATATTTTTATTACACTCATAAATCGTTTCAGAACAATTTCCGGAGTAAAGTTTTACTTTCCGGAGTAAAGAAAGTTACGCCAATACTGCGCTAAAAAGGAGAGTTTTCGGCAGAAAAAACTCTTATTACAAGGCCCTGGTAACGAAAAAGTGGATAAATCCAGTTGTTAAATTTAGAAATTCTAATACGCGATGAAGCCAGAATGCATTATTCGTTTGTGAGTTCTTGATACCGAAAAATCGGATGGTGGCAAAATGTCTGTCTCTCTGTCTGTCTGTTGGTTGTCTGTCCGTCTGTCTTTGAACAACGCTAACGGCTAAACCGTTCAGCCGATATCTGCTGAACAGCAAAACTGATATTACTCAATCGATCTGGCTAGTAATTTGGCACCTTGAATTTGAAATCTATATTTTAATTTAGGATTTGGCATACATGAAACTTTTAGAACAATTTCAAAATTTTCAAAAATTGTCTCCATCGTTTCTGCTTAATTTTGTTTTTTGTTGCATGATGTGAAAGATGTTTAAGAGAATGGTATAGGTCTCATGTTCGTTGAAAACTCTGATTTTTTTTTAATTTCAAAAGTTCAAAATTTTTCGGAGTCTTCCTACAACTAATATATTAAAGATAGACATATTTCCCACTAATGAAATATGTTTCTTAGAGATAGATTTTAAAATAAATTCATGCACAGTGTTTCAAAAAATTGAGTATTTTTGCGTTATTTTGCTTGAAAATACTGGCGAGAAATTATGTGCTGTTTTAGCACTAGTTTATTTACGTGTGAACGTGTGATATCTCCTTCATTTGAAAGCAAGGTTATTTGGGAGCGTATTTTCTGCGAATTCAGTTATATTGTTCGTTGGCACTCGTAATGAATATTTGACCCTTATCTTTAAAGTGCGTTGTGCCTACATCCGACACTGGGTTTCGTGTTTTGCTGATCTCAGATTCGAGGGTCGCGCAACTTTGTTAGTGTTCAATGTTAGGTTCATAATGCACCTCAGTGAAAGATGGAGGTTAGTGCTAGAAAAACCCATAGCAGAAACACACTCCATCAAAAACACCTATGCCGATAGCCGAAATTCTCAACAAAGCTCCTTAAATTCATGGAAGTTAAGCAGCTTGAGACATTACGCAAAATAATTGTAGAATTCTGTAGACATTTATTACATAAATAAGTCCACATTTTCCCCCTTAAGTTAATATTTTATCTTCACACGTAATCGAATGAACGTCATTAGGGACCCTATAAGATTTATTAATGGAGAAACCTAAACCTACTTTCTCTGGAGTTACTTTCGTATTGACACGTCAGCGTGTCAATTTTTTCAGTTTATTTAGAACTGAGTGTTCCACGCACAACATTTGGTGAATGCCCTAATATTTGTTTGTCTTTCTTGCATGTGTGTATTATTCACTTAAGACCTCTCTTTCTCTTCACTACATTCTCGGAGGATCCTGCAAATGTCTTATGGCTATTGAATGGTCCACCCCACTAGAATAAAAATAGTACCTATCTTTGGCTGGAAAATGTCATAACTGAAACATCCTTCAAAAACGGTATAAGAATCTCCTAGAGCTTTGTAACAAAAATAAATCCAGAACTTATTTTTCTGGAACTATTTCATTTATTTACACTTGTGGAAGTAAATTTAAAAAAAATAAAAGTCCGTTTAAATGTGAATGTTACGTGCACAACGTGTGGTGACCATATTGTTTGTCTCTCCTATTTCGTGCGACTGTGTTGACACAGAAGACCTCGCGTCCTGTTGACCCCATTATCCAAGGACTCCGCAAGTGTGTTAGTGGACAGAGTACAATTCACCCCTATGGAAAGGGGAGGGGAATAGAAACCGCTTCGACTGGAAAAGTCACAACTAAAACATAAACTTCAAAAACTTCATTAGAAATCCTTGAACATTATTACGTAAATAAAGCCGATATTATTTTTTTTCTGGAGCTATCGTTTTATTCACATGTGACCGAGTCAATACACTCGGTTTACTTAGGAACGTATCTTCTGCGCTCAAGATTTAGAGAACTGGTTCGTTCCTCTGGGAGAAAATGGAAACCGCTTCGACAGGAAAAGTCAAAAGTAAAACATAAACTTCACAAACTTCATTAGCAAACCTTTAAATTTATTACGTAAATAAAACCAGAAGTTATTTTTTTGTAGCTATATTTTTATTCACATGTGACCGAGTCAATACACTCGGTCCATTTGGGAACATATCTTGTGCGCTCAAGATTTAGTGAACCGATTCGTTCTACTGGGGGAAAATGGAAACCACTTTGACTGGAAAAATTACAAATAAAACAAAAACTTCAAAATCTTCATTAGAAACACTTGAAATTTATTACGTAAATACAACCATAACTTATTTTTCTGTAGCTATCTTTTTATTCACACGTGACCGAGTCAATACACTCGGTCCATTTGGAAACGAATCTTCCGCGCGCAAGATTTAGTGGCTTGGTTGGTTCTATTTGCGTTGATGCCATATTTCCTCGCAGCAACCGCACCGCTTGCGTGCGCAGCTTCGCTGAATAATTTCCGAAGGAAATTGCCACCTCGACGAACGATCCTTCCACGCAAGACATCCGACGATCAATATTTCAGCGCGCAATCGCTCCCAGCTGCTCAGGCCTCGCTCATTAGCTGCTCAGTGGAAACGGGTAGGATTGAATTATTAAATAAATAAAGGACGCCGAGAGTATTAATTAGTACGAAGATGAAAGGTTTTGTTGAAAAAACACATTGCTTATCGGGTATATTTTATTAATGAGCCCTTTTAAACCTTGTAATGAATTCATGGGGATTAAAAGATTTTAATAAACGTCTTGGAAGGGAAAAAATAGACGTTCTGTGAGTACAAAGAAGTATTATGACCTTACAAGTTTATTGTTGTGGAAAATGGAAGGAGTTTAGTAGTGTACACTGATACTTAAAAGCATAAAAGCATTCAAAACAAAGTAAATCAACGCAAATCATCCAAATTCAATATATAAGGACAATAAAATTACATCATGGAATGTTATAAACTATCTTTACAAAGAGTTTAACCTAGAGAGAATAGCCCAACACATAGTATTACTTAAATAAAGTTCTCGTACTGTAAGTAATTTTGACCTAAAAATGTCTATTAGCTTGTTTCAGTAGTGGCCAATCAAATGGTTTTGTGCCTGATGGAAGTGTTTTGGGCATTGTTTCATCACAGTTCTTTTAAACGAAAAGTGTACGGCAGGAATTCGAACTGAGTCAACCTCAATTTTGCATGTATACATCGTTACAAACGGGATGAATTACAATGATGAAAAACCACACTTAATTGAAATGGAATGGAACATCACACTTAATTGGGTAAAATTAGAATCAGACTAGATTTGTTCTTATGTACCACGACTAACTGAAAATAGGTAACTAAGAGCAATATTTGATCCCATCGGCATCCTACCCCTGGAGCTTCTAATATCCAGAAAACGCTTTGACCGCAGTCATCGTATTGTTTACTAATAAAGTGTGGGTCATCCTATTATGTATTTTATCATTTATACCCATTTTTACTGTATTACGTCCGTATCGCAGGCAATACCGTGAAATTTTCACTTAGTATGTAATTTCTTCTTCTTCTTCTTCTTCTTCTTCTTCTACACTTCACGGGTTAGGCTTACGCCTGTTCCGTCTACACTGTATCTTTCCATATTTTCGTGGGTCTTCCCACATCTCTTTTCCCTCTAGATTTGTAGAAATATGTTAATCTTGTCAGTCTGGTTTCTTCCATTCTTTCTATGCTGCAGCCACTTTTTCCTGTTTAATTCCATAATGTTGTTTGCGCTATTCACTTTCAATTCTCTCCTGATTTCATTTCTTATCTGGTCTTCCAAGATGCAGCCTTTTGTCCTTCGAAGGAACTTCATCTCTGAGCTCTGAATTTTGCTTATTCTTTTCTGCGATAGAACCCAGCCTTCACTGCCATAAAGCAATATCGGGAGAGCTAATGTTTTGTAAAATTTTATTCTGGTATCTTTTGGGGTCTTGTTTTTAAGAGTTCTGTGTATGGTCCCACAGATGGATTGAAATCTTGCTAATTTTTTATCAATGTCTAAATATGTAATGTTTGATTTCATACTCCAGTTTGTTAGAACATCTGCCTGGGGAGAGGAGTTGGTTCTCGTGCGATAAAAATTGTACTTTCTGATTTTGCATTCCTTAGCTGCAGGGGTTAGCGTTAAGTTTATCGGATAAAATGTGATACTCTATAAAATTATTGTAAAAGAGAATATGGGATATTCAAATCATAAATCGTTTTAATGGCATCCCTAAAAAGATAGGCCACCCAAACCGGTATGTATATAAGGTATCAGAGAAAAAAATTATCAAACTTTTTGGGGATGCACAAGGGTCGAAAAAGATTCACAGAAAAGGTTATGGTCTGAAAAGATTTCCCAATGAACATATAGTGAGACATTTCTAGTAAGGAAGTTACATATGTGATATTTGCTCGTGAATGTTGCACAATCTCGTAGTCGCAAAGGTTCGCCGTGGTCAAGAAACCTACACAATTGGGTTAGAACGTCACCTGCTGAATGTCAGTGCTTAAGGAGAAGCATTGCTCGTGAATGTTGCACAATCTCGTAGTCGCAAAGGTTCGCCATGGTCAAGAAACCTACACAATTGGGTTAGAACGTCACCTGCTGAATGTCAGTGCTTAAGGAGAAGCATAATAATAAGGAGCTAAGGCCACATGTGTAACTTTGTTGTCTGAAATTTCCCGCCATAAATTTGTCCTACCAATATATTTTCACAATACATATTCAATTCTATCACTTATTAATCTTTATTGATTGTCTGTAGGTAATTGTTATTTATTTTCTGTGTCTTCAAATTTTAGACAATAATTGGTATGGATTAAAGCGGGTTAATATCAATTAAAATACATATATTGATGCTTGTGTGCATGCAACATTAGAATTTTAAAATCCAGATATATGTATTTTAATTGAGGAGTTTCCGCTTTAATCTCTACCAATGTTTGTCTCAAATTTCAGGATGCAAAAAATAAATTACATATACAATTAATTTTACATATCGTCCTGCTAATTAGCATACCTCGTAACGTCAGATTGGATAGTTTTACATTGGAAAAAATAAACATAACCGAGAAGCAGAATTTTAGTTTCCTTTCTTGTTGAACGTATAAATACTTGGCAACTCGATTATTTAAAATGCTCCATTCGTTATTTACTTTTATTTATTACTTTTGTTTCATAATTATATTTTATTATGAAGTAAACAGAAAATGGAATATGGATTTTCGAGCTTTGCTAATTAGCATGACAATATACAATTTTTCCATTAAGTCCGATATACACGGTACAGTTTTCGTGCAGATTCTCATACAGTTAGTGTAATTAAACTTCAAGATCCCAAACTAGATGTATAAAAGCCAAAAGTCGCGCATACACGATCTGTACTTTTTCAGCAGAAATCGCCACAAGCCATCGCTAGTGGGTCTTACGAGAAACAACTGAATTGCGTCGTTCGAGTACTTTTAGTGGTGGTATTTCTGTGCGTGCTATCTGGCTGTAATCTTCATTAGTATTAATTAATTAAGAGTAGCATAGAGATTAAAAATAGGAAGGCATAGGTTGGGGAAAAGGGAGTTTATCACAATATATCACTTCACACAACCGCACCTTGACACACCTAACCACAAAATCGAAATGGGCGATTACCGTTAGTGAACGATTCTTCCAGTAGAGGCGCCTGAGTCAAACTGTAGGCTTTCTGCATGCAAAATTGTGAATATGCTCATGCAGAAAACCTGGACTGCACGATTTCTGTACGTCCAATCTGCACGCAAACTGTACCATGTATATCGGGCTTTATAACTTCCTCATGAAATCTTGAAGAGTGATCTGCCTGCCCTTCCACACGTGCCCTTCCACATGTACGTGCCCTTCCACACGTGCCCTTCCACATCTGCCCTTCCACACGTGCCCTTCCACATCTGCCCTTCCACATCTGCCCTTCCACATCTGCCCTTCCACATCTGCCCTTCCGCATCTGCCCTTCCGCATCCGCCCTTCCACAGCTGCCCTTCCACATGTGCGTGCCCTTCCACACGTGCCCTTCCACATCTGCCCTTCCACATGTGCGTGCCCTTCCACATGTGCCCTTCCACATGTGCGTGCCCTACCACATGTGCCCTTCCACACGTGCCCTTCCACATCTGCCCTTCCACATCTGCCCTTCCGCATCTGCCCTTCCGCATCCGCCCTTCCACAGCTGCCCTTCCACATGTGCGTGCCCTTCCACACGTGCCCTTCCACATCTGCCCTTCCACATGTGCGTGCCCTTCCACATGTGCCCTTCCACATGTGCGTGCCCTACCACATGTGCCCTTCCACACGTGCCCTTCCACATCTGCCCTTCCACATCTGCCCTTCCGCATCTGCCCTTCCGCATCTGCCCTTCCACATGTGCGTGCCCTTCCACATGTGCGGCGCGCTTAGTGTGGCTTGTGTGTGGTTAGAGCAGCGCGGAGGAGAAGCGGCTGCTGAGCCTGGAGCGGCTGCTGCGCGTCTTCCTGCCGCCGGCGCTGGCCAAGCCCACACGCGCCAAGGAGGTGCAGGCCATCCTGCTCTTCGCCTCCATGCTCGCCAAGGTGAGCCTTCTTCACTCACGCAGCACGAGCGCGCGCCTCGACTGCCAAGCCCATTGGCCCCGCGAGTTTTCACTTCGGGCTTTTTCTTTCTTGGCGCACGCGGGGTGTCAATAAAATGGAATATCTCGCGGTATTTCGTGTCGTTCTCCGTTGCGCCGCCAGGAGTCGCATGATCGCCAGCATTGCTCGATACGTCGCGGCAATGATGAAACGGTTAGCATATCGAACTGTTATACCCTAGTTCGCGGATTCAAACCCGATGGAAGGCGTGGATTTTTAAAGGCAAAAAAATCTGTCGTACGCCTTCCTTCGGAGGAAAGTGAAGCCGGGTGTCCCGTGTTAGTAGATTTACTGCATGTAAAAGATCCTCAAGCCTAAATGACGCCTCTGAGCTAAAATCAAAATCGCCTTTTTTCTTCGCACAAGGAATACCTTCTTTCTCCTCTAGTTGGTGAAAGTAGCGTAGCGAAATTCACGTGGTCAGACGGAAGAGCAGGCATCATGACGTGAGTCCCGCCACGTAAAATAAGGCAATTCATTTCATTTCAATTCAATTCAACACTGTCGCGATCATGCGAAACCTAGCGCCACAACCAAGAACGACGCGAAATACCGTGAGGTATTCCATTTTATTGACATCCCCCCCGTGCGCCAAGAAAGAAAAGCCCCGATGTATAGTGCATGTTTTAATCGCGAAAGGTCACGGTCATCTTCCTTCGCTGGTTGGCGAAATCTGGCGGCGACCTACACGTCGCCTTGCGGGGTTTCCCCTCAACCAAGTATCTCCCATCAGCGGGGCACCGCCCCAGCCGGGACAAGCTCTATGCTCTCGTCTGGTCTCTCGACAAGAGTGGTAGTGTAGTGCATGTGCGTGTATGTAAGGTTGGCCGGTAGGACAAGGAAGAGAAAGAAAAGATCGCGCGTGATCCATTACCTGATTGTTAGCGTACTGTTCCGGCATTCGCCTGGCGCTGATCGGAGAAACCACGGATAACTACCGATCAGAGCAACCGGCCGTTAGAATAAGTCTTCTTCAGACAGCGGCTAAATTCAATCTTTTTATGTAACTAGTGACGAAAATTCTGCCAGTGTCGGAGCTGTCCTGGAATCCCTAGGACCTCCCAGAGGCACTGCAGTGACATCAATTGACGCCTTCAGTCACGTAAGCCGGTAAATACGTAGATGGGAAATCAATGCCGCAAATAAGTACAAATTGTTAATTGTGGTTTCAGTGGAAACGGGTAGCGTATCGGGCTGTTGTACGCAATTTTGATGATTCAAACCCAATGAAAGCCGTGGATTTTGAAGGGCGAAAATATCCTTTGTACTCCTTCCTGTGGAAAAGAAGTAAAGCCGACTGTCCCATGTTATAGCTTTGCTGCATGTAAAACCTCAAGTATAAAAGGAGCTTCTAAACTAATTTTAAATTACTTGTTTCGCGTTCTTTCTCCATTTGATGGTGAAACGTGAAATTGGGCATCACGGAACTGAATTGAATCTGAGGGACCCGGGTTCAAACACAGTGCTGGGAGATATTTATCCCGCTCTGCCCTATTAATGACAGTGCCGAAGTCTACTCAGTCTCTTTTCAAAATCAGTACCAAATTTACTGGTATATTAGCAGAAAATATTTGGAAAATCTACACTGAAGAAGTGTCCATGCTACGCTATCTTATCTCCACGTCCAAAGAAACGTCAGTGAGATCTTTTATGACCTATTACTTGTACAGAGGGTCTTGCAAATGTGGAAATAAATGCCAACATAAAACAAATACAGATTCCGTTCCTACCTATAGCCCCAAGTAGGATGTATTTTTAGTACTTAAATGTATAAAATAAAATCAGAATAAATAAAATAATTCACGAAATACGTTCATGCTTCTGTGGGAGTGGGTTGGCGTCATTTTTGTAATGATATGGAGGAAATTCAATAATGATCTGAGGGAATTCATTGAAAATCAAGCGTACGCTACACAAACGTGTTGCTCATCTGAATATTTTGGGGTGGAACAGACACGAAATGAGTTATAATAGAAAACTCTTTGTATAATAATATTAGAAAGTGAACTAATCGTAACTCACGGAGTTAATCTCTCACCCGAAGTAACGCACTTGGAACATGTTAGGCGAGTGCATACATTATGACAGTAAGATTATACGCAATTTTCTTCTCCTATCGCAATCTAAGAGAAACACGCCTGGTTAGTAAGTTTATATCTTTCTGTATGTGTTTACTTACTTTAAAGTCAGCTTTTTGTAATAACTTGAAACACAGGATCGAATTTCCTTCTGGCAAGGAAGCTGAACTGCCTCCATGCATTTCCGCATTCCGCGCAAAGGATTTCTCCATGGCGAAACGGTGTGGAAGACATTTTTAGAACGTGAAAGTGTAGGGTGACATTACAATAGATAAATGTGAAAGGGAACAAACATAACCTTCGTTTTGGAGTGGAAAAGACAATAAGGAATATATTATGTCAATACACGCATCAAGTGAACATCAAGGCAGTCGACAACAATATATTATGTCGACTGCCTTGATTCTATTACAACAGCCATTGAAAAATTGTTAACATCATTGTTAACTATTTGTTGATATCAGTATTAGGTCAATGTCTGACGAAGACTAAACACAATTTTCGAAATTTCGTAATATTTAAAGGTGAACTTTATACGCAGCTATTTGTTGCGATCTATCTGTATAAAGTTAGCAGTTAATACAATAATATATGATGACTTCGGTACATTTAATCGTCAGAAATCTCTATTAATTATTTTTAAGTGTTAAAAAATCGTAATCTCAGTTAATTTGTTTAATTTATAATGAAAAATGTGAAGGTATAAATATGTGGAATAACGTAAAACTAAAATAATTTTCAATAATATTCACCACTCTCCTACAAGTCATTGTCCAAATGTGAAATATTAATATATACATATGTTTCAATTGTCTCTTTCAACGAAGGCATTAACAATATAAGTGTGATCTTACGGAAGTAGGTATTACAATTCACTTTACAGGAAGACTCAGAATACATATTACAAACTTCTACGGAATGTAGAGAGATCGAAAATTGCCAATAGACACACAGTGAGAAATTGCGTATTGCGGTGTTCTATATGGAGATGTGACATTTGCCCTTAGTTTTTATGCAACACTAAACAAATGTGCAGGAGGTTGATGAAATCTCGTTGTTTGTGACAGAATGTGACCTGCCGAACATCTGTTCATGAGGAGTTGCCTAAAAATCAGGGGATTTTGATTCAAAACAAAGCGCTAAGAATTATCATTAAAGACCCATGGTTCGTTCCAAACAAGCAAATCCACCACGAACTGCAAATCCCAACAATAAAGGAACACATTACTAAACTGTCCGAAGACTTCTTTTCAACAGTCTCCACAACTTCCAGCACCGCCCTCCCATATTCAACCTTGGACACAGCAGAACTGAACCTCCATATAAACTTACGCTTCCCTAAAGACAGATTCAGACCACCGTAAAAAGCAGAAAATCTACCTCAAACGGTATGACCTCCATCAAATAATCGTAACAACGATGTTTCTGCGTAATTTCAATTTATTTTAAAAAATAATTTAAATTGTTAAAATAATCCAGAAACCTTTAACGTAGCCACCACAGAGCACCCACAGTTAGGAAATAATGTATGTTTCTATTCATAACCCTTAAAAACACGAATGTTGAACAGGAAGACAATAAATTTGAAAAAAAGGTGGGTGGGGGAATGTGACACATGCGACACACCATTACATGAAATTGCCCACTGTATCTTTATTTGCAAAATGTTATCATTTACGACCTCTCTACATTTTGTAGAAGCGTGTAACATTTATTCTGAGACGCCTGTAAATTCCCTGGTTATTCATTCCGTGTATTTTATATGTAACATTAGAATGTTAACGAGTAACACGACTTTTCCGTGAGTTTGATTGTGATTAAAGCGTGATACTTGACACTGAAATGTTCCGGCAATTAGCAGATAATTATTTGGTATCAGGCCACGAATCACTGTAATAGTCTCAGAACGTTCACGGATAATTAATGATTTGCACACTTTTATTAGTCACTCTGGAAGTTCAAAATCTGCTTTGTGGTTAATCACGAACACTCATCTAAACTTTTGTAATGAAGTATCGAAATAAATGAGAACTGCCAACTTTATTTTGAAATGACTTTGAGATTAGACACATTATGATATATTAATTTATTTGACTCAGAGTATTCATACTTGTAATTTAAAACACCGATTTCTGGATGGACTAATCACTGCTTGCTAAATCGTGCAAGAATGAAAGAAATTTGAAAATATTGTTTCTAATGTAAGCAGAAATCCCAACGTTGAAATATCTAAATTCATACGAAACATGAGATATAAAATGTGTATAGAAAATTAAATTGAAAAACGTAAATAAACCAGATCGGCCGAGGAAAATCCATTTTGGAAGACATCGTAGTTATGGTTTAGGTGCTAGTGTTGTTCACAAATATCTGACAGACAGATGGACAGATGGACGGACGAACGGACGTTTTGAAAAGAACCACATTTTCGGTATCAGGGGACCCCAAAACGTGTATTTCCGTTAAAATCTCGAAATCGATTTTCTGGACCATTACATAACTTTCCCTATACTATGCATATTACTCTGTATATACGTATGTATACAAGAAAGTAAAAAGTATTCAAAGTACGGTAAATGCAATGTGATGTCGAGTGCGACATTTAGATATTCAATTACTTAATCACTGGGATGCACACATTTCAAAACATGTACTCAATCTCGTTGCGCTGTTTTTCTTGTTACACACGCTGACAACCAGACTCAGCACGACACATGCAAATGACAGTAGTATAGTAAGCAGATTCCGCATGAGCCGCACTCTAATCATGCCGATAATGAAGCAAAAGTGAACTACCGATGCATACGTCACAGCTAGATGGGCTGCCTACACTGGCACTTGTGAAGTCTTAAATCGTAAGATCTTCTTATCTCACATGGTCTGTCTGCTTCGGATACTTTCTTTCTTGTATTATTTTTTCTTCATTATTTTATCTAATATTCCTCAAAAAATATTGAATGCTTATTCGTTGTTGGAAACAATATTTAACGCACTCTTATCCCTGCTTCATACTTTATGATGACAAGTGTAGTAAGTTGCAGAATCATTTCTTTGTGTTGTTTACTACCGACGTCCTAAATACTTGAAAAGAAAGCCAGTGGTTGCGGACTAGATGAAAAAATTCCAAAATGACACCCTGATCCTAATCTACCCAAATCATGGCGTTGTTTGTTAATCCCCATAGAATGTTGGTTTAAGAGCTTTGCCGAGTTTACAACCACGACGAGTTCAAATTTACATCACGAGCAACATCAAGTACTGGAAATCATGTTTTTATTGAACAAACGTCAATAGACCGCGTGTTTGCTAAACAAATTTCTACCAATCACATTTAGATGTCAATTAAAAAAATCTGCAAAATTGAAAACATTGTTCACAATCAAATCATGGCTAAGATTTCTTAAGTCCTGATCGAGTGCAAAAATCAAAGAATACTGGACATTTAAAATGATTAACAAAATTTTGCCGCTTGCTTAGTATAGTAGCTATAAATAGTATGTTTTTCTATGTTTAATTCAAGTGTGTGAATGCAAATATTTTTTTAAAATTCTACTAATAGAAGAGGTAAAAGCTCAAAAACATTCTTACCACATGATGAAATGTGTAAATATATAATGATACTATCACCTAACTCTTAATTTAAGCCAATTAGTAAATCTAAACTTAAATATAGTAATAGAATATTGTACTATGCTCAACTCTTGCGTATTTAGTTAGTTAAACAACTCTTCAAAAAAAACTTTAATATATTGAAATCGGTAATGAGCCTAACTGAAATTCTACCTTGACGTTGAATCACTCAACAAATAAAAACTCAAACATTTATAAAATTTACAGATCATCTTTCTGTGCTGCTTCGTTCTTAACAACCGTAATGATTCTAATTCAAATAATTTAGCTTGCTTGATATAAATGTAGCACAAAGCGTCGACGAAACAGAGTACGAAAATGAATCTGTACATGACTGCTTTAATAATAATTCGCTTTTGTACTTTATGCATCGACTGGTTTCAACAAAAAACGAATTTTCCACAACATGACTTGGATTGTGTTATTTACATTTATTGTGAACATTTATTTCATTTTGTAATTAACGTAACATAGCTCTACGCATTTGAATAATTAATGGACATAAATTATGCATCAACAAACTATGCAAGCAAATGCGTTAAGCCGTGAAGCCCATTGCTGACATGATGTGTGGGTTTATCTGATCACTTGTCAAACTGCTGACTTTCTGTTGGTGAAGAGCAAACTGTTCTAATGGACGTTACAATAAGTGAATGTTGACTTCTATCAATGTTCATTACAATTGAGTAATGCATTGATGTTGTTGGCACTTAAACTCGGGCTGACAAATATCTTTAGAATTTGGGAAGCACTTTTATTGTCAATATTTAGAATACAAGAAATATCTCGAACACAAAGTTGTTTGTCAATAAATAAGTCAGAGATATATCTTTGCATTATTAATTTACATAATAAATAAAACTACGAGAAAAATGTAAAGTTTTTTGTTAATACAAACGACAGAACCTTGCTTGTTTAAAAAAGAGCTATTATATTAACGATTTTCTAAATAATTGTAAATCAACTTAAACAAGTACCAAAATTTTTTATTGTGTGCAAAGAAAAAGGGCACTGAACATTTAGAAAAAGTAAATTCCGTAAACATTTTGCCCTCTAGACTATGCGTGTGTTCCTGCTCGTTTGTTCCTTCTGGACCATACGTGTGTCCATCAAATTCACATATATTACATATCATTCGCAAAGAGAACAGTTACATTTAAAGGGAAAATCTCTCATAAAATCGTATATGCACAACACGCCATATTTCACATAAACAAGTTCCGCGTGTTATCTGCTTTCGGTATTAATTTTGAAAATTCTGGAGTAGCATCCGCAATATTTTTTTGTTTGGTTACTCATTCTGCTGTGTTTTTTCTCGGGTCTGGACAAACATGTTTCTAACTTTTTCAATAACGTACGCATGCTGTATGCAAATGAGCGTAGTGTACTTCTGTTGAATATTCGCTGAGGAATTTATTAACGCTGACGACTGCAAAAATTCGAAATCCACTACTCCAAACATTTCTTATGGAATATGCGAACAGAAAATCTTGCTAGAAAGCTTAGAGGGTACTGTTTCTGACCGTGATGTAGTGTTTTGAAAGAGATCTAGCCGTACTTGGAAGCCAAACGGAAAACAAAATATAATTAGTTCCGTTGTGAACTGTCTGTAGATAGCTACCATCTTTTTCCAACTGTACTCGCTTGTAGATATTAACCGTTTTGTCTTCTGAGAGTCGTGGATAACTAACAGCTCGTTTGTAAAATTGGTTACATTAGGATGATGAAATGGAACATTAGAGGTTAAATTAATACACATACATCATTTAAAAGTTATTATAATTCTTTAATTAAAAATTTAAAATTGAATGTGCATGTATACCCAATGAACCTGCGCATAGACGAACTCCGTGAAAAACGCATTGCTACTATAAATTTATTACAGTTCACTTTGAGCTAATGCTTGGTGGCAAACATGACAACACTTAGAATTATAACTATTGCAAACATTTACTATTAGTATTACCATTAGAATTAGAGGATGATATACTAGTTCTAATTAATTTCTAGTTATCTCTAAATTGACGTCTAGTTTAAATCACACTTCACTTCACTGTATAAAACAATGAATGACATGACAATAATAATAAATATAACAAAAACAATATAAGCAATAATTATAACTTAAAAATTACACCAGTTAATAACAGTTCTAACATGATATTTATATCAGTAATAATAATGATACCAGTAATAATAATAATAATAATAATAAATATAAATATAACTGTCTTATTGTTAGTGGTGATACTTAATAAAATTAAGTATATTTTTAAATTTGACTGCATTAGAAGTCAGAGCCGTGCGGGAATTTGCAGGAATTTTCGTGTGACTTGGTGAATGTTGTGTCTGATAATAAAGAAGCTTCGGACAACGCTGTCCGTTAGCGCTCGGACCGCTCGAGGGAAGCAGGCCAAGAGATACATGTCTGCGGCGGCAAAAAGGCAAGAAACGCTCGTGTTGTCCTCTCTTGTAGATATTAAACGCTTTGTCTTCTCAGAGTCGTAGATACTCCCTCTCACACTGACGCGGCAAACGGTACCCATCTACTAAGGGGAACCGTTTATTGAAACGGGCATTCACTCCTCGATCTGTGTGAAAGCGGTGGAATAAGGGGTTTCTGGCGGTAATTCTGGCAGGATTCTTTCGTTTTCGTTCCTTTTAACTACACTCGTAACTTACATCATAATCTATACTCATTAGTCAATCCAAATCATTTGTCGATTCCATGTGCGGCTATCAGGTCAATAATAATAATAATAATAATAATAATAATAATAATAATAATAATGATAATAATAATGATAATAATAACAATAATAATAAGTAAGTTTTTGAGTAAGAACTTGTCTAAACACCACGGTAATTCAAAAGACTGGGAAGTGCAAGAAATTGCTTTATTTGGAACAGCCCACATTTTGCGTAAAGTATTGTAGAGGCACTCATAGTCACCGGATCTGCTCCTTAGGTAGCTGGTTGCAACCTGGAGTAGATTTTATATTCAGCCGACTCATAAGATCTTTAGTCGTGTAATGGAAAAATAATAATAATAATAATAATAATAATAATAATAATAAGCAAGTAGAAACCATTGATCATATTGTCTCAGCTTGTCCAATCCTAGCAAAGACCGAATACCTGAAAAGACATGACAGGGTGTGTAGCTACCTCCACTGGCAGATCTATACCGCCCTCGAAGTTCCAAACACATGCCCCAAGTGGTACGAACACCCACCAAAACCGGTGACGTCTGTTGGATTGTGTACGATATTGTACGACCAACAAATTCAAACTGATCGCACGATAGCGGCAAACAAGCCGGATATAGTTATCCGGGATTCGGCGAATAAATCGTGTTTACTTATCGATGTTGCTGTACCTTGCAATCAAAACGTCGTTACCAAGGAGGCAGAGAAACGTCTTGTTTGGAAATCGAGATCAGCCGAATGTGGGGCGTAAAAGCACAGGTCGTCCCGATACTTATCGGAGCTCTGGGATTTGTTCCGCAAAATTTGAGTAAGAACTTGTCTAAACTCCCTGGTAATTCAAAAGACTGGGAAGTGCAAGAAATAGCTTTATTTGGAACAGCCCACATTTTGCGTAATCGAGATCAGCCGAATGTGGGACGTAAAAGCACAGGTCGTACCGATAGTTATCGGAGCTCTGGGATTTGTTCCGCAAAATGTGTATAAGAACGTGGCTAAACTCCCAGGTAATTCAAAAGATTGGGAAGTGCAAGAAATCGCTTTATTTGGAATAGCGTATATTATGCGCAAATTATTGTAGAGGTACCAACACTCCCACGATCTGCTCCTTAGGTAGCTCCTTTGGTAGGTGGCTTAAAACATCTTTAGTCGTGATGTAGTGTAAAAATAATTATATAAATTTATGAGTATTTTCTTCCTCCACCAGGATTGCGATGTTAGTGAGCGTAGTGTGAGAGTGGTTTTACTTTCAGATATTAATCAGTTGCGAATGTATGTAACGAATGTAATTTAAATATACTGAGATCTTTCCATGTATTCCTCCTACATTTTATTTAATATTTTACTGCTTCCGACCAAAAGACAAACTTTTTCAAAAGATCATAGGTAAATTATATTACACAATACACAATAATATCGTCCAAACAGAATTTGGGGTTGTAAACAAAGAAAATCAAACATGATATTTAATGTATTTGTAGGCCGCCACGATAAAACAAGAATTTCTACCCAGTGTACACTACGTTGAGGCTTCGTAACTCGATCTCTTGTGCTTTGCTTTTCTTTTCTAATAGTGTATAAAATATATTTTCAAACAGACATCTTATACATGTATATCTCGACCAAATTGAGAATGATGTTTACAGGAGCGCGCCACCGTCTGTGTTTACAGCCGAAACGAGAGAGACGGAGATATAAGGATACTCGATTCAAAATTAAAATGGGACCGTGCCAAACTATTGCGAAAAAAGCGCGATTTATTTTGTTGCAAATGTAGTATCTTCCCAATTAATATTTAACTTTATTTGTACATGGTTGCACTTCATATTGGAAGAAATAAATGTATACTTTTCTCTACAAAATGATTCAAAATTTTGAAATTAATTCTTTCGATGAGCAGTAACATTCATATAAATCGTTAATTTTAACTTAAGTAGTTTCTCAGAATATTGTAGTGATACCGAATCCATTACGGCTGCGAGCCTGAGAATTGCTCCGTGTTGCGCGACAGAGGGGTCGACGGCGGCGCCAGGGTTCTGTCAGGCCACCCGCTGGACCCGCCCCCCTAGCAATTCGTCGCACCCAAGTGTCCCACAGCCTGGGAGGTCTTCCCGTGCACGCGACACTGCGGTACTTTTCCGCGGCGCTCCTCGCCCTCCCCATCCTCCTTTGAGATTTTCGTTCCCCCCAGTCATTAATTTCTGCCCCTATTTGACAGAAAATTGAAGCGAGAGAGAACGAGTGCGGGTTTCTCTCTCATTTCTCGGCCCCCAAAACTTCCGATGATTGGGCAGAATTATTCTACGACGCAATACCCTTTCGCCAATAGCCGTCGGACGTGGACAAAGCTCTAGGATGTTCTAGAACATTCTGAGGGAATTTGGTGGGGGAAGGGAGGCTCGAAGGACTTGGTGCAGGCGACACCACAGAGAGAAGGTGTGAGGCCACCACAGAGAGAGGGTGTGGGGCCGTCACAGAGAGAACGTGAGAGGCGGTCAGGGGGACGAGACGTTATTGTGGAGGCGCCCGGCGTCAGAGATAAAGTTTTGTTTCTTAGTTGGACTTATAAGAAAACGTTGAGTTTTCGAGAAGAATTTGTGAGCGGTTCTTAAATAAGTGTAGACCGCGGATTGTGAAAAGTTTTATTGACATTCTAATAGTTCAGAAAAAGTATCTGACCTGTGCTCGTGTTTGGAACATTATCGTGGAACTATTTGATCATTCACGAAGTTGCTACGAACTGTAAAGTACCGTGCGGTGAACCGAAAGTGACAAGGTCATTCAGCTGAGCAGACATTATCTGAGCATTAGCGACAGTAAGTGAGCGGCGCTGTGTGTTGGATCAACACTCCTGCGACCCCGCCTACTACCTGACCCGGCCCTGCGCGACCCTTTGTGCGGCGCCCCAAGACGTCCCACGCCACCCCTGCCAACCAGCTGGTGGCTCGAGGTCGTTCAACTCTGGTTTGTTGTGCTCGCCGCCCCGCTGAGACGGTATTTTTTTCGTTCTTTTGGCGCGCCCGTGGTCGAAAGGCATAAACAGTTTGGTGAACAATTTTTAATTACCTTTGACCGGGCGACGAAGAGAAGATTCCCGGCCGCGGTTGGCTGTCAAGAGGGAATCAGCGTAGAGGAAAATATTGTTCTTTTTTTACTGTAGTAATTTTCACTTGTCAATTTATTTTATTATTTTATGTGTGCATATCATATTTTGGAATTTGGAAAGGGGAGCATGCTCGCCGACATGAGTGGTAAAATCTTGCAATTCTTTTTTTAAATAAAAGCCACCTATTTGTTAACATGAGTAAAAGTTTCTTATTTTACACCGGCCACCAACTTCCTCCATCTTCATCAATTTAGGCAAGCCTTTCTATCGACTGAGCGAGCCGGCTACCACGTCTACGGCGCCCAACCGACAGACGGGTAGTTGCAATATATACCAAATAAAATTCTTTTTTATGTAAGAAGTAACTCTCACCATAATGAAGAATATTGTAGATAGACAGTAGAGTTAATGTTTTGGTATTTTATTGCTTACCTAAAAAACCGCCTGAAGTCTATGGAAAAAAAGATGAATGAAGAAGAATATAAAATGTTTAAGTTCAATGAATCACTATTAAAAATTCAATATAAATAGAAAGTTTTATTATATTCTTATACCAGAACGGTGAAACGTAAAAAAAGCAACTTAAAGGAACGAAAATAAAAGTCAGTGTAAATCCTGCATGATGTGTCTCTGCAGGAAAATGTTATCAGCTGGTTTAAAACCACTATGATGGAAGCCATGGTGATTCCGTAGAAACAGTCTCTGAACTCGCTTCACGCTCCTAGTGGCTTTTGTTTGCGAAACTGGCAGTACAGACCCGTGTTTACACTGTTAATTCCACGACGCGCCGCAATCGCATCCTTCATTCTTCGCTTGGTCGAGTTATACTTACGTAACAATATTCCAACTCTCATTCTTGCACTCTGAAAATAGTCTTTTTAATACATTTATACTCGGCGTCAACTAAATTCGAAAACTTATTTCATTTAAAAAAAAATATCTACGTGAAACTTTAAACTGACTATCACACTAAGACTTCGCCATCTTCTCTTTATTACTTGCTCTGTACATATCCCGTTCTCTCGTTGTATGCTCTAGGACGCATCTTTTTTAAATTTTATTCACGTACCTGTAATATACTTTCATTTTATACACATTTCAGTACGTATCTTCTCTTTGTCGTCCTTTGTCATTTCTCATTCACAAACATAACACAAGCCTCTGCTTATATAAACGTCACGTTCTTTGGCTTAAAACTCTTCTCGAGACTAATTCTCTCTGTTTCTAAAAACTAGCCTCCGCAGGCTCTACCATTATTTCTTCTCTGTTTTGGATGTTCGCGTTCGCGTCGGATCTGCGCGTTCTAGCTATTGATTGCTCTCTGGTATGTCGTCCTCAAATATCGCATGCCCATTCATCGTGCGATTTTTGTGATAAATTCATATTTTTATTTCCAGTTACAATCTCAATGTATTTTAATTAAAAAATAATCTACAAAATAATTAATCGTACTTTTGTTTAGTCACTGTTTTCAAATAAAAGATAGTACGACATTATTAATACTAAATACTTTTTTTGTTTTTTAAGGTCGCGTCAACATCTAGGTCATTAGCGACCACTATTGGATTTAAAGTTATTGGTAACTATAAAGATGGAATGAAATTGTGATTATAGGGGATGAAAAGACGAACACAAATACAACCATGTCCGAGGCGGAACTCGAACCCGCGATCCTTCGGTCCGAGATCGCTCCGACACTATAGCAATCGCGGCCACCAGACCGGCTGTAAATACTTTTCCTCCCGCACAATTTTAGAAGTCTGAAATGAACAAGATAAAGAATATTTTTGATTAATGATGAATATAAAATGTACAAGGGTTTTACCAAAAGTAAGGTTCCTAATGAGCTACAGCCTCAAGGGAAGGTGCTAGGCCAAATCCGACAACAGTGCCGTGCGCAGTGGTTCCCCCACTCTCGAGCTCGCCTATCCGCGATTCGCTACGTTGCTTAGTGTTCGCTTGGCAGCCGTCAGAGATGGATGTGTCGATCGCCGCTCCCGCCAAGTGCGAGGTTCGAGCAGTAATCCGATTTCTCCACGCAAGGAAGTTACCGCAATCCAGAAGGAGCAATCCAGAATCGTCAGACAGGACGACTGACGGAGGGAGTAGTGCTTCTTCACGACAACGCTCGACCCCACGCCGCTCGTCCAACACAGGATCTTTTGAAGAAATTTGGGTGGACCGTTATGCCCCATCTCCCGTATAGCCTGGACTTAGCCCCCAGCGATTATCACCTCGTCCCCAAGCTAAAGGAACACTTAAGTGGCTTCAAGAGCGAAAATGAAGTCCGAGCAGAGGTCACACGATTCCTCAACGGATTTGCGGGAGACGCCTTCGACTTATGAATACAAAAGCTGGAGCACCGTCTTCAAAATTGTGTCGAAAACAATGGAGACTATGTTGAAAAATAGAAACAATGTAAGCTTTTCAACGATGTATAAATTAATTACAATAAATAATGTTTTCTATTTACAAAAAATATAGGAATCTCTTTTTGTACAACCCTCGTATTACAACAGTAAAACATACGAGTACAAAACCCCGCAACATTTGTTTCATTTTCGCCCTATTGAGAGCCAAACATTTTTGGACGAAAATTACATTCCACGCCAGTCGACAATCGCGTCCGTTCCCTTTGGGGCTGGGCTGCGGGCGCGCGGCGGCGCGACGTGTAAGAACTAATTTAATTACGAGCGACTGTGCGGCGAGCGGCGCGGCGCGGCGCGCTGTTCTTCTAATATCGGGAAAGGAGCCCGATCAGCGGCGGGGGTGGGGAGTGGGAGGGGGGTGCGGGGGCGGAGCTCATCTCGTGAGTGCCGCTCGCCGAGGCAGGTGACTAACGCGCTGCGCTGCAGATGGAAAGAAAACGCGAGGCGGAGCGAAATGGGACGGAGGATGGGGCGGGCGGGAGCGGGCGGGGACGGGCGGGCGGGGGCGGGCGGGGGCGGGCGGGGGCGGGCGGGGGCGGGCGGGGGCGGGCGGGGGCGGGGCGGGCGGGGGCGGATGGGGCGGGCGGGGGCGGGCGAGGCGGGCGGGGGCGGGGAGGGGTGGGCGGGGGCGGGCGGGGAGGTATGTGCGAGGCGGAGCGGAGCAGGGTGAAGCGTGCAGAGGCCTGGTGTGTGAGTGTAATGAGTAGGCAAGAAGTACGTAAAAAGAGCGTGTCGGGAAGAGGGCAGGAGGGGTGTGGGGGGAGAGGGAGAGGCGGGGTTGAGGAAGAGAAGGGCTGAGAGGAGCTGGGGATGAGGGGTTGGGGAGAGGCTTGGTGAACACCGGCGAAATTAAAAGAGTGCGGAGCGGGGCGAAGTTAGAGGTGCACCGGAGTGACACGTGGTGGATTCAGGAAGGGACAAGGTGGGGCGAAGCGGGGTGAACCGGGGCGGACCGGGGCGAAGCCAGGTGAAGTAAGGTGAAGCCAGGTGAACTGAGGTGAAGCGAGGTGAAGCCAGGTGAAGCGAGGTGAAGCGAGGTGAAGCGAGGTGAAGCCAGGTGAAGCGAAGTGGGGTGAAGCGGGGCGAAGCGGAGCTAAGCCGGACGGAGCCTGACGAAGCCGGGTGAAGCGGGGCGAAGCAGGGAGAAGCGGGCGGCGAAGCGGGGAGAAGGGGGTGCCGAAGCGGGGCGAAACGGGGTGAAGCGGGGCAATGCAGAGAGGAACAAAGCGCAACGCAGAGCAGGAGCTGGATTTCGACGGGCGAGGCGCAACCAGAAGAAATGGCCTCATGGGGGGTGGGGGAGGCCCGCTCAAGCTTTTCGCCCGCCGACATGGCATTCTCTCGCCGCCCTTCTCCCCCTCTCGCTCCCACACGGCCCCTGATGCCTTGTCCGTTTCTATTTGCACTCTCCCGACCCTTTCGCGATATGCGCTGTAACGGCGAATGCTTCGCTTTTCACGTCTGGGTGCTGGGATTCAAATTTCTACATAGCTTAGCGATATCATTTTTATTCTGATACTGGATCTTTCGCCTTTTGCTTCACATACGCGCTGAATGTCCCAGAGATACGCATAGTGTTTTTGAGGCAGCAGCGCATGCAGTCCGCTATACTGGCAGAAGGTGTGTCTAGCAACCTTTCTGCGAATCCCAACGGTAGTCAGTTTATTTTTTCATAGCATGATCTTGATCTCGTATTTCTTACATCTTGGAGGAAACGACAATTTTACACTACTCTGTCCGTAGAAAGAAATGATACGAACATGTGCGTAGATACGACGTAAATAATGCCAGTTAAGGATATCATTTCATCGCGAAGCCAACACAGCTGCTACCAATGCTTTCCGTGCAGTTCTCGTCATTACGGTGATCTGTTGTGTTGTGATAAGAGAACTCGGCGTGGAATTTCTAGGGGGCATTGCGGGTTTTGATGTGATTTTTATTTATTTAGTCAAAAGCCAGTAAAAATCTGTATGTGGCGTATGGAGGAGAAGATCGCACATTTTCTTGAGTTCCAGAATCTTTTCCCTACATTTTGGCCATAAGTAGTTGAAAGATGTTCATGGGGGCTTTCTCGGAATCTTCCCGTTTCCCCTCATTAAGTCATTGCTCTACATAATCCTTACGAGATGTCAAAGAGTAAATGTTACAAACTTCTCGGGCGGTTAGAGAGGTAGAAAATGACCACTTTTTCCAATGAATGAATGAAGTGGCAAGTTGTATTTAACGGAGTGACATTTTCTTTGATTTTTAGGCAACTTATAACCCCAGGTGGTAATGCAACAAGGAGACATGGTAATGATTTAAATGTGTGGTACTCGACACCATCTGAGAGGCAACAAGGAGACATTGCGTTTGGGGCCATTAAAACCGGGCATTCCTGATTCCATAGGGGCACAAATTGTTTCTTATACCGTTGTATTCAAAATGCTACCATTCTGGACGTTATATTACATTTTCAGAAGGTACACACAATCCATAACTCGGGTTGCCAGAGACGTGCGAAGTTGGGTTCCAGGAGGAAGCTTTTTTCTTTGAAAACAATGATAATTTGCAACGTTCGAAATATTCACACAGTAATTTCATAATGATCTATTCTTAAGAAGAATTCATTGACTCCAGGCTTAGACTCTGGCATTGTAATTAAGATGTCTTCACAGTATATTCCTCGTCTTCAACTGTCATTTCGATTTTTCTTGAACCCATTCTGAACGTTTCTAAAATATTCAATACATTTGAAGTCATAATGCAGCATTATAATGCAGCATCCCGTGTCATCCAGATCCACAACTACGTCGCTCTAGTGTATTTCTTAGGTTCGAATACCTGTCGTAACAGATTAACTCACCATCTACAATCCAACACATCATGTTTTCATAGAGCCCCGAGAGAAGAAGTTGACTCTGTTATGTCGCCAAAACTCCATTCTTCCCGTCAAATCGCATCTCACGTACTACTTCAGAAGCTGTTTCTATCGCTAAGCTCACTTCTTTGTCGCCACCTACAATGTCTTCATTCATCTTCTCCCTCTTATGTATCCACGACAATCCCGCTGCCACGCTTATCGTCGACACTGTTTTTTATATCAACCGTTTAAGTTGTCACTGAAATATATGAAAGAACAGGTACTACACTTTCCACAACACTTAATTACGTAGCTCGTACTCGCTCACTTGTGATTTGTCAGGAGCCTGGCCGCCCGTTATATATATATATATATATATATATATATATATATATATATATAGAGAGAGAGAGAGAGAGAGAGAGAGAGAAACGAATTGTTATCACTCACGTGATAACAATGCGTTCTGACGAATATGAATAATTTGAACTGCGCGGCACCGGCCAGCGCACCACGGAGTCGGGTGCGAGGAACCGGAGTCGGTTCGCGAGAAGCACCACAGCAGCCACGAGGCGCAACAGTGGCGAATGAAAGTTTATAGGGTACGGACGTGCGCAGGGTGGCGGCAAGTTAATCATCGGATGAAGACGGATGAAGCGATACAGACTGTTAATCGGAGAGAGGAATGCACGTAAGTGTTACGCCACTGAACTGGGAAGGTGTTGGTTAAGGAAATTGAGTGATGAATGTGGAAGTGCAGTTTAAGGAGTGAAACAAGACGAAGCGGCCATCAGATCGTAGTGGAGTATGGCCTGCCTTAAATGATATCCACGTGATGTGAATGGAATTAGGAGAAGAAACGGAACAGTACATATCCGCAATCGACCTGACTAATGATAAATTAGGTGAACAGTCGACGATAATTAATGCCGAAGTTAAAATCCGCAGGCGAATGTAGTAGCAGCGTTTTAGAAACGTTAGAAGCACGACAATGGCCGAGAGTGGGGTGAGGGCAGGCAACGGTGGCGGAGGGGCCGCCGGTCTCCCGAACGCGGCCGAAGCCAACGAAGATCCCCGAAGGGCCCGGCGGCGGACGACGCGTCGAAAGCAGCGGATGAAACAAGCGACCAGGGCGACCTCGCAGGACTCCCTTCCCCTCCACCGGCTCCCCGGCGGTACGAAGAGGCCAGAACGCAGCAGTGCGGCGCCCGGCGCCGGCTCGCCAGCGGAGGAGTGAGCGGATGGAGACGCTATTCAGGTTGGAGTGTCACGGGTAGAACGGCGGGAAGGGTAGGGAGGGAAGGTAGTTAGCCCTTGGAGAACGTTGATTTTGTGTCGAGGTTTTTCCCCAAATATAGTTAAGCATAGGATAGGGAACAGAATGAATGCTAACGTAAACGTTAAAGGGCACCCAATTGTAAAATAATTATTTGTGTAATAAAAGGAAAATTTTGTTAATCACAGTTTCTAGTGTATGCATGATTAAAGCCGGAGCCCATTCCCGGACAAGAATCCCTGTCCCTTATATCTCTATTTCTCTCTTCTTAATTTTGTGCAGAGTCTATCCACGACTCGTCTCAATATATATTGAAACGAATTGTTATCACTAAGACGATAACAATGCGTTTCGAACCAATTTTGTACGTTTGAACTGCGCGGCAGAGGCTAGCCCGCCGGCGGAGTCGGGGGGGCCAGAGCCGGTTCAACGTGAAGAACCAGGAGCCAAGAATCGAGCAAGAGACGAGTAGAGCAATGGCGGAGAAAGAGAGTGGACGTAAGGTATCGTGTGGAAGGAAAAGCGTATAGTGGCGGACAGAGTGGAACCAGAGTGGAGTTGTGACGGAGAAAGTGTGGGACCAAAGTGAACGCATTAGCGGAAAAGTGAAGCGAGACAGAGAGAGTGCAAGAAAGTAGTAAAGTGTTACAGACGGTGAAACGCGTTGGATGATGAACACGTGGGACGGACACTGCCGTATAGAGGGAGGGAGCATAGTATGCCAGTTTTAAACATTATCAAGCACCACTTAGGTGAACAGTTAATGATCATTACCATAAAGGTCGAGAACTGTATCGTAAAAGAACGAGAGAATAGTAGCTGGGGAGGACAACGCTCTGATACAATCAAAACGTTGGGTTGCGTTTCAAAGCAGACCCCGGCGGCTACGAGTGGGGTGAGAAGCGGCGGCGGCGGCGTTCCTCTGCCGCCCTTCCGAGCACCTCCGAGGGAGCCGGAATTACCCGAAGGACGAGGTGGCGCGGCCAGGCTCGTCAGGCAAGAACGCATCGAACAAGTCGCCGGCGCGGCATTGCGGGGCTCCCCCTCCCCGCGCTGGCTTCCTGCGGCGCGCGGTGCCGGCCGACGGCGGATGGGCGAGTACTGAAACGGCGCAAGTCAACGGGGTTTTCGTGAGTAAAAGCGGTCGGAAGGTTGGGAGAGTAGTGATTGACCAAGAGAAAACAGTGATCTTGATTTGAGCCCCCCCTAAGTAATAAAACTAGTGTAAGGGAGTAAAGCCATAAGGTGACCGTAAAATTGTAAAAAGGGATCAGACAAAGCACGGGAAAAACAGAGTAAATGCTCCTGTGAGCGCCAAAAGCAACTGACTTTGTATAGCAATGGTTTTGTTCTGTTTTTGTAATAAAGAAAAGTTTCGTTACCCCTAGTCTCTATTGTGTGGATGATTGGATCCGGAGCCCATTCCCGAAAAAGAATTCCTGCCCCCTCTTGTTTATTTATAAATTTTGTGAGAGTTAATCAACAACTCGTTTCAATATATATATATATATATATATATATATATATATATATATATATTGAGAACCCCTATTATATATATATATATCTGTCGTCGAAGTCGCTCTCTCAGCTTGCTGCGGGTCGAAGAGGTTAGCATCCCGCTGCCCGGTGTTCTCCAGAATCGAGCGCGTGCTAACCTGTGCACGCACGCCAACTTCGAAATTGGCTGTGTGCACAGCATTTCACTACTAAGAGACCTTTACGCATTTGCTTCGCTCATCACAATTGTCAACACTGTCTGTCCCCTTTCCTTTAATCCCTGCCAACTTTGACTTTTCCCCCTTTGGATAATCCTTTTCACTCCCCACAAAACAGCAGTAGCAGCTCTCGTCGCTAACGATGGGAATCGACCATTCTACCGCACCAACCGCCTATTCTGTCCTCGTTCCCTCCTCCATCGCCATATTTAATAATTATGTCGCCATCATCGCTGCTCAAGACCATCGGGTCTCCTCGCAGCTTTCATTGATCTTTTTCACACATGTAGTCTCGTCTTACCGACCTGTCTATGGTACCCAACGCCTAAGCCAGTCTTGTTTTCGAAGATTCCGCATTTGATATCCTTTACGATCGACCCATTGAAATTTCAGACACAAAGGACTACTTTTGGCATTTCTCCTACACTCAACATTGAATTTAATTGCCTTATTTTACGTGGCGATACTCACGCCATGAGTCTGGCCTCTTCCGTCTGACCACGCAAACTTCGTTACGCTCTTTTCACCATCTAGCGGAGAAAGAAGGTATTCCGTGGGCGACAAAACAAAAGATTTCAATTTATCTCAGAGGCGTCATTTAGGCTTGCAGATCTTTCACATGCAGTAAATCAACTAACATGGGGCAGCCGTCATTACTTCCCCTCCGAAGGAAGGCATATGAAGGATTTTTTTGCTCCTAAAAATCCACGGCTTCGATCGGATTTGAACCCGCGTGCGTGGGTATAACATTCCTATACGCTATCCGCCATTCAGTTGCTACACTGATTTTTTCCATTTTAAACGTTGATTCTACTCTATCCTTTGGAGGCATTACCATTCAGGAGCACTCTCTAGCAGTGGGAGCCCGCAGCATCAACAAAATCATTGTTCACAGCACTTCTTGCACATCGGGCACCTTTCCCTTGCCGTCTCGGCCGTCTGCAGCGTCTGACGCGCGCCGCCTCGCCCAAATGTCAGAGTCTCTCTCTCTCGAGAGCCGTTGCGCGCGTCCCCAGCGCTCCCTTCCCTCGGCAGACGAGAATGCATCCACTCCCCTCCACGCTCACCATCCTGCCCTGCCCTTTGTGCGGTGAGAAGGCGGCTCTGCCTTCGGGCGGTCGCCTCAGGGCACGGCCGAGTCGGCAGTGGCGGGGAGTGGATAGGCAGATGCCACGGTGGTAAGGGCAGGGATGCAGAAACGTCAGGGGCGGAGAAAGTGAGAGTGAGGGTGCAGCTAGTTTGAAGGAACACTGTGATAGCGGGTTGGGTGGGACAGAGAGGAGGAGAAGAGATAGAGGGGAGAGAGGAGGGAAGGAGAGGAAGGAAGGGCGAGGGAGAGAGAGGAGGGAAGAAGAGAGGGAGAGGAGAGAGTAAGAGAGAGGAGAGGGAGGGATAGAGAGGAGAGAGGGATAGATAAGAGAAGAAGAGGGAGGAAAGGAAGAGAGAAGGAGAGAGAGGAAAGGAAGAGAGAAGAGAGAGGAGAGGGAGAGATAGAGAGGAGAGGGAGGGATAGAGAGGAAAGGGAGAGATGGAGGAGAGAGTTGTCGAAAGAACTGGCAGGGGTAGACGACAAGGGCGGTGGAGCCGGTGGTGGCAGGGTCGAGACCAAGGTGAGTTGGTGAAGGTGGCAAGAGATTCAGCGATTTGAAGGCGGTTTCAGTCGGCAGTGGAAGAGAGAGTTGTCAAGCCTTCTGGCAGAGGGTGGACGAGGACGGCGGGGACGGGGACACAGGTGACGGGGTTGGGTCATGATTGAATTGGTAACGATGACAGCGGAGACGGCAGGGGGCTGATGGGACCGGGAACGGCGGGGCCGGCATGGCTGTGGTAAGAACGGCGGTGGCGGGGCTGGCGGAGGCGATATCGGTTCGGTGGGGACAGATGCAAGGACGGGGCCCTCCGAGATTTCCTCCGAGTCTTTGTGCGACGGGTTGCCTACCGCGTAGGCGCTCGGCTGCATTCGATTGAAGTTAACAAGCCTCGCGCGTCCATAAGTAGCGCCTATCCTGAAAACGAGAAGACGAGAGGAGAATCCGCGCTGGAAAACAGGTCCTGGGAAATCACGAAAATACCTCCAAATAATTACTTTTTAAGGAAATTAAAGTAAATGTTCAAGTTATTTTACGTCCGTGAAAATTAAATTAATGCCCAATATTTTTATTTCATTATCGTATTTCTATCTGTAATTATTTTTAATTATAATAAGTAAATCACTAATATTGTTTTAAAGTTTATTTGTGAAAAATAACTCGTTTGTTCCACAATTTGCTTTGTGAAAATCTTGTGGTATTGAAAATGTCTCATCAGATATGTATATCACTGATGGATTATTATTATTTTCTCTCAACTCATATACTATTTATAATGTGCAATATGTTGGTGGACCTAAACAGTAAAACATACTTCACCTCGACAAGTTGTTTTTATAGTCAATTATTTTTTCCATGTTAGTATTTTTGGAGTGAGGAAATAATCATTAAAGAGTGCTGACAATAATAATGACACCCTTCATTTACTGTTGTATACATTTTCACATTTCGCGTGCAATCGAACTTGAAAAGCATATAAAGGGACAAAGTAGTAGCCACAATAGTACCACTTTAATACCCTAAGTAGGCAAAAATCAGTCACCATGAATACTTTTTACTCCATCAAAAATTAGATATAAAAATAAAATATTATGTCAAAATTAAAGTATTTTTTTGTATGAAATGTCGGCTATAATTATTGACTTTACATAGATAATAGCTACAATTTCAACAAGTACCCTCGATTTCTGGGAATGTGTATTTATTAAACCCATTGTAGTTTCGGTTTGAAATCCTAACAGAAGTTTAAAATGCAAAAAAGCCACCTTTAAGCTTGATAATTGTTATCTAAACATCTCACCTCTTTAAATTTATATATATTACTGTTAAATAAGATACTTGTCACTTCTTGTTAGCTTCACAATATTGCTAAAGATTCTTTCTAAAAATTACATAGTATATTAATCAAAATCCATTATTTTCTGTGAGGAAATTGATAGTGAATGAAAGCTTATGACTTTCTCCCAGACTTTGTACATAAAACCTGCACAGAGAATATTAAGTACGTTAACCTTGAAGATCAATGGCATGCTAGCATATTGCTCGGCTCTAATGAAAACGTCTTGGAAATACATTTTTCAATACCATGTTAAGTCTTTAAAAATCCCATTTATCCATGTTAATTACGCTTCCAGGATTTAATATACTGTTTACGCGGCATATCAAGTAACGCGCCTTTGGCGGAGCTAAAAAGGTCAGATGGCAAGAGAGCTTTGCTCCTTCCCTGCCTGTTCATTTACGTGAGTCAGGTGATTCGACATTTCTATTGTGTTTTGTAGACTATTTCACTCATGTCTGTCTGCGTCGTAAGTAGCCAGTGGTAACCAAGGATATATTCAAATTACACCAATCCCAGATGTTTATCGCCATCAGTTTGTTTACCTTTTTTTATAGCTGTAAAACCTTTGTTTACCTTTTTAAGATAACGATAGCAGTTGTTTCACCTCCAAAATAGCTTGTTTGCATCAATATAATTTTAAAATATGTCGTTTTGGTTATATTTAAAACTCTGAAATATAATATATTATTAAAAAGTCAGTGCCGAAAAACAGCGAAAGGAACAAAGAAAGCGTGTGAAAGCAATTTCAAGAATTTTGTGAAGAAAAAAAATACAAATGGACAGCACAAACTACAAATGAAGAAATTACACA
Organism: Acheta domesticus; assembly: GCA_031308135.1. Classification (NCBI taxonomy): domain Eukaryota; kingdom Metazoa; phylum Arthropoda; class Insecta; order Orthoptera; family Gryllidae; genus Acheta; species Acheta domesticus. Next base: position 11,907,606 of record JAHLJT010000631.1, on the reverse strand, counting down.
TATTTTAGGCAATTAATATACAAAGATTAGATGGTGAAGAGTACAAAGAATATGCTATAAAACTATGTGGAACGTTACAACCAAAATTATTCAGGAAAATACTTTAATGAGTACACACGTGTTTTCAATCCATTCGAAATTGACGAATTCCGCTGTTAATTCATCTTGTACATCTTCCATTTTACATACTTCCACGGAAGACCAAGACTTCGAAAACAACTTCCTACAACTTTAATGATTGTGTTTTTTTAATAACTGTTCTTGTATGTAGCCCTGTTAAAATTGTTTTTCGAAATTTGTATTACCATACGATTGAAATATATTTGAAATCATGTTACTCAATTATAATTTATGTATAAATAATGTATAATCAAATGTTACTTAATTATAATTTATTCCAGGAGGCAGTGATAAGTCGGAGCTGAATGAAAGGTTTTCATTTTTCAGTTGTAATTTTAAGTTATATTTCCCATTTTTGTAATTCCTGTGATTTAAATTATTGTTTCAAATCATGTAATGTGTTTATTCGTGAAATAATCACACTAAATATCACTCGAAGTCCTGTGCTAGCCGGTAAATTCACTCCTCTCTACGCGAGTCGTGAATTTACCGGCTAGCACAGCACTTCTCGTGATATTACTTATGATAATACCTGGAAGAAAACTTACCAGTATTTGTCTCATTTCACTTGTTTCAATAATTTATATTAGAAAATTGATTAAGTGAATATTGTTTTCACTATCAAGCAAAATCTGACTCTTATTTTTTCTGTCTTATGGAACAATAAATAAAGCATACGTAATATATTCATACATTTCAACAAAATTAATATTTTTACGGATTTCTAAAGTACTAAATATATGCCATTCTACGTATACTATTTAACTATACTAAAATGTAAGTTATATGCAAATATTGTAGTGTTGAACTTCACCATTGAATCTTAGACATTGAACCTACACTGAATAAAAGAAGTGTAACACTTCATTGATATTAACAGGCACGTAATGTCTTTTTTTTTGATGGGAAATTCGTATAACCATCCATCTCTCTGTAAAAATATGTTCAGAGTTAGTCTTGTTACTACTATCTTACCGTTGTGTTTGTTTAATGATTTGAAACCTTGAGTTGATGATTTGGGTATTGTTAAGGCATATGTTTCACCCAACACAACGTAGACATTTATAATTTTATGTTATTATTTACTAATTATATCACTATTACGGCTGTTTTAGAGAGATCTAATAGCCAAATATTCCCAGTACAACCCTCAGAGATGCGACCCAAAATTTCTTTAAATGGTTCCATTTTCGGTATTCCTGTCTACGTTTTGTTTCTTCAATAAACTCAAAAGTTCAAAAGTTTGTTTCAATTTATCTTCTAGAAAAATAGTAAAATTTACTATAATAATACTAGATGTAATATAATATAATAAATATAATACTAAGCTCATTCTAGAGCATGAAAGGGGAAGATTATAACTTTTTGTCACTTAAGATGTGATGTGAAATTTCATATACAACAGAAGCTCGTTCATCCGGACAACTTGGACCACTTTTGAAAAAAAAGCAACAGTAAATGAAGACTTTTAAAGATGATAAATTGTTCTTCTCAGTAGGCATTTGCATTCCTCGAATTCACTTACAACATGGGAGTTCATTGTCTTCGCCCCACGTGCCAACCCTCTCCTCCCCTCCCCCGCCTCTGGTGACGGGCCATTCCCAGGGGGCAAGGGGTATGGGTGGAAGTGGCCCCGACGAAATTAGTCGGGGCCACCGACTAATTTGTCCCGATGCTTATTGTGTCCAGTGTAAGTACAGATTACTGTGTGTTTTATGTGGAAGTGTGCCGATATTTTTTTTTGTATTCCAGCATTATAAACGACCTTTTCTGTTACAAGAAATCGTTCATAATCAGGCGTTTTATGACACAAATGATGACGTATTAGATTTTACGGCTCGAATGATTGCGTCATCACACATTCAGCCAATCGCAACGAGAGAATAAGGGGGAAGTAGAGGTAAACAGAACAGCCAACCACAGTTTTCTCCCACAGATGTCAAATACCCGAGACATCACAGGAAAGTTCTTGGCAAAATTAAGTTTCATTCTCTTACAAATTTATAATGCTGTCATACAAATAAAATAGCGTATGTAACTCGTTTATTATGTTGCATTATTGCATTCTTACTATTCGCTCCTAACGTCGCTCGTTTTCAAAAAAGTACTCATGCAATAAATCTTAACATTATAAACTAATTGCATAAACTACTATTAAACTTCATTAAAAATATGTTTGGTAAGTCCATACTCTTTTTGATTGTTTTTCCGTCATTCTCTGAAAACTCGTATTTTCGTTAACTCGGATCGGTCGCTGCCCAAGTTGATCCGGGTGAACGAGATTCTACTGTCATAAAGTCACACACTGTCAGCCTTACATGAGTAGTTAGTAACCCGTCATGGGTTGGTGCTTGCTGAGCTCAAGAAATCGCATTGGCTGTCTCATCAGTACGTACCCTGCCCAACATGAATTAATAATAGGAGAAAGCATCATATGTGTAACTTCGTTATATGAAACTTCCTACCACATCTTCATTGACAGAAAGTCATCATCTTTGACTCCTATATATGCTCTAGAATTATGTAATATTTGTTCCCAGGCACTTTGTTTATTTACCATTAACCTATGATATATATTATTTGATTAGTTTGCTCTGGTTAATCTGGGCGAACCCAACATTAAAGATACGATGTCATAATTTCACATAATCTCAGCGTCACACTGAAGAGGCGAATAAATTTCAGAAAATTTTCAAGTGTAAGCCTTATAAATTCATGGTGTGGATTGTGTAAAAAAATATATATCCGTTGAAACGTGTAAAAGAAACCTCAATGCTTAACAAACTTCATTATTAATTTATAAGCTTATTGTTCAAATTGATATTGATTTCTACAAATGTTTCGCCTTCTTTGTATGTTTTTATGTTAACTGAAGGTTAGCGTTTTTGAAAATTGGATTTTATTTTCATTAACCACCTATTATATTAACATACATTATCTTAAAACTAAATGTGTTTATTAAATGGGCTTCGTTTCTTTCTCATTAATGGAATCGTATTCATTCGACACTGAGAAAAGTAAAAACATTATTTGTTACTGAAAAACTAGATTTTTATTAAAAAAATTAAAACTCAAAAAGACACTAACAGTACAATACATTTTTAGCTTCATGTGTGTCCCAGAATATCAGTTCTTTTCGAATGTGAGCATTCAATAAAAATTTTACTTCCTGATATGTGACACGATATTTCTCGGGTTATTTGTATCAACTGTCATTCACCATACTTACTTTCTACTGTATTATCTCTTACTTTAGTACTTATTGAAATCATGCTTACAAAAACTGGCTGTTTATTTAAACACGCATTAATTGTTCGATGGTTATTTAGTGGCATAACGAAAGTTATTCGATGGTTATTTAGTGGCTATCTTCAGCGACTGGCGTAAAGTAGTTATATTCTTCAGAAGTTGCCGCTTCCCGCCCGATGTAATAAACTTTTCAACCGCCATATTTCTACTATCTTCAAAGCGCAACACATAAAGAAAACAGCGGCAGAATTGTCGAAATTTGGGAACTTGCGAAAGTTCCCTGAAGTTTTTGTCTTCCAAATATTCTAGATATCAAAGAAAGCCACTAGTAGCTATATTCGTAGAAGCAATAAAATCTTCCTCTGCAACTACAATATAGAATTTTTTTTACAGTAAAGGAAAAGCTGTCATGTAAGAGTGTTAATAACATATATATGAGAGTTTTTAACGACCACCAGAACACAAAATAGTTCATAAAGGACTTTATACCTCAAACTTCAATGTTTCTCTTCGTATTGTTGAAAACTCATAAGCCCTTGAGCAGACAATCCAAAGAAAAAGATGACGTTCTCTGAGGCTAAGAAAAATCGGAAGGGAATTCCACACATCTTTGTTATTGGCACTGGCCATTTCGGTGGCCGCTATCGAGAAAGCTAGCACTCGCCATCGCAACGTGTGAGAGAAGCCAACAAAAGAACCTTCCTGCCTTCCGAGAAAAAAAACCTCTCCCGGGAGTTTTCACGAGGTTATAACTCCGTTGTTTACCGAAGTTCTAATGGACTCCCAAGAAACTAAATACACCACAGAACAATGTATTATTGGTACCTACGTCATCATTGGATTGATCGTCGGAAAATTATTACCCATGAACAGTTTTTTTGTTTCTATTTTATTAATAAACTGTGAATTACTTGGAATAAGTTTCATTTTCTTTTTTCGTGTTCAGTGCCTTTATTTTATCTCGCAACTCACGAATGGGAGCTCCTGCTTTTGTTACAGCGTTTTCGCAACTACGTGAATTACCTTTGGCATCTTCTTCACTTTAAGCCAGTGTTGTCAAGGTCGATGCCACAATCGGGATTCCGTGGCACGAGTGCCACGGCAAATCTCCTCTCCACGTAGTTCACAACCCTACGGCAAGAGATAATGCTATCACTATTGTAAAATGGCGGGATTACTAATAGTTCCTCTCCCGACGCTAGTGGCGCAGAGAAGCTCGTGGCATGGTACGGTGCCGCGAGGCGTGCCACTGCCGCCAGTAGGAGACCTCGACACCACTGCTTTAAGCGGACCTCAGGCAGAAGTGTGCCCTCACGCTTCGGGTTGGGAAAATTTCTATTTTAGAAGAAGGAAAAGGCACTTATTCTGCCCTTGGAGAGTTATACTTTCTCGCTTCATTTATCGTCGGGATAACTCACGTTTGGGAAAATAATCGGGAAAATTGTAATGATAAGAAACCATTACATTTGAATTATTTTCAATAATTATTAATTTATTACTATATAAATATTTGTATTAATTTGATTAAGATGCTCTTATTTGCTTAATTTCTGAGTTTCAAACCTTCCAGCAGTAGGTGCACTGAAATTTATTGTGCTTAATAATAATATTAATATATTATTAATGTTATTAAAACTAATATAGAGCTTGACGAATTGTCGCAAAATAACTTTGTTATTTTTCCCAAACCCGGCTTTCATTAATAATTTTGTTACGTTGGGGCTAACAATTTGATAAATCAGTCCTAATTGCCTTCCAGTACTTCAATATCACAGTTTTGTTTCTAGAACACACTTATCCAGTTTCCAGAAGCCAACGTTTTCTGCATCCGGTCATACCCCAGCCCAGCCCATCTCACCCCACCAAACCAAACCAAACCACACACGCACGCACGCACGCACACACACACACACACACACACACACACACACACCATACCACTACACACGCACACACACACACACCACACCACCGCACCACTCACCACATCACTCCACACCGCACCACATCACACGACACCACATCACAGCACCAAACACTACACACCACACTCACTCTTCCTAGAAAGGACTGCGGTCTGTGAGCCGCGTACCTGACATGCATGAGCCTTGAGTGGGGAAAAGATAAAAATCAGAAAGTCGCTGCAGCTTATGACCTGACGTTTACCTCCTCCAACTGGCGGCAAAGATAACCGGTTGCCACGTCATCACAAGACTAGATGCTCGCACACATAGGGTGCGGGATAAAATAGGCGGCGGCGATGGTGTAGCAGTTACCGTAACGGACTGTTCTACCCAAGTTCGCGGGTTCAAACCCGATCGAAGCCGTGGATTTTTAGGGGCGAAAAAATCCTTCGTACACCTTCCTTCGGAGGGGAAGTAAAGCCGGCTGTCCCATGTTAGTAGATTGACTTGCATTTAAAAGATTCTCAAGACTAAATGAAGCCTCTGAGCTAAATTTCGTCGCCTCAGTAATACCTTCTTTCCGTTAGTTGGTGAAAGGAGTGTAGCAAACTTTGCGTGGTCAGACGGAAGAGCAGGCCTTATGGCCTGAGTCTCGCCACATAAAATAAGACAAAGCAATTCAATTCAAAATAGAGACTCATGTTTTTTTCCGAACTTTCTTTGTTATTCTTCTTTCGATGAGGCGTCTGTGCCCATAATTTTTTATTTAAAATTTAAGTGGCTTTGCGATTTCGTCGAACAAAAAGATGATCTGTAGAAAAGTTAAAACAGAGAAGATATACACGATGCAAGGACCCCTTGCATTACTTATAACAACACATTCGCACGCTTACTCGTGCTAATGTGTTATTTTTGTTGTAGTTTGAAAATGACACAGTGAACAATTGACGGCAGATACGCTTTATTTATGTATAGTTTAAAACATTATTAAAATGTGGTGTTTTTACTGTAGAAACACATAATAAGGGCAATAATAATAACACATCTGGGACCTACTACCTTTTATTTAATTTTTTTTTAAATATTTAATTTGGTTGCGTAGAAAACGCACGTTTATTTCTGAACAAAAGCTGCATTTTAAATACATAGATTTTCAGGTTAGTCTTATTGTTATTGTCCAAGACAACGTTCATTAGATAAAGCACTCCACTTTACTTTTTCATAAAACTCTGCATAATGGATTTATAGAATATACAAACTAGAATATATGTATGAAAATGTATTTATATTTCAAGATATTGTAGCTTGAATATATCCTTGGCTTCAGACACATTTAAGATTTCCTCCCCCGTTTACACGTATACAACCTAATATGGCAATGTTAAAAGAAAATTGCAAAGTGAATATAATAAGTAATGCAAGCAAAATAGAGAATACATGAAGTTCTGCGTTCTTATGCTTAAACTCCAGATCATTATTAAAATGTGAAATTTTATTTTCAAACTATTTCTGTTATCAATGATTTGTTTCGTAATATTTATTTCGTATTAATAATATCTTAGTACATTTATTGAAATACAATTATTTCACTCAAATGAAAAGCAGCAAATCAATATTACAGACGGCACAATTAAACACTACGTACACAGTAACGTAGGTAGTTCTTGGAGCAAGTGCTCTAATTGCAGCTCTTAGTGGCGGCAGCGTAACGTCTTCCAACAGGAGTGCCATCTTCCGGCCCGTCGAGTTTATCGCGCACTCGGGGAAATATGTTCCGAAAGGTCCCAAGGGAGGCGCCGTTCCAGCGCCGAACTCCTGCGGAGGCGGTGGCGGCGGCGGTGGCGGAGGAGATGGAAACGTGTGGAGGAGGAAATGCCACAGACAGAACACAGGATGTACATGTGTGGCGTTTCGTTCATTCCTAGTGTTTATTTACATTTTACATTGTTATTTCGTAAACAAGTAACATGTGATGTGTGTGTATATATATATATATATATATATATATATATAGAGAGAGAGAGAGAGAGAGAGAGAGAGAGAGAGAAGAGAGAGATAATTGAACGTAAGCTTGTTCCTCTGAAGAAATTTTGTAAATTCTAATATTATAAAAAGTGAGAAGGTACAATATGTTAAAATATTGAAGCACATTGTGCAAGAGAATTATATAAAAGCTAAAAAAATGAGAATTGAAGTGTTACTACTTAAAAAATAGCAGCAGTAAATGTAACAGCAGATGCAACAAGAGAAAATTGTTGGCAGTGTGCAACGTTACAACATGGTCATTGGGAGTGTAGGGACGATGGGACAGCCAACGGCTATAGAGGCACCACCTTATGAGGCTACTTCGTGAATACAGTGCGATAACAGGCGGATATGACGGGACTAGTAACAGGGGGTAGAAATGACGGGGCCATTGATGACACGGTCGCGGTGACGAATGGAGGACAGTGGTGGTGGGGACTTGGATGATCGTGGATATCCGCGATGGTGCACCATGGGAGCAGTGATAGTGAGGACAGCACTAGCGGAGGAAGCAATGGCGAGGACATGAAAGATGGGAACGACGACGGCGGGGAGTGTTTTGGCGGAGACTGTTATGGTAGAGACGGCGAATGGCGGGCGCGGCATTGGCGGGGTCAGCGATGACGAGGACGGTGATGGCGGGGAAGAGATTGGCGGGGTAATGGGGGGAGGGAAATGGCGGGGAAGGTTATGACGGGAGGACAATAGCGAAGAAGGCAATAGTGGTGAAGGCAATGGCGGGGAAGGCAGTGGCGGGGAAGGTTATGACGGGAGGACAATAGCGAGGACGGCAATAGTGGTGAAGGCAATGGCGGGGAAGACAATGGCGGGGAAGGCAATATCGGAGAAGGTATACTGCTATTGTCGTAACTTTGCTCCTGACAGGAATCAGGTGTTGACGGTTTCATCCAATCGGGAGCTTGAACGTCACCGTAATGACGTCACTTTGGCGAAATATAATCTCCCGATTGGATGGCACCGAAACAGCTGATTCCTGTCAGGGGCAAAGTTACGAAAATCGCAGTATAGTGATGGGGAAGGTAATGTTGGGGAAGGTAATGGTGAAGGAGATAATGGTGAAGATATGGCGGGGAAGGTAATGGCGGGGAAGGCAATGGCGGGGAAAGGCAATGGCGGGGAAAGGCAATGGCGGGGAAAGGCAATGGCGGAGAAGGTAGTAGTGGGGACGCTGGTGGAATATCGATAAATGGTGGGGCGATGGCGTGGAAAACGTCCCCGCCCCGAAGTGGCTTGCCCTGGCGGGGGTGGTGGGGGGGGCGGGCGGGCGCGACAGGGGCGGCTTCGCTGGAGGGCTCCGCGCCGCCGCCGCCGCCGGCTGCGTTAAAAGCTTCCACTTTAAAGCGGCCGCCACCCCCTCCCCCCTCCCCCCTCCGCAGCGCACGCGCGAAACACAACGCGCGTAATGCAGTTAACGAAGACGCGCTCCGCCCCCTGGGAACCGCGGCACCGCACGGCCCTCCATTACCACTGGCGCGCAGTGGGCCGAATGCAGCAAAACTTTGATAACTACGGTCCGATTAAAATAAGTTGCTGATTGGCAGTTGCGAATGGAAGGGAGAGGCGTTGACAGTTTGCGTACCACTGACCACGTCCTCCCGCTCTCTCAGTCCGAATCAGTGAAAACCTACTGATTGGCAGTGACTATTCACTGATGGTGGCAGTTATAACCCTGCCACTGACAACCAGTGAATTGAACTGAACAAATCAGGGAAAATTGGGTCCACTTTTTGAATCAGTGAAACTTTACTGTTTGAATGAGTGAAATTTGTGATAACTAATCGAACATGACTGAACGGTCAGTAAGCGATGGTGGCGCGGCACTTTTACCACTGACGACCAGTGCAATGCTAGCGGTCATTATGAAAAGGTTCGCATATTCAATGATTGTCAGCGAAACTACCCATTTCGACTGAAGATATCAGTGACTTCGGCTCTCACTGATTGAATCAGTGACAATTTCACTGATTCAGATTCAGAGAGCGGGACACGAAAATAAACATTGGAAATAAATACTTATTAAAGTAGCCAAATAGTACGCTCATTGTACGAAGCTACAGCTTCAGAAGCACAATTATCAATCACCAACTTATTTTAATCGGACCGTATGGAGCGGATTTCTGTAATTTTGCATACTTTTCTCCATTGCTTCAAGGCATAGCTAAGAGTAATTTCTTGACATTTGGTTATAATTGGATGCTTTGTACAAGATTAATTTGATTGGGTGCTTTGTAGATTAATTTCTATGTGCATATTTGTGCACATTTGATCAATTGTTACTGTGGAGGCCTATTCGTATAATTATGGCAGCATATTCTGCATATTTCGTTAAAATAGAGAGCACGTTTCGTGTTTTCATAGAATCTATTTGTGATTCTTCATTGTTAGCAAAGCTTGTCACAATTTTTCTTTTTTATCTTTTCTATAGATGATAAAATACTTGTGCAAATGTAGGATATTTCTTGATATATATTTTTAACCAGGCAGAAAAAGTAAAAGAAGGTCTACAATGTAGGTACTTCACTGAGGTGCACATTTACTTCAATTATTTCTCCTGAGAAGTAAGTTAGGTTATATTATGTTTGCACAAAAATATTCCTTTTTCATTCCAAGTATGTTTCTTCTGAATTTTATCAAGAAAGTTTTATACAGAAAATGAAATATTGTTAATTTTAATTATACATTAAAGTGCATATTTCAGAATTCTTAGGTCATAAATGCATATTAAAGTGCATATTTCACAATTTTTAGGTCATTAATGCATATTTTAAAAGTCATATTTCAAGATTTTTAGGTTATAAAAATTTGCTCCCTGTTGATAACTAATCGAGTATTTTCACAGGACGTCGTCGATAAGTAATATTGATACGCAACTGATTTTAACTGTTCATAGTAGGCTTTGAATTATTAGAACACTTATATTATAATAACTTCTACGGGTATTAATGATTTTAGTTTACTTTAAACTATTCTCAATATTGTAAAGTTTGACTTTTGACAATCAAAATGGATGAAATAATAAACAACATATAACAAATGATTTGGAGAGACAAGGATACTTCTCGCATAAACGTAATGATAATTAACAAATACTGTAATACTTATTATATTTATGTGATTATCGATGGAATGTTTTACTTAATTTATTCGTTGGAAAATGACATTGTTTGTTATTGATAATGACATCATATTAACTTTTTTAATTATAAAGAAATGTTGTTTAGAAAGTTATCTGTTCATATCTTATCAAAGCAATTTTAAAAAAAGTAATGAAATTATAATATATTACGGCGTATAAATTATTGTCAACAATTATTATCTATAAAAATGGGTTGTTTAGGAAATTAATATTTTAATCTTAAGACGGCAAAAGAAGTTGCGAGGGCTGAATTCTCAAAATAATATATTTTTATTCTCAAACGCATTACATATTTATTCATTGTTATTACTATGATGATTATGATGCTGATGATGATGTAAAGAAGATCATGAGACATATTAAATGAGACACCTGGAGATTGTATTATTTCAAACGAATCATGTTCATTATTTTATACATTTTGATTGTCGAAAGTAAAATTTTACACCACTGAGAATAGTCAAAAGTAAATTAAACATTTAATAAAAGCTATTAGAACACAAATTATCTTACTATTCAAAGCAAATAATTAACAGTTTACTCAGTTTCCTATAAGTATTACTAATCTATGACTATCCTGTGAAAACAGTCGCTTACTTGTCAAACTGCTAAGCCACATTTCATAATGCTCGAAAAACTTTTATCAGTGTAATAAAACTTCACAACTTTGATGTAAAAGTCTCTCACGTGGAAACTCTTTAGAGAATAATTCGTTGTTTATGTTGCCAAGAACAACGCAATAAATTATGGTTTCTATACTATTTAAAACGAATACACAGCGATCATTGGAAAGTGAGTGTTTTAACGATCTCAAAAATCCTGCTATGGGAAGAAATTTTATTTGCGTTTGTCTCTGGATGTCGCCAACCGCGCGCTGCCAGCTGTAGCTCGGAGACGCGTGTTGGTGCCTCCGAAGGGCAATGGAATCAGCCTGAGCCTCCCGCTGAAGCTGCAGCTGAAGCGCTCGGGCGCGGGAGAAGCCGACACGGAATCCCGCGAGCTCCGTCCGGTTGATTGATTGATTCGTGTTTCCGGGCGCGTCAACTACTTAGGTCATTAGTCCCGTTAGTATAGTGCGTGTTTTTTTTTCTCGGGAGGTGGCGATGATCTTTTCCCCGCTGGATGGCGAGATCTGGCGCCGACCTTCCGTCGACTGGCGAGATTTTCCTCTCAACCAAGTATCTCCCACCAGCGCAGCATCACCCCTGCCGGGACAAGCTGTAAGCTCCCGACCGGTCTCCCGGCATGAGTGATGCTTATTAGTGTAAGTGTGTGTGTGTGTGTGTAAGAGGAGATGATAGGACAAGGAAGAGGAAGGAAAGATAGCGCGCGGTCCGTGGCCCGTTTGTTAGGGTACTGCTCCGGCATTCACCTGGTGTTGATCGGCGAAACCACGGACAACTACCGATCGGAGCAGCCGGCCGCTAGAATTCTCCTCCAAACAGCGACTGAATTCGACCTAGCTGACAAGCTAGTGTCGAAACTCCTGCCGCCGTGGGGAGTGGAAACGTAGGACCTCCCGGTCAGAGGGACTGCAGTGACATGAAGTTGACACACTGAGCCATCTCTCCCGGTCTCCGTCTGGGTTGAGGCTTGCATTTCCCGCGCAGAGCAGGTCTCCCGGGTTCCCTGCTGCATGACGCCCGCCGGCTGCCACGGAGCTAGTTGCATTTACATTACTTAGGGGGTGTATTGTTTTAGCCCGCTGAAGGTACAGTTTGGGGTACTCAAGGGCGTTACAAGTTAGCCTGCATTCTAACGTAAGGGCATTAAGAGTTAACCTGCATTTTAACATAAGAGACTTAAGAGCCTCCGTTTTAACGTTTGAAACTTTGTTTCAAGTAATTCCTATCCGGCCCGTCTCCCTGTTTGCTCCGCCCTATTTCCTGCCCCGCGACGTCCTGCTTTACTGCCCCACCCTGCCTTCCTGACCTCCCTGCCTTCCTGCCCGGGTTAAGGCGCCCACTTCCCGCGCAGAACAGGTCTCCCGGGTTCCCTGCTGCATGACGCCTGCCTCGGAGCTCCGCGCAGCGCTGTCTGGTTGCGTTTTCATGACCTAGGCGGTGTATTGTTTTGGCCCGCCGGAGGTAGAGTTTGCGGCACTTAGGGCATTACGAGTTAACCTCCGCTTAAACGTTTTAAACTTGTTTTGAAGAAATTTCTCTCCCGCCCCGTCTGCCTGTTCGCTCCGCCATATTTCCTCACCTGCACAACGTCGCCCTGCCTTCCTGACCTTTTTTGCCTTCCTGACCCTCTCTTTCTTTCTGACTCGCCCTGTCTTTGTGCCTTCCTGACACGCTCTGACTCCTCGCTCCTTCCTGCATTCGTACGTTCTTCAAATAACTTCAAATAAAGTATTTTGAAAACTCAAAAATTTTCTGTGAAAATGAGCTTCAAATTTCGCATTTTTAGTAACGCTAAAACGCAATTTTCTTTAAAACGGCACATAATTTTTAACAGAAAATTGCCATTTATGACTAGTTTTTTGTGTTCTTTAATATTCTAAAAATTAATATTTTCGTTCTATCAATGGGAAACCGAAAAAATTAAGAAAATAACGAAAAAATGTACTTTTGGCGGTGATAGAGGATAGCTGGCAAGAAAGAGTATGTGGCAATTCCGAATAGCTAGCGAAGACCCAAGGAAATAGAAAAGTAATACGGAAAAGTCTGTGCCATTCAGTAGCATCAGTAGTTACCATATGAATTCACTCAGCCTCTTAATAAGGGATTATAACATTTGGCTGCTCAGTCAACTTCCAGGTGCTCTTCCCTTTACTCACACTAGCATCACTCCGCTTCTCTCACGTTCCCAATTCACCTAAAGAAACCCTCCGTTTTAGGGTCTATCTTGCTATCTTCACGAATAACCAAAATAGTGCTAATTGATATGAACGACATTACTGAAATGTAGGCATGTTTCTTCCTCTCTGGGGAACTATAATTCCATTTTTTTTTTCATTTCTTATTCTCAGTATTCCAAGTCCATTCCTATACACTGATAATTGTAGTACAGTAATCAAAGTAAATATTTCTACGAAATATATTTTTTTTCTTCAATTCTCGTGAAGAGTGATTAATTAGAGAGTGGTGAGACAATTCAAATTGCTTAATGGAATAACAAATATCAGTCCTGGTAAAATATTGAAACTTTGAGCTGCAGAAATTGACATGGCCGGGCAATATATTGCACCGTTTTGCATAAAAGGCATAACATTTGTATGCATAAAATGAATTGTTATTGTTCGTTTTTATGCATAAAATGAATTACATATTAAATTCAAAAATCATTACGAAAATGTATAAAAGCTTAATAGATAGAAGAAGAAAATATATATAGCAATACATATTAATAATATATAGCATATTAATATATATACATAATAATATATATACATATTAATAAATAAGCAATACATATTTCAAACATACAGTATCTGTGAATAATTGCACAAATGCATCCAAAATGTTTTTGAACATTAATCTCTTCTGGTCTCTGAAAACGCTCCCCGCGGCATGTACGAAAACGTTGAATATTTTCCAACTTTTCACGACTTTAAATTAATTTTCACACAGTCCCCTACAGTGACAAACAAAACAACAATATGAGTTAAATTTACCCTTTATTCTGTCTTTCTCACAAATTTGGAAACTAATTAGGACTGAAACTGACATAAGATTAAGTTTTACCGGATATTCAGCCAATTTTCTTGCACATGCCGGAAGTTTAACATGCTTTGAACGTGTCAGTCTCGATTTTGAATGTCAGTTCTTACCATCGTACCGTTGGGGCCGGTGAATTCAAAATCGTTCAGGGCAAATATGGACAGCTGGGAGAATATCGCGAAATTCCAGCTGATTGATCCAGGATATTTGATGGTTCTGCGCTGGCTTAAATGGCTCAGGACGTTGTTTGATGTCACTGCAAAGCCATTGTCGTAGGGTCCTAGGGTTCGAGTCTGGACGTTTGCAGGATTTCCAACGCCAGGTACATAGTTAGGTAGAGTTCAACCGTTGTCTGGAGGAGAATACCAGCGGCCGGCTGCCCAGGTCGGTAGTTTTCCCTGGTTTCTCCGATCAACACCAGGCGAATGCCGGAGTAGTACCGTTACAAACGGGCTACTAATCGAGCGCTATCTTCACCCCTTACTTACAAACACTTACATGCCAGGCGATCAGATGGGAGCGTAGAACTTGTATTGGCTGGGATGGTGCCCTGCTGGTGGGAGATACCTGATTGGGTAAGCCGACGAGAAGGTCGACGCCGGACTCTACCAGTCAACGTGGGAACATACTAGAACATGCATTGCACTTGCGGGAATAATGGCCACAGCAGCTGACGCGTCTCGGAATCATTGGTCATGTCACGGAGAGGATCTCCGGAGTCTGCACAAGCGTTCTGGACATGCGTCGTCAACAGTCGAGATTTCAACTCCATTTTTTTTACCTACAAAACGACGACCAAACAAAACAGACTCGGGGGAAACCTCCGTGACAGAACTAAAAAAGGCATAGAAGCGATTAATACATGTGCACGTGCACACTTATATGAAACGATAGATAGATATTGATATTTATTGTTTCTGCATGTTGGTTTACAACCTGGTGGCACAACACTACAATTTACATATTACAATAATTGTAAGACAATTCTAATAATAATAATAATAATAATAATAATAATAATAATAATATAACTAGGATGTGGATTTCTATGATTTTGTATATTTTTGTCCATTTCATCATGGCATAGCGAAGTGAAATTTTTTTGCTTTTCGTTAGAACTGGATGCTACGTAGATTAATATGTTAGTGCGTATCTGTGCATATTTGGCCAATTTTTCATATTGGTACATATTCGTGTAATTATAGGCGCAAATTCTGCATATTTCGTTAAAATATAGACTTATCTCTAACGTTTCAACTTTTCATATGATGTATTTATTTGTGAACGTTCATCGATTAGAAAGTGTATGTCTAGTGTTGCGTACCACTGAGCACGTGTTCCCGGGACATGAAAATACAGTTTGTGGGACTTTTTCCATAAATGATGAAATACTTGTGCAAATATAGGATATTTCTTGATAACATATTTTTAAGCCAGTTAGAAGAAATACAAGACATAAAATGTACTTCACTAAGATGAATATTTACTTCATTTATTTCTCCCGTGAAGTAAGGCATATTTCATCCTGTTTGCGCAAAAATATATCTTTTCATTCCAAGCACGCTTCTCCTGAATTTTATCAAGAAAGGTTAATGTAGGAAATGAAGTATTGTTAATTTTAATTGCATATTAAAGTGAATATTTGAGAATTTTTAGGTCATAAATGCATGTTTTTAAAACCATATTTCACGATTATTTAAGGCATAAAAATCCTCTCCCTAGTGATAACAATGAAGGCAATAATATCAATAAAAGCATTAACTCTACATTTTATGGCTGCCCTGCACAGATATTCTAACAAACATACGACGTTTTAAATACACTTCACTTCACAACACTTGTACTTCACCTCGCTTTCTACATCTCTATTTCACTACACTTCACAACACGTCACGACACTCCAATTCAAATACTACTTTGAATATAATTATATACTTTATAAAGCAATGCATTTAATAGTAATTATGGCAATTGTATTATTATTTTTATTTAATAGATAGTTATAAGACATTTCAACTCTTTTTAACTATGTGGCAAGGCTGAAGGCCTTTAAGCCATTACAATACTTACATCCTATCGCATTGTAACCTTTCAAATTCTGGCATTCACCTCTAATGATCTCTTCATTGCATCAAAGCCGCGGAAAGGAGACTATTAAGTACGGCTGAGGAAAAAAAAACCCTGAAGGGGGAAAAACCTGCCGTCAGAAGACTAGTACATGCTAAGCTACTAGATTTTTTTCTAAACTATTTAATTCCTGGCGTGGGCATCTTCTCCATCCAGTCTTTGGCCTCCTCGGCTCCTGAAATCAAACAGCGCCACAGAAGATCGCCCGCACCACCGCCTCTCCGATCAATTTACTACTGATTAACCTAATGATCGCTTACTGATACGTAATTGTATAATGGTGTCACGATGTATACTGTAATGTTTCCTACCCCTCTCAAAGAATTATATAACACTTTAAGTTTGCCCCGACTAATGGACGCAATAATTTGGGTGGCTAGCTCAGTAATGCGTCCACAGACGTTCTCGTGACATTACCATACTTACGCTCAGGGTTCTCTTTTTGGTATCGTGGGTTGAAAAGTAGCGTTTTCGCGTAGGCTGCAAAATCCATTTCTGCTCTATCCACACGTCAAAATTACGTAATTGAGATATTGCCATTAACCGTTCATGCCAAGTCTGAACATTGTTACTTTCGATCGCGTCACCCTAGCATCTCACGTCTGCCAAGAACTAAAAAAATCTCACGTCTCAGCCTACAGCTCACGATCCGTACCTTACCGCGATCATACAACTTCTGCCAATAACTTTTATAAATCTATCTCTTTTGTTTTCATTCATCTGTTTTTTTCCATTGTTGGTTTCTACTCTGGCTATTCATCCCCTTGTTACTTGTCAAAACAAGTCAACGACTCGTATTTCTTTTCATAACAATGTCCCTGTATACTTGCATTATTCTAATATACAAATATGAACTAAATAATATAATTTCTCGTGTTCTCTATATAAACACGTTCCCCATTTCCGCATCTTTATTAATTTCCTCATCAATTTTATTTACGAAGTAGACAAGAATGTGGGAATTGTTCCGATGTACTTTCAATACACGCGCGCGTTGGTGCTCTTGTGTCGCAGCAATTCCCGCGCGAGAAGGACCTGAACAAGCAAGCGGCGCAGCACGAGGCCTTCGAGCTGTTCAACCTGTCGCGGCTGCAGGACGAGTACGGCTTCGTAAGTACCCGCTTCAGTTATTGCTCCAAGTCCCTTTAACCCTACGGTATAAAGGCGGCGTTTGTCAGCCGACGCAACTTGTGCCGAAAGCTTCCCCCGCCCGCCTTCCTCTCACTCCCGTTTCTGGAACTCTAGGTATCTACCTTCATTGTATGACAAGTCAGTGAAATACACGTAACCTCGTGCTCCCTTTAACCCTACATTACAAAGGCGTCGTCTGTCAGCCGAAAGCTTTCCCCGCCCCCTTCTTCTCACTCCCGTTTCTGAAACCCTTAGTACCTGCCTTCATTGTGTGATGAAATACACGTAACCTTGTGCTCGTGCCTATCTCCGATAGACGTCAGTATGCGTCGTTCACTAGACTACGCCTTTGTAACAGTGTTGCCAGATTAGGGTTTTCTCCCTATCTTTAGTTGTTTTTTTTTGTCTTTAGGGTTTGTTTTAGGGGGCAAATTTATTTGGGGGGTTTTCTTGGGGGGATTTCATTCAGTTTTTAAAATGTTAATTTTGTGTTATATAGTGAAAAGATATTATATTGTGAAATCATCACACTTGCCAATGATGAGAACACAACTTGGTTTTAAAATTTAGGGAAGTACGGGTATACTGGTCGAGTGGGGGTAAGTAAAATTCGGACCGACTACCTATTAATATTGTTTCAATTTGACCGCAACTGACAAGTTAACTGTAAAATATAAATATCATCATATACAATTAATAATATCTTTCGTATTTCTTTCCTTTTCATACCTCCCCATACATTATAAACATGAAATAATA
Source organism: Acheta domesticus (assembly GCA_031308135.1). Classification (NCBI taxonomy): domain Eukaryota; kingdom Metazoa; phylum Arthropoda; class Insecta; order Orthoptera; family Gryllidae; genus Acheta; species Acheta domesticus. Next base: position 11,889,469 of record JAHLJT010000631.1, on the reverse strand, counting down.
ATTTTTTTTTTAAATTGGGGATTTTTTGTCGTTTTGGGGGTTTTCACAGCACTATCTAGGGGGAATTGCTTAAGACCATCTGGCAACATTGTTTTGTAATTACATCACTTATTTTGGCGCTGTATTGTCAAATAGTGTGGATTACGAATACGAAAATGAATAATGAATACCTGGTCTTGGAGCATTTAGGAGTTGTTCTGAACATTTAGCAACCATAATGAGACGATGGCAATCATAACAAAGGTCACATGACGAGATACTTCTGCGGACGTGTCTCAAAAATCTTGTGTGGACAGCACCAAGCGTTTGCTGTGAGAGTCAAGTCACTTGCGTCTATTTATAAAACCCATTAAAGTGCATTTTGTAGCTCCATATCATACATGTTCAATTCACTAAATTTAGAATTTCATTGTAAAAACGAGCTTTTCTTTATTTTCACCCAAATTAGTCTGTCAGACTATGCCTTTGTAATAACGCTTGGTACAGGTCTCCTTTGTAATCTAGGGTTAATGCTTCGCACACAGACTGGCAGCATTCTGCCTGCGTTTGCTGGACAGAAACTACTCAGCACGCCAACGAAAAAATTAATTTTCTTGAGGGAACAACAGTTGATTAGTGGTAGTTCGTGTTTCCAAGTATATTTTTTAATAAATTTCTCTCTGGGTTTTTAATTTCTGACAAGGGTAAGGAAAGTGACATCTTGTTTCTATCATGAGTTTTTACTGTTACCTCGTTCTTTCTCAAATAATTACTACATTTTTCCCTGCAATTACGAGAAAATACTAACTTGAAATATTCTTCTTTCCATCTTAATTTAACGATGTGATAATGTGTAGTCGTAGATTTCTCCAGAAACAGATTGCAGAAACATTTCGTAAATGAATCTATGGAGGAAAAGCATTAAGGAGATCTACAACGTGTGTGATAGTTGTGAATGGTAAATTCAAGAACCAAAAATTATTGAATTTATCAGCAATATTCAAGTTTCAGAATAAAATTGGTAAGATCAAATGTGAATCCACTATGCATGTTCCTCTTTCTTGTATTCAAAGCATTTGTACGCCTTTTCAGGCTGTATTATTTCTTATTGCTTTCTTAATCCCTATTGCTCTCTTTTGTATCAGAGTTTTCTCTCAGGCACCATGTCCGTCAGTTACTCAGAATCCCTTACGAGGATTTGTACTTAATCTCGTTCCTCTTTTGAGCAGGTGCGTCGTACGCCAATATCCCAACGCTGCGAGTGTATCATTAATCTTTTGCTTTCACCCTGGCCTCAAACTTTTCTTGCGCTTTCCATCCCTCGTCTTTCGCTCCCGACTTGGCGAAGTTCGTGCGCGCGCGCCTTAAAAAATCACCGCTCTCCCCCACTGCGTCACAAACCTTGATCCCTTTCCGTACTTTCCTACTTTGTCTGTGAGCGAATCGCGTAGCGCATATCTCTTCCGTAATCCCTCAGTATGTCACTCGCCTCGTGGCGCCTTGTTTCGACATGCTACCTTCTAGACTGCCTTCTCCGTTTGCTCCGTCATCCCACCCCTATCTCAAACTGTCTCTCTTCTTACCTCGCTTTTCTCCTTTCTTGAAGCCTCAATTATAATTGGTCATCTTCGCTCCAGCTTTGATTCTTTGTTCCGCAGCTTTTCCGCCCCGTCTCCTTGCTTCTTATCCGCTTCGTCTTGCCTCTGCATAGCCAGACCTCAGTCTCTGCCCTGCCAGTTCTCCCCCGCCAGTTCTCCTCCCCGCCTGTTCTCCTCCCCGCCAGTTGTCCCCCGACAGTTCTCCTTCCCACCAGATCTCCTCCCCGCCTGTTCTCATCCCCGCCAGTTCTCCTTTCTGCCAGTTCTCCCCACCAGTTATCATCCCCGCCCGTTCACATCCCCGCCAGTACTTCTTCCCGCTAGTTCTCCTCCTCGCCAGTTCGGCTCGCCCTGCTAGTTCTCTGCCCTGCCAGTTTTCTTCTCCGCAAGTTCTCCTCCCCACCACTTCTCCCCGCCAGTTCTCCTCCCTGCCAGTTCTCCTCCCTGCCAGTTTTCCTCCCCGCCAGTACTCCACCCGCCAGTCCTCCTCCCCGCCAGTCCTCCTACCCGCCAGTTCTCCTCCCCGCCAGTTCTCCTCCTCGCCAGTTCTCCTCCCTATCAGTTATCCTCCCCGCCACTTCTTCCCGCCAGTTCTCTCCGTCAGTTCTCCTCCCCGCCAGTTTTTCTCCTGTCAGTTCTCTGCCTTCAATTTCTTCGCCCTGCTAATTCTCAACCTTGCGTTTCCGCAACCCGCTAGTTCTCGCCCCGCCACTACTCCGTCCCACCACCCCTCCGCCCCATCAAAACTCATCCATATAAATTCACACTCAGTTCCGTTTCCGACCAGTTCCCTCCTCTATTCCGTGCCATCATCTTAGCTATGCCTACTTCCCTCTCGCTTTACTGAACTTCATATTCTCCGCCGTCTCGTCACTCTCGTCAACTACAACGCTTTCAGTGTCTCCAGGCTCTACGCCTTTCGAATTCCTCCTCTCTCCACCAGGCATCCGACTCAGCTTCTCCCGCGCCGCAGTTTCTCAACCCCCGCCTCCGCCCCCGCCCGAGCCCCCGCCCCTGGCCCCGCCCCCGCCCCTGGCCCCGCATCCGCCCACGCCCCCGCCTCCACCCACGCCTCCACCCACGCCCACGCCTCCGCCCACGCCCACACCTCCGCCCACGCCTCCGCCTCCGCCCACGCCCTCGCCTCCGCCACCGCCCCAGTCCCACCCTCCGCCACCGCCCTGGCCACCGCCCCCGCCCCCGCCCCCGCCTCCGCCCCCCGCCCCCGCCTCCGCCCTTGCCACGGCCACCGCCCTCGCCCCCGCCCCTGCCACGGCCACCGCCACCGCCTCCGCCCCCGCCACCGCCACCGCCACCGCCTCCGCCTCCGCCTCCGCCCCCGCCCCCGCCCCCGCCCTCGCCCTCGCCCCCGCCCTCGCCCCCACCCTCGCCCCCGCCCTCGCCCCCACCCTCGCCCCCGCCCCCGCCTCCGCCCCCGCCCCCGCCTCTGCCTCTCCCCGGCCCCGCCTCCGCCCCCGCTATGTTTACCCCTGCCCTATGCGCCTCTGAGCCGTTCGCCGGCTTGGCGAACTTTGCTTCGGGTCCCCTCCCCCCACTTCTGCCTCCCCAGGCGCTGCGCCGTTGTTTTAGTTGTTACCCTTTGGACGTCTCCACCGCGAGGGAGCAAATGTCGTGGGATTTAAAGAGAGCTTTTCCTAGCTCACTGATTTCAGCCTGGGGGGTGTTCTCATTCTTCTAGCTTACAACCCTTGTAGCAAGTATTGGAGACTTACGTGTGTGTGTGTCAATAAACGATTTAACCTTTCCAATATAGTTTGTGTTAGCTGGTGTTCAGAGTTTTAATAATTATGTACCATTTTCCTTGCGTCTAATTTATTTGCGTAAGTACTGAGATACATCATTTATATTAATTATAAAACCGTTTATGATGTAGGGTCATTGCTTGTCTTAATCAGCTATTATGTTATTAAAATTAATATCAATATTTTAAAAGCCATTTTATTAGAATCGAAATCAGGACATTCGCGTTCGTAACATTAAAAAAGATTGATAATTATCTTTTACTAATAACTTCTAATACGTTGACATATGTATGCTAAGACATTTTATACACCCCCAAAAATCTTAATTTTTTCAAATTACAAACATATATGGAATTACGTTTCAATTTGTTGGCGATGTTCATTTCTCACGTAAAATGTTTTTCGAAAATACCCCAGAGGCATCTCCGGCACAGGGACAATAATGAAACTCACCAGATGCCCCGTTTTTCGTCCCTTCCTTCTAGGGATTTTTGTCTGGCTATTACGTATACTAATTGTCAACTTTATTATCAATTAACAGCATGTTAATTCTCATTACTCTTCATGCCTTGCACATACGGCCATTTTCTCCTTTCCTCCCTGCGTCGTTTCTTTCCCCATCAACTTCCAGCCGCCTCGCTCTGCCGGGTTCCCAGTGTAAAAACACTGCACGGTGCAGGCTCATTCTTTCCGCCTTAGCGCCTCAACCCCTGACGCGTCCAAGTCTTCCGTCTCACCCCTCCAGTCACCCAGCCTTTTCTCTCCTCCCACATTGTACTGCCATTCGTCCAACACTTTCGTCCCCTCCGGCCAGGCAACAAGACCTGCTCCCACCTCTTCCGCGCCCTCTACCCTGCGCGTCGCACCTCATCTTTCTGCTCTCATCTAACCGCGTCACGCACCGCCGTGCTCCCCATTTCGTTCTCCGCTCGCTCCCCACCTTGCCTCATAGCCTCTGCTATCTATCCTTTCTTAGATGCTTACTTGGAAATAACCCTCGATCACCGTAGCAATCCCTAACTACCTTGAACCCCTCCACGCTCCCAGCAGCGCTCCCTGCCTGTTCCTTGCCTTTCTCCCCGTCTCGCTCCCGGTCTCGCTCCCGGTCTCGCTCCCGATCTCGCTCCCGGTCTCGCCCCCGGTCTCGCTCCCGGTCTCGCCTCCGGTCTCGCTCCCGGTCTCGCTCCCGGTCTCGTTCCCGGTCTCGCACCCCCTCTGACTCCTCGACTCTATTGTCCAATTCCTGCTTCGATCCTCATCTCGTAATCTCCCTCGCTCCCCGCCTCGAATACACCGCCATCTCCGCCCCGTTCACCGCCTCCTTGTGCACCTCAAAACTCTCGCATACTTTTGGGTTACGTAGAAGTTTAGGCCTTTTTGACAGCAGTCAGGATTGTTCGTAGCCTCGACCTGGCGGTTAACATCACTATAGAAATTCGCCGCCTTCTAGATTTCTCCGGGAGACAAACTGATGTGGTCCGAGTGACGGCAGTGCGGGTAACGAGGTGATCGCTGTTTACGCTCATCAACACCAGGCGAATGTCTAGCAGTATCCTAGCAAACGGGCCATGGACCGCGCACTATTTTTTCTATCTTTTCCTTGGCCTATCCTCTCTCCTTCCACTCCCCTTACCAAATATACCGGGGGCATAGAGCTTGTCCCAGGTGGGACGGTGCTCCGCTACGGAGAGAGACCTGAAAGAGGAAATCTCCTGCAAACTGTCATGTAAGTCAGCTCCGGATTTCACCATGAACTGGGAGGAGGAACACAGCCATCTCCGGGGTAGAAGCACTCATTACATACACAGAGGACTTATGGCCATACCAGTCGACGAGGCTATCAATCAACAAACAACGACTCAATCAATCAACAAACACCGACCGGGAGAGATGACTCAGGGCGTCAACTGATGTCACTGCAATCCCTCTGACCGAGAGGTCCTAGGTTCGAGTCTCGACGGTGGCAGGATTTTCGACACTAGTTTGTCAGCTACGACGAACTCCGATCGGTAGTTTTCCGTGGTTTCTCCTATCATCACCAGGCGAATGCCGGAGAGTTCCCTAACCAACGGGCCACGTCCCGCGCGCGATCTTTCCTTGCTATTCCTTGTCCTCTCCTCTCCTGTTACACACACACATACACTAACATGCACTACACTACCACACATGCCGAGAGAGCGGTCGAGAACATAGAGCTAAAGCCGGCTGGAGCTGTACCCCGCTGGTGGTAGATACCTGGTGGGAGAAAACGTAGCTAGACGACGGGTAGGTCGGCGCCGGATCTCCACATCCAGCGGGGGAAGACCATCGCCAGCCCCCGAGCAAAAGCATGCGTTACACTTACGGGACTAATTATCTTAGTAGTTGACGCGCCCGGAATTACTAACAATCATTCGATCAACAAACACCGAACGAGAAAAACTTGCATTTTTCAAACACGTAGAGACACCCGAACAGATGGGAGGTTGAGGAGTAGTACTTACGTGAGTCTGTAGTGGAGAGCTCCGGAAGCGCTTTAGATGAGAAGAAAAGCACCTGCTTCCTCGGCCTTGTTCCATCTTGGACCTCGTCTCCTCCCTTACACCTACTCCACCGTTTATTGTTCTCTCTGCACCTTGAGGCTTCGCTGGACGAGCGGAGTACGGTCACATGGGCGAATGTGAAGCGGAGAACTCCTGGAACGGTTGAGGAGAAAAGAATGGGCCCCGCCCTCTTTTTGTTCGGCGCGAGGCTCGGGCGTCCCTGGGCGCTAAGAGGGGCGCAAAGCCCCGCCCGAGCCCTAAGCCCTTAACGAGGTTTTGCCTCTGATAAAGCGGCGCCGTATTTGTCTCGCGCGAGACGCCCCGGGTAGGGACGGGGGCGGGGCCGGGGGCGGGGCCGGGGGCGGGGCCGGGGGCGGGGCCGGGGGCGGGGCCGGGGGCGGGGCCGGGGGCGGGGCCGGGGGCGGGGCCGGGGGCGGGGCCGGGGGCGGGGCCGGGGCGAGCGGGGATGGGTGGATTTGGGTGGGAATGGGATGTGTGGGGTTGGGTGGGGCCGAGGAGGGGTGGGCGGGGACGTAGCAGGGGTCCATGGGCGGTTGGGGGTGGGCGGGGCTGGGGGCAGGTCTGGGGCAGGGCCTAGGGTAAGGCCTGGGGCGGGGCCAGGGCGAGCGGGATGGGTGGATTTGGGTGGGAATGGGATGTGTGGGGTTGGATGGGGCCGAGGAGGGGTGGGCGGGGACGTAGCAGGGGTCCATGGGCGGTTGGGGGTGGGCGGGGCTGGGGGCAGGTCTGGGGCGGGGCCTAGGGTAAGGCCTGGGGCGGGGCCAGGGCGAGCGGTGACGGGTGGGGTTGGGTGGGAATGGGGTGGGCGGGGACGTAGCAGGGGTCCGTGGCGGGGTCGGGGGCGGGAACGGTGATGCCGGGCCGGGTGGGCGATGCTGGGCCCAAAGGGCGATCCCCTGCCCTTTGTTTCAACAGTGTTGGCACTCTTCAATGTTTAGAATCGCCGATACAATCCTAGTCTCAAGAATTACGAAAGTGTTTCTCGAAATTTTGCTGGAAGTAGATGCTCCACAAAAGTTACTTTCATCTCGACTATTTATTAAAATGTGTAGCAATTTTGTTGAATTTAAGTGGATTGCACTTGTGAGATTAAAATTTGTAAAATTGCACGTTAATGGAAGGGAGACGGCGGTCTAAAATATTCTCAAGAACAATTTTGTTTTTCAAAATCTTTCGATTTCTGTCGAACATTCTCTAATGAATATTTTCCATTTTATATCTTCCTTGTTATTGATTTAGTTTCCAGACCTCTAAAGAAAAAATCTATTTTTTTACAATAGACTTCCTGTTTTTTCCGAAGGGTATTTTGCATGTGCCTTGTTAATATTGTTAGTCGTTCAAACCGTTTAGGATCTATACATGAAACTTTGTATAATATCGTAGATCGTGCACCGTTGAGACTTTGAGGTCTGTTGGAAAATGGTTAATTTGTGAATACGATAAACATAAGTAATTAATTTCATAATTAATTTCAAAGCGCCAAATGTATGATTGCTACACTATGTTCAAATCAAGGAATCAAAAGTTATCAATTGGATAATAAACGTGTTTTGGTAAATAGGGCAATGTTTATCTGACAGTTTCATTGGCTATCGGTACTAATTTCATGATAACGTACATCACATAGATTGTTCATAGCATTATTCGTTAGTAACTAGTAGTGCTATAAAATAGCACAGACTGTCTCATCTTAGTTTCCTAGTCGTTTTCGTATGGGTTGACTTTTCGGTTTTGCCCACCCTCTTTCCAGACGCTATCCATTGGTGCCGAAAAGACGTTTTATTCACATTTTCTCCGTTATTCGATTGCCTAAAAGTTGATCTGAAATGTAATTTTAAGAATATGTGTAAAACGGAGGATGGTAAAATGTTGTAGCTAGTCCCATTTTCTGCGAAATCTCTGTATTTTCCAAAATTGCAAAAAACCTTAACATCTCAAAACTACAATACAGAAAATAAAGATTTTTGTGTTGCATTAAATCTGTTCTAAAATAATCAGGTCGTTAAGAAACGTTGTTGAAAAAGCGTATACATTGTTGAGTAGTTTTCACGTTATTTCTGCTTGTTGAATGCAATTTATAAAAATAATATTTTCTCAAATACAGCTGCAATTTTCAAAATTGCAAATGTTATAAATAATGTGAAAGAGTCGCATCACTACGAGAAGCATGCTATTGTTGCACCACTAGTTTATTTTTCTCTCCTAGAAAAAATTCAATTCGCCCCTTGACTTGAAAAAAGACCGAAAGTCTTTCCTGGTAGATACTAATAATAATAATAATAATACAATAGCATTTTCAAAGAAATAAATACGTCTACTTCCTAGTTCTTCATTCATAAAATATATTTACTGCTCTGTATATTCATTAACAGAAAAGATTTGAATTAATAACTTTTCTTTCAGGTACTCTAGATTCAAAATAGAATGAGCAAACACGAATCATCAACAATTTACTACCATCAGAAAACTCTAATTTCTATCATTTGGGCTGAAAGTATGTAATAAAAGGAAATGTCCAGTTCTATTCCTCTGTTTTAATACTAAAATAATAAAACCCAAGCAGGAAATTGGAAGTGATACTTACATCCAGAATGAACTGATTGATTAAGCGATTTTTTCTTTAAGAACGAAGGAAAGAAAATATACTCATGAACCCACGTTTAGTAAAACTAATTCATTTTGAATGATTTAAGTAGGTCGTATTTATTAGGAACCTAGCGTCATGCTCAGTCTGCCACAACTCCATTAACCACCCTGGCGCGTAGCTTTGCGTGTGTACATAAGTAAACAGGTTGTAGGAAATTATGCGAATGGACTCATAAACAGTGAGATAACTGGTTTATTCCCCCGAAGTAGGAAGTTAATTCAGGTGCTAATTTGCTTTCACGTTTCGTTAAATTATTAAAACGTTAAATCATCCTGAGAGATTCAGGAGTACGCTTCGTAAAGGGAAGAGCCGTAACTGTTAGATATAGGTAAACACGAATTTCCATTATTGATCCTTAACGTGGCTCGTACTTTCAGGTGCCAAAAAACGGAAATATTTATTTAGTATTTGCTAAAAAAGTAAAAACCAGTGGTCCTAAAACACCACGTACTTTCTCGACCGTACTTTCATGCAAAATTACACAAAATTATTCAAATTTTCGAAAATGTCTGCATGACCTCGTTTCAAAATCTATCTTTAAAGAACAGATTTCATTAAGGGAAAAATATCTATCTTTGTAATTCTAGTTGTAGGAAGATGCTGAAAAAAATTTGAACTTTTGCAACTTTCAAAATATCTGGGTTTTCAACGAACATGAGACCTGCAGCATTTTTTTAAACATCCTTCACACTATCCAACAGAAAAATTTAATCAAAATCGATGGTACCGTTTGTTTGAAAATTTGAAAAATGTCCCAAGGGCTTCATCTAAAGTACTCCTCAAAATTAAAATATCGATTTTAAATTCAAGGGAGCCGCAAGATCTGCCAGATCGATTGGGGAATATCAATTTTGGAGAAAATCGGCTGAACGGTTTAGCCGCTGGCGCTGTTCAAAGACGGACGGACAGACAGATGTTTCACCGTTATTCGATTTTTCGGTATCAAGGAACCACAAAACATGGATTTTGGCTATACCACGTGTTAGAGAATTTTTTTCTAAATTTAGTTGGATTTATCCACTTTTTCTTTATCAGGTCCCTGTAACAAGATTTTCTGCCAAAAATTTGTTTTTTCGCGCAGCACTACATAACTTTCTCTCTACTCCGTAGCGAGAAAGAAGAAAACGTGTGCTACAGTGACGAAAGTATTTATTTATTACCCACATGAAATTCAGTAACGAAGATCGAGAGAAGTCTCGAAGTAAAAGGCGACGTCATTCTCTTCATCACTTTCGAAATTTCGTCTGTGCAATTTGAGCATATTTCCCCAAAATCGTTTATTAAAACCGACCTTTATTCGTTTCATTGTGAAATCGAATAGAAACAACATCAAGCCCCAATTGCGACAGTTTTATTAAAATATTTTAAAAGAGAAGTATTTTCAACTATACGTCATGAATACGAAAACATCTAAGTAGTTTTCTAAAAGTCAAGAGTTCATTAGCATTAATTATTCGCGCTGCAAATAAGTACTTTTCATTCTTTCATTTCATACTAGCTGGTACCCGACGTGTTGCTGCCGCAGAAGAAATAATTGAAGAAATATTCCATTCCTCCTCTCTCTTTCTTTCCCCACTCTCTTTTCACCTCTCTCTTCTCCGTCTGTCTTTACCCCCTCTCATTTCCCCTACTCTCTCTCTCTTTCCATCAATCTCTCTTTTCCCCCTCTGTGTCTCTTTTTCCCTTCTGTGTACCTTTTCCCTCTCTGTGTCTCTTCTTCCCCTCAGTCTCTTCTTCCCTTCTGTGTCTTCTTCCCTCTGTGTCTATTTTCTTCCACTCTCTGACTCTTTTTCTCTCTCCCTTTCTTTTCCTGCTCTCTGTTTTCTCTCTCATTTCCCTCTCCCTATTTTCCCTCTCTCAATTTCCCTCCCACTCTATTTTCCCTCTATTTTTCTTCCTCATTTTCACCCTCTCCCATTTTCCCTCTCTCTTTGTCCCTCTTTCTCTTTTTTCCTTTCCTCTCATCAATTTACGCCGTCTGCTCCTCCTGTTCTCCTCAACCTCGCCCCACCATAGACTAAGACTACATCTTTACTCTACGGCCCCACGGCACACGGCAACGCCAAGCAACAATGAAGCTCACGTCGATTGGGAATTGCATTTAACGGAAGCGCCATCTAAATTACAATAATACTGCGCTATGCCTAACTAATTACATACAATAATTGTGCTATGCCTATGTTCTTCCCGCATATGCAAGCAATATGTTGACAGAGTTTTATCGCAACCGGGTGCACGGTAGGTCAGCGCATTTTGCACGAACCAACAAACATTGATTTTTATACATTTGATTAATTTTCTGGACAATTCTTATTAGTGAATTCTTCCGATATTTTAATAGTTCTTCTGCTATTCGAAGCGGTGATGAATCCAACAAGTTGGAGATAATTAAAATTGGCCCAGTCGTTCTTGAGTTATAAATGGTGTAACTAACACAACTTTATTTTATAAATATAGATATGAATTCATTTATTGAAACTGCTATTGCGTATGACGCGGTGGCAGTTAATTAACAATAATTACAAGAATAATAACAAAAACAATAAAGAGTACAATACAAAACGATGCAATAATCATACTGTCTCAATATTAAGTGTCATATCAATTATTTCAAGTCTACTACCATGATATACAACAATTATAAGTGGGTAATACTGAAAATAAATACAAGCTACATAGATATGGCTAAATTAGACTGAAAAGAAAGGAATTTGATTGCGTTCACCACGACCAGCCCTTCACAGCACATAGTGACGCATTTAATATTTGTTACTCTCAGCTTGTTCTAGCTTATTTCTAAAACTTCGTACACTTAGAGGAAAGGCTTTGAAAGTTGCTGCGGGTAAACTCTTCCAATCTCTGATTGCTCTGTTACGAAATGAGAATTTCCCATGACCTGAATTTTGTTTCCTTATTCGAATTTTGTGGGTGTGATCGCTTCGGCCTAAATAATTTGTTTTTTTCTAGTCTAACCTAAAATATAAAGAGAAAGAAGTCGAAAAACTCCTTGTTTTTAAAAACTAACGCCAACTTCACTGTAAATGTGGAGGAGCGACTGAGACTGTAGAGGGAACTGCTACTGGGAGTCCAAGGTCTTCGTATTATATAATCTGCCTAGTGCAGTGTCATTCAGCAAGTTACTTCAACTTCTACTAAGCTACTACTGCTATACTTCGGTTTTTCTTTCTTGGCGCACGGGGGGGGGTTGTCAATAAAATGGAATATGTCACGGTATTTCGCGTCGTTCTCCGTTGTGCCATCAGGGGTCGCATGATCGCGACTGAATCGAGCAGTGCTGGCGATCATGCGACTCCTGGGTGTGATCGCACTACGGAGAACGACGCGAAATCCCGTGACATATTCCATTTTATTGACACACTCTCGTGCGCCAAGGAAGAAAAACCTAAGTAATGATGAAAAAAGATGCTTGACGTCAAGGGCTCTGTGCGCAGGTCCAGTGGCAGCCGCTGCTTGAGGAGGTCTTCTCCCGGAACTTCACCGACGAAGACGTCTTCTATGTGCGAGCGCCTGACTACATGCGCCGCCTGCAGTCCATGCTGCTGCACTTTCAACGACGGTGAGTTCAGCACATGTCCAATCACCTCTCCCTACCGAAATATCTCCGACAAGGAGTATGTCGGAAGGAGAGTTTATTGGGGGTAGGGAAAATTGAAAAGGTATTGTGAGGGTGCCGAGTGTGCTTCTTTTTTTATTTATTTATTCTAACTTAGACATTGGCCCTCTGCAGCCGCATGTGATATATACATTAGTAAGAGATATACACATGAATAATCTGATACATTAGAGACAATATTCTAGTTTAAATATAATACAATGCTTATATGATTTGACATGAGAAAAGACTCACCAGTTCTAGTCTAAGGGGGATTGAAAAATTTTCTGCTTACCTATATGAAAGTGAATGGCTGAAGGGATCTTTAATATTTAAGAATAGAATTTTGCGGCTAAGAGGGAGAAGTGGATGGGAATGGGTGTAATGCCAAGTTTGATATGTGCTTCTTGAAGGAGAAAATAGGACGTTCCGTAACAAGTGCGTTAAAAAGAAGATTCACGCGCGACTCGAGTTTGTGGCCCTTGCGCGGCAAAACACTTAGCGGTTTCGCATGTGGAAAGCAAGCCCATGGCGTGTTAAAAATTAATTTCAAAACCCTTATGACTTTAAAAAAAAGTAAGACGAAAAAACATTGTTAATAGAGATAAAAATATGCGAAACAGGAATTTTGTACCATCTTCACTCCACGAGGTAGTTTTTCTCAATTGACTCGTATTTAAACATAAGTACGTAGATTGTAATGTTTTCTCTACGATCATTTCATAATAAACGTAACCCTGCTTTATCGACGGGATAATATCGGGGTGTGTCATCGACGAATGGCATCGATTACATACTCCGTGGATTCCAGTTCGGAATCCGTGGCCTGTCAACCAGTCAAATTCCTAGAACTTTCGGAATCCACGGGCTGAATTGCATTCTCTTTGCAATTCACGCTTCTTTTGAACCGTGATATACAAGTGAATGATTTCGCAGTTCCATTAGAAACTAGACATTGTTGAATTCGTATTTCTCGTTATGTTTTGCATGGATCACTCAACATAAAATGAATCTTGAAGCCAGCGACAGCGACAGTGACAGTGAAATTTGTACCTTTACCTTAAATTATAACCTTTAATTCAGGAAATTGTGAATTGGAGTTCGACAACTTTACAATTACAATTTTTATTACAACTACTACAATTATTTCAGACTCATTATGTACTCGCTCCTATGTCGATCGTGTCGTAAACATCAACTCGTGAATAATAGCAATCATTATGCGCTTGTTGAAAAATATACTATTTTTTATTGATTTAACGAAGTTTTAAATGTATTATTAAATTAATAGTATTCAGAAAAAGCAAATTGAAATAAGTTCCTCCAAGTTATATTGTGTCGTTCATGTCACTGTTTACGCCAGAAAAACTGCAACAACTCATCCTGTCAGATGTAAATATAGTGAACGCAGTATATAAATTGAGCGGCCATGGGTAAATGAGTAATGTGCTACGTGTGATGTGTTGAGAGGGCTTTGAGGGACTGCTTTGAGAATATCACACTTGCATCAATTGAAACAGAAATTTCCTTCTTGTAAAAGAAAGTGACCAATATTCTCCAAAGCAAGCTACAGTCTTGAATATGGTTTACTTTCTAAAATAGCCTGGAACAGGGTCAGATTAAAAGGCAAGGTTTCGAGTTGGCAAGTTTACTAAATTGCTTGTAATTAGTCTTTTTTTCTCTTGGACTCAAATTTTTTCGACTAACTAAAGAATTAACATTGCATAAAATAAAAATGTTAAAACTGGTTTATTTTTTCTAAATTTCAAAGGTAATGTTTTCTATTTTGTTTTATGAAAGAAATAGTAACTAAATAGCAACATTCTTTTTGTTTTAAATTTAGGAACTTTGGTTCGTGTATTTCATCTTTCAGTTATTTTTTCAAAACAACAATGAATACATGAAATTTGAACATGAAATGTTTTCATAGGCTTTAAAAAATACAAAAACCTTCTTCCATGTACACCCTACTCTCATTAGCTTAATTCTTCCCAACGTATTACTTCACAACTCACTCGACATACTTCGACTATTTCATAATCATAATACACGTAATAGACGCATAATTCTGTTCGATACGATAGAATTCTGCTACAAATAAATAAAAGAATTTAACGTAGAAATGTATCTTTTAAAATGAAACTGAAAATAAGGATGTTAAAATTTCTATAATCTTTCCTGTGAATTAAACGTCCATGTTTTACGTTGTTTAAAGTACATGAAACTACGTATCGTTTAATTTATCTGTCAGGAGTTACATTTTTAAACCAGCAGAAATAGTAATGTATTTTTGTATTTAGGAGAGTAGTAATGCATTTTTGGTATTTCTGACCTTTGTTGCTACACAATACAGTTGACCTTTGCGGTTACACAGTAGTAGTTCCGTTGATGTAAGCTTTGAAAAATGGAAAACTTTCGGACAGAAGCTGAAAATTCTCATTAGCTTCTCAAACATTTCCGCTCTTCTCTTTCCATTTGTCACGCTCGTATTCAACCCCAGTAATCAAATGGAGGAAATCCCCCAATTCTTCCGCTTTTGTGCCACTTCCGTCTCCGTTTCTTCAAACTTTGCTTTTGAAACTGCGTTCCCCGTAGACGCGCTCAACTTTTGATCTCCTCGGAGAGTCGGGCGCGAAGACGGACGCCTCGCCGCTGTAGCCCTTTCCGCGCCAACTTTCAAATGAGCCCTTTGTCGATGGCGGCCTCTTATTAGCGACGTCGTGGAAGTCGTTTGTCAAAGGAAGTTGCTGAACGGAAAATAAAAGTGTCTAGTTTTTTCATCGCGCCGCATTCCATTGTGAGCGCTAATTACCCTACGGCAAAGCGCGCGAACGAGGAGGATTTTGAGACTGAGGGGGAGGAAAACTGACGAAGTGGGCGTGCAGATACCCAATATTTTGTACAAGGTTAACTAACATTTATCTAACATGCGGAATCTTTGAAAATGACATAATAACGGTCATTATTCATGCGCTTCTAAATATTGAATGAGGATGTATGTACGTAAAAGCGTCCTCTGAGGATTATGAAAGGAATGGAAAGTGGGTAAAGTGTAGGGCAGATATCGAATATTTTCATGATTCTCCAAATCCTCAGTAGAATGTGTGAGAAATCGATTATAATGTCCATTATTCAAGGGTTTGTAAATATTTAATGATGTCAGATTCTCTCCCTATGATTCTTTAAGATAAGAACACGAACACAAGGAAAAACTCATATTTGAAGAGCTTGTAAATATCCAAATAATTCCTTCATCTAAACATTTTAACACTGGAATCCTCAAAGGAATAAAACAATACAATTACAAATTTGAGAAATATAAACTAAAAACTTTAATTTTAAATTATTTTCTGCTGCGATTACAAAAACTAAATTGCAGTACAGTGTATGCTACATTCTAGTTAAAATATTTCGCACAATACTGAACATTGCATAATCGATGATATATCTGTAATGATCGATTTTGAAAAACAATAGAAAAAGGTGATTAAACACAGTAAAAGCACAATTTCTTCACAAGCATTTTCGATAATTCAAAACATGAGTACTCGAGTATTAAAAGTGAAAGCTTATTTAGAAACTTTTCTAGTAATAGAACATTAAATGGATTTTGGGGAGAGTTGCACACACTCACAGTCCTCTTTCTGAGAACCATTGTTTTCAAAAGCTGTATTAAGTAGGCAGGCGTCCTATATAATGACCGCCTTTCTAGCCGCACACCTCTGAAAACAATTGGGTATGACGAATGCGCCCTGAAATGAAGTATTCAAAAACAATGGTGAAATCCTCCAAAAATGCAATATTTATGTATCATATGATGACTAGAAAAATAGACAAATGCATCCGGAAAACCCCGTCAAGTATAAATTGTTGGTTGTAGGGTTACGGTTTTCGGTAGAGTGTTTCGTAGATAAACACAAACTACATGCCGTAAGATCTGTTTTTTTCTAACGCATTGGTTCCTTCCTTCTAAATTTCAAATGAGACGTATCTTGTTTCAAATATCTTCGATGTAGTAATTGCTACATTATCTACATTATGACCACTTCTGTACTGGTTGCTAATTCTAATTTGCAGTAAAATGCATTACTACTTCCAACTGCTTCACTGCAGGCTCTAATTCCCTCTTTTAAATCTTAAACAGTTTCTTTTTAATTATTAACATTATTTTGTCATTTCCCATAGATTATGTGTTAATGTCTTTTGTGATGATACTTTTATATTGACGCAAACAATGCTGTTAGTTATTAATTTGTTAATTTTGAGACTAAATTATACTGCACGAGGAAAAATGGGATACGTGTCATCATTTTACGTTGTTTTACAATTATCTACATCGAATGAGGAAGACAGATTTCAATAACAGATTTTTATGGGATTATCGAGCGCGGCATCACATTGACGAGTGTGATTGCGAGAATTATAATCCGGTGATTACGTGCGCGTCTGATCGAACTAATGGAAATTGGAATTGTGATGATAGACAACGCGAAGTTTCGAACTCTAAACTAGTAACTAACATTCCTTGCTTCGAAATCAAATTGCAATGCTATGTATTCTCCCGACCTCATCGTACTAGCAATGTGCGAGTTAAGCTTGTCAATGTTAGAACTTTCAAACAAGTTAGTCTGCCAGTGTTCGGACAAACTCAGTAACAGTAGCGAGTTCAGGCACAACTCTTGGTTAAAGTGTCTCTGCACAGGAACATATTTCAACAAGCTGCATTGTAGTAAACAAACGAACAACGTAGTTCATAACGATCGTGTCGGATATACTGGGTTGGATATTTTCACCTCGGGCGTGTAACATGAACCGTGAAAGACGGAGAATCTTCACGAGAAAAGTATGCAACCACAAGTAATGAAACAAAATAGACTGCAGCAAGATCATAAGATAAACGGAACGTTCTGCAGTTCGAATAGCACTCTGATAAGTAGATTGGTAAAGATAAAGACTAATGGAACAGGGACTATCTTCTGATGAAAGTTCGCTGGCCTGCCTGCAATTGAGAAAGGTTTTCGAGAGTTTCCTGGGGGAGAGGGAATCCCATTACGAAAGAAGTTGGTGCAATGAGAACGCCGTAACTTGGCCTTTGAGAAAGAGAGAAATGGTCCGGGAGAGCGAGGGAGATGGGAAGATCTATAAAAGGGGAAACTCCGTTTAACTGTTCGATTTCTTTCTTTAATGACCATGTAGATTCACGAGTGTCGGTGACCATCGTTGAATGCAGACGAGTAAATTTTTCATTAGACTAGCAATTATTGATATTTATGGCGATAAATGTAGATTTATGTCTGAACATACCGATTTATGACCGAGCAAGAGAACGCTGCGGTTGTAACTTTCTTACGATCTAACCTTTTATAAGGGATGAAATGAAATCAATTATCACAAGTTGAATTATTAAGTAAGAATTAAACTAGTTTAAAGCGATAGGAAAAAATACTAAATATATTGTAACAAACGTACTGATCTGTGTCAAATTACTCTTTTCTCTACGTTGACGAGAGATATTCTAGATCACATGTATTGAGGAATAGAACTAAGTGGCATAATATCTTAATTTCGCAAACAAGTCTACATTGAGATACAACGTAAGCACTCTAATGATGAATTAAACCTCATATGATGTTCTGTACTATTGTAGAATAGTGGAAGAATAATGTAATATTGTAGAAGAAACTGTATTTACAGCTACTTTTTTGGCACCTGCTATACTGACTTCTACTTTACTGACAGCTACTTTATTGACTCCTACTCTATTGACACATACTTTATTGACACTTTATTAACACCTACTTTGTTAACACCTACTTTATGGACACCTACATTATTGATACCTACTTTACTGGCATCTACCTTATTGAAGCGTACTTTTCTGAATCCTACTTAACTGACGCCTACTTAACTGACGCCTACTTAACTGACGCCTACTTTACTGACGCCTACTTTACTGACGCCTACTTTACTGACGCCTACTTTACTGACGCCTATTTAATGACGCCTACTTTACTGACGCCTACTTTACTGACGCCTACTTTACTGACGCCTACTTTACCGACGCCTATTTTACTGACGTCTACTTTACTGACGCCTACTTTACTGACGCCTACTTCACTGACGGCTACTTCACAGACACATACTTTATCGATACTTTCTATGTCAACGCCTTTATCTACACCTTCTTTTTTGACAGTAAAGACTTACTTTCTTCACAATTACGTTACTGACGCTCACATTACTGACGCTTACGTTACTGACACGTTACTGATGCTTACGTTACTGACGCTTACGTTAGTGACGCTTACGTTACTAACGCTTACGTTACTGACGCTTACGTTACTGACGCTTACGTTACTGACGCTTACGTTACTGACGCTTACGTTACTGACGCTTACGTTACTGACGCTTACGTTACTGACACGTTACTGACGCTTACGTTACTGACACGTTACTGATGCTTACGTTACTGACGCTTACGTTACTGACACGTTACTGACGCTTACGTTACTGACACGTTACTGACGCTTACGTTACTGACACGTTACTGACGCTTACGTTACTGACGCTTACGTTACTGACGCTTACGTTACTGACGCTTACGTAAGTGACTTTATCGAAACGTCCGTTCCTGACGCTTGTCGTGTACTCGGCAGGGTGGTGCACAACGCGCTGCTGCTGCTGTTCGCGCGCGACTCGCTGTGGGAGCTGGTGGACGCCAACGCGCTGGCGGGCGACGCGGCGGCGGCGGCGGGCGGCGGCGGCGGGGTGGGCGACGGCGGCGGCGGCGACGGCGTGGGCGGGGGCGCGGGCGGGGCGGGCCCCGCGGGCGTGGGTGCGGGCGGCGGCGGCGGCGGCCGCTACTGGCCCGCCTTCTGCGCGCGCGTCACCGTCACCCTCTTCTCGCGCGCCGTCTCCGCGCTCTACCTGCGCCAGTTCGCGCCCGCCGAGATCGACGCCCTCCGCGACCAGGTGAGCCCGCGACGGCCCGCTTACGATGGAGCACCCGCTTCTTCCAAAACAGCCCGAGCATACCCAACCTACCCCCCTAAGACTCTGCCAAAATCCAGTATACTGTGGCGTCATACGGGTGTAATCAAAACACAGACGAGAGTGGGTTGTAATAACAGTGAATTTATTCATAAACTAGACCGTAGTCACAAATCACAAATTTCACTGCTTACAATTAACTAACTAAATAGTTACCACTACTAGGAGAGATTTTAATCTAACGCCTACCTCGAGCGAGAACTTTGTGCAGCTTTGTGAACGCACGTAAGTGCAATGCGCGTTCACGCCACTGCAGTGCAGCCATTCCTACCCTTACGGGCATCTATGGCCAATCCTGCAACAGATGAAAAGAACAGAAGGTCAGACGACAATAGCCAACTGGCGCGCGCATTGCGTGTGCAGAAATACAAAGTTTTGTGTTTCAAGTCTCATTTAGCTGTTTCAGATTTCTCTTACTCGAGAAAGTGCTTCGGTCGCTTATACTTCGCCCATTTTTCGGGTTGGTATGAAGCGAGTGAGGAAATGAGTGTGTTTAACGCCTACCACACCGCTCTACATCTGAGACTTAATGCATGTCTCGCTCGTCAAGACCATAAATTACCGGCCCCTTGCTACTTGTGCCGCTCGCACAAACTTACGCACAACTGCCCATCGACGCTGCTGGGAACAAGAAGGGGGAGGCCTCGCCGCGCGCCGTTATTAGAGGCTGTCTACCGCCCCCATCGCCTCCGCGCCGTCTCTGCGCTGGACAGAAATTCGTAATGCGTCATCTTCTGCACCTTTTGTTAAACTTCCTACCCTCACGCAGGTAGACCCCGTTTGAGCGCGCCACGACGCTACAATACCTCGACTAAGCGAAGAATGAAGGAGATGATTGCGGCGCGTCATGGTACTAACAATGTAAACACGGTTCTATACAATCTGTTTCGCTAACAAAAGTCGCGAAGAGCATAAAGCGAGTTGTTTATCAGTAGAGTTTTGGGAAGTACGCTTCTTAAATAATAAGAATTTGATTTTTTATATATTCTGAGAAACTACTTAAGTTAAATTAAATGATTTACAAGTATATCAATGTTTACAAGTATGTGATTTACAAGAGTACAAATGTTCTGCTCATCAACGGAATTCAATCAAAATTGCATCATTCTGCACAGAAGAATAAAGTTTTATTTCTTCCAATATGAGGTGCAGACATGTCCAAATACAGTTAAAATATTAATTGGGAAAATATCAGATTTGTGGCAAAATAAATCGCGCTTCTCCCGAAACAGTTTGGCAGGGTTCCATTTTTAATTTGATTTGAGTGCCCTTATATCTCCGTCTCTATCGCTTCAGCTCCAAAAACATAGTGCAGCGCTCCTGTAAACAGCATTCTCAACTTGGACGAGTTATACACAGAACCCCCATCAAAAATAAATTTCCTTTCCATATGTGTTTCTCAATGAATTCTCAGATCTTGACCCAAAGTAGAGATATTTATATAAAGATACCTCTACCACTCTATTAGAGATGTAAGTTATATTTTAAGATTAGCGTAAGTAGATATAAGCAAGTAAGAAATGTAGAGTTACCATAAGCACTGATCTTTGTACTTGTCTATCCAAAAGAAAATATACAAAATTATAATGGAGCCGAGCCGAGCGAGGATGGTTGATTGATTGATTCGTGTTTCCTGGTGCGTCAATTACTGAGGTCATTAGTCCCGTAAGTGTAGTGCGTGTTTTTCTCTGGAGTTGGCGATGATCTTTTCCCCGCTGGATGGCGATATCCAGCGCCGACCTACCGTCGACTACTAAGATTTTCCCCTCAACCAGGTATCTCCCACCAACGGGGCACCATCCAAGCCGGGACAAGCTGTAAGCTCCCGACCGGTCTCCCGGCATGTGTGGTAGTGTAGTGCGTGTTAGTGTAAGCGAGGATGCTGTTTTGGCAGAATGCCTGCTAGTATTTAAACTGGCTCTTCATTCTTCGGTATTTTTGGGGGGTTCTTCTTATAATGGAGGGTTCTGGGTAATACCATGGTAACCAACGATTTAAAAATTATAAAAATAATAATACTCCTTTGATCCCGGTTAAAAAGCTGATAAGTAAGCTGCGGATTTTTGCTTATTTGCCTATTTTTATCCTTCGACTTAAAACGCAGTATTTTAGGTTACTTATTCATTTGAAAGCATTAGGTGTATTAAAATATGCGTCACGCACTTACTAATGCCTCAAAATGAATAAGTAACCTCAAATACTGCGTTCTTAGTTGAAGGATAAAAATAGTCAAATAGGCAAAATTCCGCAGCTTACTGATAAGTCATGAAAGCTGCGGTAATTTTACTAGAAAGCCCAAAACATCTTTCAGCTGAAGTATCTTTCAGTGCTTTTACGCCCCACATTCGGCTAATCTCGATTTCCAAACTCTTGTATTTAAGAAGTTTTCTGCCTCCTTGGTAACGACATTTTGATCGCAAGGCACAGCAACATCCACAAGTAGACACGATTTTTTCTCTTAATCCCGGATGACTATATCCGGTTTGTTTGCCGCTATCGTGCGATCAGTTTGAATCTGTTGGTCGTACAATATCGCACACAATCCAACAGACGTCACCGGTTTTGGTGAGTGTTCGTACCACTTGGGGCATGTGTTTGGAACTTCGAGGGCGATACAGATCTGCCAGTGGAGGTAACTACACACCCTGTCGTGTCTTTTCAGGTATTCGGTCTTTGCTAGGATTGGACAAGCTGAGACAATATGATCAACGGTTTCTACTTGCTCCTGGCAAATTCGGCATTTGTCATCTTGGGAAATTTTGAGAACCACTTGATCATAATGTCGTGTTCTCAACGCCTGATCTTGAGCAGCTACTAGAACTGCTTCCGATTCTGGCTTCATTCTTCCCCTTTTAAGCCACATAAATGATTGATCTGCACCTTGTCCATTCTTTTTAGATATTGCCCATGGAGGGGTTTGTCCCTCCACGACTTATTTAACATTTTTTGTGTCTCACATTTCATGTTTAGTTGTACCAGAAGTTCAGTGTCTGTGTTATTTGACGTGTCTTGCATAGGTTTCTTTGCAATGCTTTTTGCTACACTAACAATACCTCTGTTTCCCATTTTTCGGTCAGATTTCATGACCTGCCTCATTAGAGGGTCATCTTGATGACTGACTACATATTTTCCCATTCCAACTATTGCATTGTGCCAGGAGGCTTCAATTTGTCTGAGGCCTCTTCCTCCTTCCTTACGTGACACATAAAGTCTATGTACATCAGCTCGAGGGTGGGCGACAGAGATGCATTGTTAGCAGTTTTCTGGTTTTTCGATCCATGATGCGGATTTCTTGCTCAGTCCAGTCCACTATTCCGGAACTATACTCAACTACAGGCACCGCCAGACTACCAATTGCAGATATTTTATTCCTGGAGTTCAGAGCAGACTGCAGGACAAGTCTCACTCTTCTGTAATACTCCTTGCGAATTCTCTCTTTCATTGTGTTGTTCGAGATGGTCTCACATTCTTCAGTGCCCAGATATTTGTAAGTTTTACCTGGCTCAAGATCTTGAATCACAGTGTGCATATCAACTTCAATGCTCTGTGACGTTGTCAGTTTGCCTCTTTTTAAATTGATTTTTGCACATTTGTCTAGACCAAACTTCAAGCAGATGTCATTGCTAAAGTCATTCACGACCGACAGCATTTGGGAGAGAATCGCTTCATTCTTAGCAAACACTTTCAGATCATCCATATAAAACAAATGTGATACTGGCCTTTCATCACCATGGAGCTTGTAACCAAAGTCAGCTTGCGACAACTGTCTCGATAGTGGGATCAAACTAATGCAAAACAGCAGAGGGGATAGTGAATCTCCTTGAAAAATACCCCTGTTGATCTGAATACTTCTGGTTTCTACTGCTTCCTTTCTGCTCTGTATTAGTAACCTGGTACTCCACGACTTCATGCTAGCCTTGCAAAATTCAATAAGTCTAGGATGAAATCGATAGATCTCCAGGGTCTTCAAATTCCAATCGCGTGGTACACTATCAAAGGCTTTTTGGTAGTCAATCCAAGCCATGCTCAAATTACGTTTACGTTTTCGTTTATTATTATTATTATTATTATTATTATTATTATTATTCGGCCAATGAAGTCTGTCTTGAGCTCACTCTACCTTAGACTCTCGTAACTATTATCCGCGCACGTTCCTTGAGCCCTCTTGTCGATAGATGCGAGAGGATTGGGGTTTAGATAATTTCGACGACAGGACTTTTGCATAAAATCTGTAGTTGGTTTTCGATGCAAAATTGTTTCCATTGAAAAGAAGCGAACATTTATGGTCATCAGATTTTGTCAACAACGTTCTGTGCTATCATTTATTCTGAATTCAATAAATGTCATTAAAGGAGTGGGAGTAGCTATTCTGAGGCGCAAGGAAACTTGCGCATATTATACAATTTTTGCATTTTTACATTTACTACCACTATCAGAGTCAGAACTTATTTCTGCGTCTAATACGCAACACTCACCGTGCTGGATACTCGGATTGACTTGAGATTTTACCAGATTGTTCAGTACCTTTCAAAACTTCCACATACAAATTTTTACGTGCTGTGAAGCATTGCAAGTAGTGGTTTAGCGATAATTAGTATTGGGATCTTTCTTGACCATACCGACCGTAGAAGGGCGGAAATCGCTGCTCGCTGCTGGTTCTGCGGACGTTACTCATACACCGCGCCAGCACTATTGGCCTGTCGGCAAGGTCTCAGTTACTTGGAGGGCAGGCGGGGTGACAAAAACGGGTGTTAACTTTGCAGATTCAGATGGAATGAACGCGCTTGGAAATCTGACATCGGCTGATAGACGCCGCGTAACGTTCCTAGCGCTGCCGAAGCAACGGCTCGGCCGCTGCGGGAAGCGGGAAGGTCACCAAAGGTCCTGATACAAAATGCCTATAAAACCCTATTTATAATATTCTATAGCACTTCAAAATTTGCGTGTATAAGTTTTGCATGGTGTTCTTCCAGCTGGTGAAATTTCATGTCAATCCGAGTATCCAGCACGGTGAGTGTTGCGCGTTAGGAGGAAACAAACATAGCTACATATGTCACTATAGAAGTCAGGGTATTTCGTATCTACAAAATGTTACATATCTTATTAGAGTGAAAGAAACGTAAATGGTGTCATATTTATCTGTCTCCAAACATGTTGTGTATGTAGTTACGTCAGTCTGACCGTAAGGCAGCGACTGTTGACGCGATATCGATAACAAAACATCGATGTTCAAAAATTAAAATAGTGATGTTAGTAACACGTCGACTAAAAACAGTAATGTTTTTAAAGAGGTTTCGTGACCTCTAAAATTAACTTCGTGTGCAACGAAAGTTAATTTGACAGTGGGCATTTTTATTAATTAAAATGAATGATTATCCTCTAGACCCTAATCATGTTAAATCTTCAGTGCTACTGCTATACACTGGCGGATACAAGGGGGGAAGGGCATGAGGGCCTTGCCTCCCCCCTCCAAAAGGCCTAGAGTTTTCGTTTACCTTCCTTTAAAAGGCAAAAATGATTTAAATATTTATTTATGCTCGAATTATGTCATTATTTAAACAATCATATAGTATAGTATATCTACAGTACCACTAAATAACATACAATATTATAACAAATATATTTATTGTTTAACAAAAGTCCACGATGTCCCCCTCTCCGCCAAAAATGTTCGGCTGGATCCTCCCCTGCTAGTACAAGGGAAAAATAGTACATTATCAAGCGATGACGTAATGATGCGTATTAATACACGAGTGTGATATTACGATTCCAGCGAGGAAAGAGCGAGTATGGTAAACTTCACACGCGTGTATTAATACCCATTGCATCGAGTTTCATGCGGTACTTTTTCTGCTACGTTTATGAGTTCTACATTGAATAGTTTCGTGGCAATTGATATGCAGGATTCAGCCAAGGTCACCGGGTGGACAGCTCCCTAACCCTACCCTCGCACGCTGCCGCAGGTAGCTGTGGTTATCTTTCCGCCTGCGAGGGAGTACTACGCTAGTCAAATAGGATCAAAGTGAAATTACGATCCAAATTATTTTAAATAATATATTACGAAAAAATTCTAATAATAACAGAAATTAAAACTGACAAGCATAATATAATATCAAATGCAATTTTAATGCACACAATCCAACGAAGCATTTACCAGAACGATTCCCAATGATTAATCAAGTGTCAATACTTGGTTTGTAAACTTCTCTGTGATTGAACAAGAACCTGTATCATAATGAAATCTGTGGCGTAAAGTGTATCATTATGCAACTGATCGCAGACATCAAATGACAGCATTGTACAATGGGAGTAGAAAAAATGAATAGTCACATGTGTTGACCGCCTCTGCA
The DNA here is from genome assembly GCA_031308135.1 of Acheta domesticus. Lineage (NCBI taxonomy): Eukaryota > Metazoa > Arthropoda > Insecta > Orthoptera > Gryllidae > Acheta > Acheta domesticus. The sequence continues at coordinate 11,863,926 of JAHLJT010000631.1, read as the reverse complement.
TGTGGGAAACACGAGAAAGATGTAGGAAATACCAGGGCATCGGCGCCCTGGTATTTCCCCCATCGGGCGCGAGACCAAGATAGTACGAACATTGTTAGTTTGGTTTTAACACAAACAATACCTACTGTGATTCCATCAATTATTATTTCATACTCAGTACAGTATTCTGATTACGGGAGTTCTTCATTCACAAATAAAACATCAAAAACGTAAAAACATCCAACACAAAACATCGCTATTAAAAACCATCAGCTTTAATAATTCGATGTTTAAAATATCGATGTTTCTGCGAAAACAACGATGTTTGAAAAAATCCATGTCTATATCGCGTCCTTAGTTTACATACTGGAGACTATGGGTCGGAAATGTCGCGAGTTGTTAGAAAAAAGGAAGATTACCTATATTGAAACATTGCGACAACAGCTCAAGATTGAAGAACCCAACCTACGGTCTACAAAACAATGTAAACTGTGAAATAAAAGTAATAAAATAAACAAAGGCTGATCAGCTATTTCACGCTAATCAATTTTTGCCTACCGTTGGCTCTCAAAGCATTACTGAATATTTCTCGTGTAACCGATTACTGGCGAGAGAAAAGGTTATTTTCAGGCCAGCCTGTTGTATTCAAGCCAACAAATTCATCAGAATACAAAATCGTCAGTTTTATATAACATTCGAGATTCTGCATATTGATATGATCTGATTATCTGAAAACCCGTCCCATGAATGGGAGATTCTCAAAACGGCAAAATCCAAAAAGTGTAAGAAAAAATACATGACGGTTTCATTTCGTCGGGTATAGTTATAGGAATTTAACTCGAAAACTGAGTTTGACGGGCGGGCGTAGTTCATTCCGTGTACGACTTATGCTGTCAAACGTGTAAAAGAACAATATAATCAAATACGCAAGTATATTTTTAATTGTAATTTTCAATAAATTATACTATGCCAGAGACGTGATATTTTTTTTCATTTTGCTACCAGAGTATTGTGCGTTTTGTAAGTGTGTAGAAAAACGATGTTATCAACAGAAATATTATATACGAAAAGGAATAAAATCAGCGAAAATACTTTGTCAATAAAACAGGTTGTCGTTTGCTTGCTCGCGAAGTATATGGCTTTACAGAGGTTACTTTCTGCACCCGGAAGGCCCTGTCGGTTTGGGAAGCTCCGCTCCGTATGCGGCCGGAGCTGAGTTTGCGTGTTAATTGGAAGAGTCAACGTTTGCTCTGCGGTTACATCGTGCCGGGGACCGGCAGAAATTCACAGTTTGCGGAGGTCGTCTCGAGTTCCTTTGTTGTTTCTGTATCCGCTCGAAACTTTAACTGGATGAGACATCCAACTCAATTACTAAATATGAGTTGAGAGGGGAAATATTTGGGACTCCATGAAAGTGAAAACGTCTTAATTTGAGTGGATGTTTGGAAAAATAGATCAGATGACGTATTCCACTAACATGGTAATATACATTATTTCATATAATAATAATAATAATTATAATAATAATAATAATGTATTTATATCTTGCAAGATTGAGGCCATAAAGCGTACTCTTCCGCCTAATCACATTAAATATTATTACATTGACATAAATACAATTGTTGCGTTTGGGCACAACTAATGTTAACTGGCATTTCATGTTACGAAAGTGCAATGATAACGTTAACGGAAATGTTCTACACATAAAGTATGATATGAATATCATACTTTGATATGTAATATTGTACCAAATGAATTATCTTTGAAATACAAACGCCATAAATTTTTTTAAAAGATATTGTAATTTTTAATTGGAGAAATAGATTGCCTCCACCACAGCTTAAGGCATTTTTCTCTTGTATTCACAAATATTAATTGAAAAATAGTATCAATTGTTTGAATTATAGTTAATTTTATTTTTTCTTATGTATGAAAATTGTTTAATTGTATTTAGATTGCATTATTTACAATTTGTAACTGATTAAGGGCAGTTATGAAGGTAAGAGAAGGGGAAAAATATTTTTAGGTTTCGTAATTAACACGGTACCATGACGTAATTGTTAATAATCTTCAGTTGAAAATTCGATAAAAAATTCAATGGGAGGATGAAGTAGTAGATAAAGTATCAAGGGAGAGAAATACTTTACTTATTTTTCCCAAGATATTATAGCTCGACAACTTTAGCCCGACGACTTTAGCTTGAGGACTACAATTAAACAGAAAAAAGTGTAATTTCCCTCCCGATGTGAATATGCTATTTTCCACGACCATAATAGAAATTGTATTTAAAATATCAAGAAATGGATTGTAAAATTCGTGAGATGTGAATAGTGTTTGTTGCCAAGGACACTGTCAATAAACAAATCGTCAAAATCATCAATAAAATTAAAGTTTCCGTGATGTTCTGCGGAGGCCCGCCCCCTATTGGCAATGCACGGGATTTTTAAGCCATGTTATTGCTAAGTTAGCAAAGATGAAAGATGTTGCGTTGCTGGAGGTGGGGACCGTAAAACGATGGAAAGAGTAAAAGTGGATGTCTGTAGTCGCCTTCGTGCTATGGTTCAACAGCCTGTGCCAAAACCCTGTGGAATTTATCACGTATCGCGAACGTTCAACAGCCTCTTTAAAGAGTCTGTACAAGAGGCTAAACCCCAAACACATCATTGGCGTCTACCCTCTTTAAGTCATAACCCAGAGCCTGCCCGAACAGAAATTCTCACCCAGACTACCCTGGGCAGTCTTGTCATGGCCGTTTTAACAACTTGGGGGCCCTTGGACGTACCCTTAATTTAGAGGCACCATATTCTTACTTTCACCCGACCCCCCCCCCCCAATTTAGAGACAAGTTTAGTTAAAAAATTAACTTTCTTGACACTAATTGACATTCTCGCAGCAATCAGCAAATTCCATACAATAAATTTGTGTTCACGGGTAAAAGTTCGTAAGTCAATTTTTGGCAAAATTGGGTTCAGTACTGAAACTACAAGTTAAGTATCTATATTTTATTTTAGGAAAACGCCCCGAATTCAAATTTGCCTCCTTAACGAGAAAAAAAACATTAAGAAATAGCGTTTAGGCGTAGGAACAAATGGTGGCTCAAAAATCTAACCCTTGTTTTCCTCCAAACTAAGATTTTTTACTCAAGAGCTTATACCCCGTGACCACAGAAATACTATCCAATGAATCGCGACAACATCTCTTCGTTATGCCAATTTTTGCGTTTTATTCTAATCGAATATTACTTTTTATAGGTTTTTTTATTTTAGTTTCAAACAATTGGTATTAAATATTTTTTAAGAAACTATCGGTGCCCCCCCCTTGAACATCGGGGTCCTGGGTCCGGGCCCTTCGGCTACTGTACTAACTCGCGCCCAAGTCTTGTACTTCAGGTGCTCAACCTTCTGAAAGCCTCGGCAGCACATTGCGACTGTACGTTAACGCTTTGTTTCCCGGAGTCCTTTGTCCCTTCTGCCACACCTCCCCCTCCGCCCTCGTGTCCTTCCTTCCTTCCTTCACGCCTTGACCTCGGCGCGCCCTCACTGCGCGATCTTTTTTCCTTCCTCCTCCTCCCGCTATTTATTTCCTTCACCTTGGCCCTGGAATAGCCAGCCTGGAAAACACGTTTCGCACGCAACGCAACTCCTACCAAACCTCCCCTATCACCTTCCCCGGCCTTAAAGCTTATCACACGTTCCTCTCTCCCTCTTCCTCCCCTTCCCTGACTCTCACTTCCCCCTTCTCATCCCAATCTTTACATTCTATCTCTCCTCCCCATACTCTATGGGTTTCCGTAACCCACCTTACTTTCCTCCCTAACTCTTAGCTCGTCATTCTTCCCCAAAGTCCTCTTCTTTTTCCCTTCCTCCCTCTCCCATCACGGTTCCCCTTCTCACATTCCCCCCTCTCTCATCCTCATCTCTCCCTTGTTTCCCCATACTACCTCCCCTTCCGCCATCGTCTCTCCCCTCAACTGAGATCCTCACGCAATTCTAAACTTCCCACTCCCTCTTTTCTACCCTTTCCTACTCTCTTCTACCCTCCCCACTCTCCCCCACTGTCTTCTAACCCTTTCCATCCTACCCCTCTCCTCCACCCTCTCCCTCTCTTCCACCCTCCCCCTGTCTTCCGCCTTCCCCCTCTTTTCCACCCTCCCCCTCTCTTCCACTCTCCCCTCTATTCCACCCTCCCCTCTCTTCCACCCACCCCCTTTCTTCCACCCCCTTTCTTCCACCCACCCCCTCTCTTCCACCCTCCACCCTCTTCCACCCCTCCCCCCTCTCTTCCACCCTCTCCTTCTCTTCCACCCTCCCCCTCTCTTCCATCTTCCCCCTCTCTTCCACCCTCCCCTCTCTTCCACCCTCCCCCCTCTTCCACCCTCCCCCTCTCTTCCACCCTCCCCCTCTCTTCCACCCTCCCCCTCTCTTCTACCCTCCCCCTCTCTTACACCCCCCTCTTTTCCAACCCCCCCACTCTCTTTTACTCTCCCAACCCTCTTCTACCCTCCCCACCCTCTCCCACTCTCTTCTACCCTTCCCACCCGCCCCCCTACCTTTGCCGCCCACCGCCACCTCCGCCGCGTGTACTAAAGCGGCTCCGTGCAAAACTGTACTTTCTGACGCTTTTATTAGATCGTACAATTCGTGGCTTTTTGCAAGCAGGTTTTTTTAAGGTTGTTACGTACCGTGTCCTCCTGAATGATTTAAAGGTGAACTTAGGGCGTGTGTTTTCAACGCGAATACATTTTCAACGGAGTTTTTGGGGCGTTTACAATCACGAACTCGCATCAGTTACGAAGTCTGTTTTATTCATGAGAGTTGGGAATATTCATAACGCGAGCAATGCAGGGTAATAGGAATGGACACGAACGCTTTTGAAGGGTGTTGGGTCCATTTAGACGCGAAATGGGTGAGTTAATGACGATCAGTGACAAGTCAACCCAGAACGAATTTATTTTGCTCACTGAAGCGTTTCAGTGTCAACAATCATGAACTCGTGGTCTAAGGTTGTGCAGAAATTTGAGCTGTCGTTTTCATAAAATATTGACTAATTTCGTGTCCAAAATCGCGTGAATCGGCACGTGTAAAATGCCTAAGAAATGTTGAGAGCTTTTCATTCCAGACGTGCACAGAACAAATATGAATTTGGAGAAAGAAATGATGATTCTCTGTAAGATAGATAAGTCCAAGTATTTCTAATTTTTTATGTACTGCAGTACCAGTCCATAATACGGACTGGTTGTATATTTGTATTTAGATTTCCACACCATATTGTCAGTTGAGGGATTATTTTTCCTGCAAATGGGTAATATGTTGCTTGAGGGAAAAATGGGAAACCGAAAAAAAGAAACATTTTCAGACAACGCAATAAGGATACATTAGCAATTCTTCCGGAATATGTTAATATGAAGCAATTGTCTATAAACACTCAGAAAAATTACTCTTAATACATCTGGCTGCAATAAACTTGTTTGATCACTTTTGGTTCGATTCCCGTTAGAACAATTTCGGGTTGATAAAGCTCTCAGAATGTAATACTGGGAAGAAGAACTGACAAATGAAAAGAAACGGTAGGGGATAAATTTACCGAAGTGTCGCTATGAAAAAAGTATCGGTGGACAGACTAGTCTTGCATCGACAGATACTGTGGTTGGTGGCTGAAGCTTTGGTATTCTGTTTAATCATTTTTATTCTACCGCTCGCCGAACCAATACATCCTCGCAGGCGCGTCACATTTCCCCCCAGCAGGCGCGTGAGGCACTCCGTGCCTCATTAATCATCTTCGATTTTCGCGTCAATAGTTATTACTTTTCGTTATTGAATATGAAGAAAAATATTCTTTATTTATGTTTTTATACATTTATTTCATAATAACTACTAAATACAAAAGGAAATAACAAGATTAATAAGAATCTGATCCATCACTCACTCCTTCGTGTCATGATATACGTGTTACATATCGGGGAATGAATACGGTGCAAAACGTACCGTCTAACGTTTCTTCGGAACAACGCATTTAAATTTGAATTAGTAGTTAGTACTTCTCAACCTTTGTCACAAACAGCAGTAGTAGTTAAGAATTGTAATGGATAAAATACGCAAATATTATAATTTCATTGACAAAGCCCATGCGGCACGGGGTGCCGCAACCGGAGGAGAGTTCGAATTACTAATGAATAACAGTCGATCGGCATTTGTCTAAAATCGTGATTTGAGTATCATCCGGTTGAAAATATAATGAATGAAGAATAACTATGAGCTCTATAGTGCGACAACAATTATTTACACGAAATCAACAAAAATTAAGAATTAGATTGGATTTATTATTAAATTCTGCAATTAAGTATCATTACTTGGTGGCAGAATATTTAAAATTACAAGAGAGTAGTTAATTTAGAAATAACCAATAATTAAGAATAATAGTATATAATTTCACACCGCAAAAACTTACGCCAATTCATCTACTCACTTCACTTCGCTTGCACTGCACATCGAACACTTAACTGTTATGCATTTCTTTCCCTCCACTACACAACACTGCACTACACACGAATATAAACTAAAATTATAATAATAATAATAATAATAATAACCACCTAGGGAGTACACGACCTTGCAGTTGGTGGTGGAGCTTGAGTACCCCCATGAGCCTGAGAGCTACGTCAGTGGTAGCCTAGCAAAGGTTGGGCCTCCCTTGCTGAATAGGTTGAAGGTGAGGGGTCCGACGAAGAAGTACTCCATTTTGAGGAGAGTGGGAAGTAAGTACAGAGAAGGGTCATGAACCTTTGACTTCCGTTGTCCACCCATAGAGGGTACAGGAGAGAGAAACTGGGTTGGCACACCAGGCCACTGATTAGAGTGGAGGCCCGAACCTTGCATTTAGCCAGCGAAGGAAGCTGCCTTCGCAGTCAGTGAAAATCCCGTAGGGTTTAGTAATGCCGACTGGCGATCGGAGGGACCCCTTGCTGGGCCCTGCGGGGGGATGCCCCGAGGCCACTATGGGTCGCAGTTACGGATGGCAGGAAACAACCCGAGGGTTAAGTGTGATCTGTGAACTCGAATTTGCTACCTGCGAATCTTCACTTGAAACCAATGAGCAAAATGGATAGAACAAGCAATGTAATGAACCTAACGTTGCCTTGTTCTACCATGTCCCATACCTGCTCAGAACCCGAGCTAATGTCACCTTGTCGACATCTGGCCATCCCACGGATGTTAGTCCCAGGGACCCAGAGCCGGCAGTAGCTCGAAGCCATCGTCACAGATGGACAACGGGATGATTAAAGGAGGTGATGTGGTGCTTTTCCTACGGCAAAAGCGAAAAATGGGGGCTCAGAAATATAAGTTTTTAAAATATGGAGAGAGCGGAACCCAGATGTGAGACCTACCCTAGACTCAAAGAAGCTTGCCAGTCAACGACGATACATACTCAGCAGTGGAAAATTCACAGCAAAACAGCAGACATCCAGAAAAAGGGCAGGAGTAGTATGTTCATCGAACAAACTATTCACATGCTCGAACATTTAGAACCATCTAATATCCCTGAAAACGATGATCCCCTTCAAGGTTCATCTCTTCCAAATGAAAACATCCGTCAGTGTTGAAAAATCATCTGGCCATGAGTCACACGATAAGGACATGATGCGGGACCCTCCTCGAACGAGAGATAGAACGAGTTCGTCTACTTCCATTCGAATCTCGTGCACCGTTGAGGAGAATTTACGAAATGCTAAAGCTAAGAGAGTGATAGAAACAGCGAATTCTGTCTTAAATGAGGTTGTACAGACCTCAAGTAGAGATCTAGATATTACTGAAATCAATCACATCGTGTATGCAACTGGATATCTAGTATCTCAGATAATATTGGGGCCAGCCAAGAACACCGATGGCCGACAGCCAGACAGAGTAAAAAGCTCCGTACCTCCATGGATGAAAAGAAGTTATGAAACGGATAGCCGACACACAGCGTGAAATATCACTCCTAGCCGAGGCATCTTCTAAGTCAAACCACACGTATAAAGTTCAACAAAAAATACTCCATGTTGAACAAAAATACCTAATTGACAATGACACAACAAGGCTAATGGTAGCTGAAAAGATAAAAAGAGAAAATCCAAGCATGGGCTCAACGAAAAGACGGTAAAAA